>CM042169.1:69063785-69073785 GCA_023376005.1 Doryteuthis pealeii
CTTGAGAACGAAACACATAATATTCTCTGAGACTTTGAAATAAAAACGGATCACCTTATCCCAGCAAGAAGACCAGACCTAGTCTTGATTAACAAAAAAGAAAGAGCTTGTCAACTGGTGGATTTTGCAGTTCCAGCAGATCACAGGGTGAAGCTAAAGGAAAATGAAAAAATGGACAAATATCTGGACCTTGCATGAGAACTGAAAAAGTTATGGTATATGAAAGTGAAAGTTAAACCAATTGTAGTTGGTGCACTTGGAACGGTCCCAAAAGGATTGGAAAAGGGTTTAGAAAGTCTGGAAATCAGAGGAAGAATTGAAACCATTCAGAACACTGCACTGCTGCAATCTGCCAGAATACTCAGAAGAGTCCTGGAGACCTGAGGAGACTCCAGTGAAAGACCATCAGCTAACACTGATGTGAAAACTTAAAAGGGGTAAATAATAATAATAATAATAATAATAATAATAATAATAATAATAAACCAAGCTCTGTAGCCGAAATCTCATCAAGAGAATAAACACCAGGGTTTTCTCTCTTGTAAGATACTCTGGACCATTCTTAAAATTGATAAGAGAGAAAACGTTTGACAATACACAAGGTATTACTCCTGAAAGACGACAGACTATATGTGCCAAGAAAGAAGGGAGAAGGCGTATCTCCACATGTAGATGCCACAATAAATACACTTGAAGAATACACTAATAAAAGTACGGCAAGACTAATTGCTGCAGTTACTAACAGCAATTGCAACATATGGTCAAGCAGTAATACAACAAAAGCTAGAAGACAGAAATGGGAAGAAACACAACTATATTGATACTTCAAGCGAGAACATGCAGAGATTGTACATGAGAAGACCTGGACATGTTTAAGTAGGGTGACCTCAAAAGAGAAACTGAATAGATCATAATTGCAACGCAAGACAATGCTATACGAACAAACTATATCTAAGCAACAATTAATTTGACGCAATAGAATAGCAAGTGTAGAATGTGTGGAGACACTCATAAGAAATAAGAATTCGGCGGACAAGCAATACCAGATAATCAAGATTTACTTTTTCGTATTCCATCTTGGACGATTTGAACGGTCTGATTTTTAACCAAAGGATGTTACAAGATGATATTGGTTGTACTTTTAAGGAACACGAGTATTATATATATATATATATATATATATATATGTTGTGTGTGTGTGTGTGTGTGTGTGTGTGTGTGCGTGTGTGTTTTGAAAACCTCTCTACTAATGTACACTAGTACTTTGTCTGGTTTTTTTTGGGGGTGGGGGTGTTTGTTTTTGTTTTGTTTTGTTTTTTGTTTTTTTGTTTGTTTTGTTTGAAGTTTTTGGTTCCTTTTCTGTTTTTTTTTGGGGGGGGGGGTTACTGTATCCTCTTTTGGGTGGTCCTAACTAAATATATCTCGCTATTTGCTATAAATTCGACAAAGTAAAAAATACTTACGTTTGCCGAAAACAATTCACCTAAAGGCGTACATGAAAAGTTTAATCATATTATAAGTGAATACAGTAAACTTGCATAAAGAGGGTACACAACTGGATGGGAAAGGGGATCCATTGGGAAGTGTGCAATAAACTAAATTATCACCATATTACTAAATGGTATATGCACAAATCAGAATCTGTACCGGAGAATGAAATCAAATCCTTTTACTTAACAAGAAGAAAAATGTCATCGTGTGTATTTTGCCACCCTGGTGGCTCACAGAGAGAAGGTGTAAGACAACTGGTGGGAAAAACTCGCAAGAAGAAGAAGAAGAAGAAGAAGAAGAAGAAGAAGAAGAAGAAGAAGAAGAAGATATAAGGAAAGAAGAAGAAGAAGAAGAAGAAGAACAAGAAGAACAAGAAGAAGAACAAGAACAAGAAGAACGCAAAAAGAAGGAGAAGAAGAAGAAATAAGGAAAGAATGAAAGAAGAACAAGAACAAGAACAAGTACAAGAATAACAACAACAGCAAAAACAAAAATAACAACACTACTACACACAGAAATAGTAACTACAAAATTTGTAATCATTAAACAATACAATTAATAATCAATAAGCATTTTTTAACATAGGTTCCCTTACAAATATCCCGCTACATTGCGTAATCTTTTATGTGCTACAAATTACATATATAAAATTGGATTTTGCTAATAGAAGAAGAAGAAGAAGAAGAAGAAGAAGAAGAAGAAGAAGAAGAAGAAGAAGAAAAGAAGAGGAGAAGAAAGATGAAGAAGAAGAGAGAGAAGAAGAAGAAGAAGAAGAAGAAGAAGAAGAAGAAGAAGAAGAAGAAGAAGAAGAAGAAGAAGAAGAAGAAGAAGAAGAAGAAGGGCAAAAGAAGGGCGAGGAGAAGAAGATGAAGAAGAAGAGCGAGAGGAAGAAGAAGAAGAAGAAGAAGAAGAAGAGAAGAAAGAAGAAGAAGAAGAAGAAGAAAGAAGAAGAAGGGCAAAAGAAGGGCGAGGAGAAGAAGATGAAGAAGAAGAGCGAGAGAAGAAGAAGAAGAAGAAGAAGAGAAGAAGAAGAAGAAGAAGAAGAAGAAGAAGAGAAGAAGAAGAAGAAGAAGAAGAAGAGGCAAAAAGAAGGGCGAGGAAAGAAGATGAGAAGAAGAGCGAGAAGAAGAAGAAGGGCGAGAAGAAGAAGAAGAAGAAGAAGAAAGAAAGAAGAAGAAGAAGAAGGGCAAAAAGAAGGGCGAGGAGAAGAAGATGAAGAAGAAAGAGCGAGAAAGAAGAAGAAGGGCGAGAAGAAGAAGAAGAAAGAAGAAGAGCGAGAAGAGAAGAAGGGCGAGAGAAGAAGAAGAAGAAGAAGAAGAAGAAGAAGAAGAAGAAGAAGAAGAAGAAGAAGGCGAGGAGAAGAAGATGAAGAAGAAGAGCGAGAAGAAGAAAGGGCGAGAAGAAGAAGAAGAAGACGGGCGAGAAAGAAGAAGGCGAGAAGAAGAAGAAGAAGAAGAAGAAGAAGAAGAAGAAGAAGGGCAAAAGAAGGGCGAGGAGAAGAAGATGAAGAAGAAGAAAGCGAGAGGAAAAGAAGAAGAAGAAGAAGAAGAAGAAGAAGAAGAAGAAGAAGAAGAAGAAGAAGAAGAAGAAGAGAAGAAGAAGAAGAAGAAGAAGAAAAGAAGGGCGAGGAGAAGAAGATGAAGAAGAAGAGGCGAGAAGAAGAAGAAGGGCGAGAAGAAGAAGAAGAAGATGAAGAAGAAGAGCGAGAAGAAGAAGAAGGGCGAGAAGAAGAAGAAGAAGAAGAAGAAGAAAGAAGAAGAAGAAGAAGAAGAAGAAGAAGAAGGAAGAAGAAGAAGAGAAGGGCAAAAGAAGGGCGAGGAGAAGAAGATGAAGAAGAAGAGCGAGAAGAAGAAGAAGGGCGAGAAGAAGAAGAAGAAAGAAGAAGAAGAAGAAGAAGAAGAAGAAGAAGAAGAAGAGAAAGAAGGGCAAAAGAAGTGCGAGGATAAGAAGATGAAGAAGAAGAGCGAGAAGAAGAAGAAGGGCGAGAAGAAGAGAAGAAGAAGAAGAAGAAGAGAAGAAGAAGAAGAAAGAAGAAGAAGAAGAAAGAAAGAAGAAGAAGAAGAAGAAGAAGAAGAAGAAGAAGAAGAAATAAGAAGAAGAAGTAGAATAAAATGAAGAAGAAGAAATAAGAAAGAAGAAGTAGATAAAATGAAGAGAAGAAATAAGAAAAGAAGAAGAAGAAGAAGAAGAAGAAAAGAAGAAGAAGAAGAAGAAGAAAGGGCAAAAGAAGGCGAGGAGAAGAGATGAAGAAGAGAAGAAGAAGAAGAAGAGAAGAAGAAGAAAAGAAGAAGAAGAAGAAAGAAGAAGAAGAAGAAGGCAAAAGAAGGGCGAGGAGAAGAAGATGAAGAAGAAGAGCGAGAAGAAGAAGAAGTGCGAGAAGAAGAAGAAGAAGATGAAGAAAGAAGAGCGAGAAGAAGAAGAAGGGCGAGAAGAAGAAGAAGAAGAAGAAGAAGAAGAAGAAGAGAGAAGAAGAAGAAGAAGAAGGGCGAGGAGAAGAAGATGAAGAAGAAGAGCGAGAAGAAGAAGAAGGGCCGAGAAGAAGAAGAAGAAGAAAGAAGAAGAAGAAGAAGAAGAAGAAGAAGGCAAAAGAAGGGCGAGGAGAAGAAAGATGAAGAAGAAAGAGCGAGAGAGAAGAAGAAGAAGAAGAAAAAGGAAGAAGAAGAAGAAGAAGAAGAAGAAGAAAGAAGAAGAAGAAGAAGAAGAAGAAGGCAAAAGAAGGGCGAGGAGAAGAAGATGAAGAAGAAGAGCGAGAAGAAGAAGAAGGGCGAGAAGAAGAAGAAGAAGAAGAAGAAGAAGAAGAAGAAGAAGAAGAAGAAGAAGAAGGAAGAAGAAAAGACGAGGAGAAGAAGATGAAGAAAGAGCGAGAAGAAGAAGAGGGCGAAAGAAGAAGAAGAGAAGAGAAGAAGAAGAGAGAAAGAAGAAGAAGAAGAAGAAGAAAAGAAGAAGAAGAAGAAGAAGAAAGAAGAAGAAGGGCAAAAGAAGGGCGAGGAGAGAAAGAGAAGAAGAGCGAGAAGAAGAAGAAGAGAAGAAGAAGAAGAAGAAGAAGAAGAAGAAGAAGAAGAAGAAGAAGAGAAGAAGAAGAAGAAGGGCAAAATGAGGATAAGAGATGAAGAAGAGAGAGAAGAAGAAGAAGAAGAAGAAGAAGAAGAAGAAGAAGAAGAAGAAGAAGAAGAAGAAGAAGAAGAAGAAATGAAAGAAAGAAAGAAGAAAGAAGAAGAAGAGAAGAAGAGAAGAAAAGAAGAAATAAGGAAAGAAGAAGTAGAATAAAAATGAAGAAGAAGAAATAAGAAAAGAAGAAGAAGAAGAAGAAGAAGAAGAAATAAGGAAAGAAGAAGTAGAATAAAATGAAGAAGAAGAAATAAGAAAAGAAGAAGAAGAAGAAGAAGAAGAAGAATAAGAAGAAGAAGTAAAGAAGAAGAAGAAATAAGAAAAGAAGAAGAAGAAGAAGAAGAAGAAGAATAAAATGAAGAAGAAGAAAAGAAGAAGAAGAAGAAGAAGAAGAAGAAGAAGAAGAAGAAGAAGAAGAAGAAGAAGAAGAAGAAGAAGAAGAAGAAGAAGAAGAAGAAGAAATAAGGAACCACGACGACGACGACGACGACGACGAAGAAGAAGAAGAAGAAGAAGAAGAAGAAGAAGAAGAAGAAGAAGAAGAAGAAGACAATAACAGCAGCAGCAGCAAGAAGAAAAAAAACGACAAAGACAAAAATAACAACACTATTATCCACAGCAACAATAACTACAATATGTATAAGCCTTTTAAAAAAAAATAAAAAAATAAAAAAATTATAAAAAACTAAAAACTACTAAAACATCAATAAAATGATCTCGTTTTGCTTTGTAACCACAAAGCCATTTCGTGTCAAAGCGAATCGGATGCTGACGCAGGAAAAAAAAAAAGAAAAAAAAAAAAGAAAAAAAAAGAAAGAAAATTCAAATTTGAAATTTCCCTTTGTCCAAAACAGAATTGATTATCAGTCACGTGACTTTATTAATGAGTGAAGATTGATTAATGAACAGAATTTAATTGATGAGATTTCTTTAATTAGAGTCTCTCGGTTATTAATCAACAAACTCTGATGCCAGGATTTTGGGTAGATACCAAAAGGGGGTTTAGGATTGAAGGTGGGTATGGGGTCGGGCTCTTACTAACCCAATAAGCATCTGAGCAACGCAAAGGGACGTGCTTCTCCGTTGGGAGTGTAGCTCTCAGCGAATTTGTCCACGAGTAACTCAAAATATTCATCCGCACAAACGTAAAGCAACAACCATTTTTATGATTGATGATTTTAGAAAAACAGCCTAAACAAAATATATGAATACCATTCAATAAATAAGGTGGATGGTATCAGAGAAAGCAATAGGAAGCATTGTTTACGGTTGCATCTTTTCATTCTTGAATTGATAATGATACATTTAATCTCCCATGAGACCACACGCATGACCTTCTTTATTGAGAGCTGCGCCAGTTACTTTTTCTCTATAGGGGAGTCAGTGCATCTTACTAATCTGAACAGCGTAAGTAATGTATTTCGCCGTTATGATTGTAGGGCTCAGTGAAATTTCCCCGATTAACATAAAATATTTGTCGGCACAAATGTAATGCAACAACCATATAAATAACAAAATGTCGTACAAGTTCCATTCAATAAATAAGGTGGATGGTGTCAGAGAAAGCAATAGGAAGCATTGTTTACGGCTATGTGTTTTTTTTTAAATCAATTGTGCTCATACCTTTCATGTATTAGGAGATTGCAAGCATGGCCTTCTTTACTGATATCTACGTCAGTAACCCATATTACTCAAGCATGACCTTCTTTATTGAGAGCTGCGCCAGTAACTTTTTCTCTATCGGAGAGTCAGTGCATCTTACTAATCTGAGAAGCGTAAGGAAAATATTTCACCGTTGGGATTGCAGTTCTCAGCAAATTTGTCCACGATTAACTCAAAATATTCATCCGCACAAACGTAAAGCAACAACCATTTTTATGATGGATTGTTTTAGACAAACATGCTAAACTAAATACCATATGAATACCATTCAATAAATAAGGTGGATGGTGTCTGAGAAAGCAATAGAAAGCATTGTTTACGGTTGCGTCTTTTTTTGTTTTAAATCAATAGAGAGGATACCTTTGATGCCTCAAGAGACTGCAAGTATGGCTGTCTTTACTGATGGCTACGCCAGTAATTTTTTCTTTATCGAATAGTCAGTGCGTCTTACTAACCCAATAAACATCTGAGCAGTGTAAGAGACACCCTTCTCCGTTGGGAGTGTAGCTCTTGGCGAATTTGTCCTCGAATAACTCAAAATATTCATCCGCACAAACGTAAAGCAACAACCATTTTTATGATTGATGGTTTTAGAAAAACAAAATACCATATGAATACCATTCAATAAATAAGGTGGATGGTGTCTGAGAAAGCAATAGGAAGCATTGTTTACGGTTGCATCTTTTCATTCTTAAATTGATAATGATACATTTCATGTCCCATAAGACCGTAAGCATCACCTTCTTTATTGAGAGCTGCGGCAGTAACTTTTTCTCTATCGGAAAGTCAGTGCATCTTACTAATCTGAACAGCGTAAGGAACGTATTTTGCCGTTATGATTGTAGGTCTCAGTGAATTTTCCCCGATTAACATAAAATATTTGTCGGCACAAATGTAATGCAACAACCATATTTATGATTGATGGTTTAAAAAAAACAGTTGAAACAAAATGTCGTACAAGTCCCATTCAATAAATAAGGTGGATGGTGTCTGAGAAAGTAATAGGAAGAATTGTTTAGGGCTGCGTCTTTTTTTTTAATCAATTGTGATCATACCTTTCATGTACTAGGAGACTGCAAGCATGGCCTTCTTTACTGATATCTACGTCAGTAACCCAGATTACCCAAGCATGACCTCCTTTGGGATTACAGCTCAGTGTATTTCTCCATGAGTAACGCAACATATTCATCCGCACAAACGTAAAGCAACAACCATTTTTATGATGGATTGTTTTAGACAAACATCCTAAACTAAATACCATATGAATACCATTCAATAAATAAGGTGGATGGTGTCTGAGAAAGCAATAGGAAGCATTGTTTACGGCGGTGTCTTTTTTGTTTTAAATAAATAGAGAGGATACCTTTAATGTCTCATAAGACTGCAAGTAAGACTCTCTCTTTACTGATGGCTACGCTAGAAACCTTTTCTTTATCGAATAGTCAGTGCGTCTTACTAACCCAATAAACATCTGAGCTGTGTAAGGGGAGTATTAATTCGCTGAGAGTGTAGATCTCAGCGAATTTGTCCTCGAGTAACTCAAAATATTCATCCACACAAACGTGAAGCAACAACCATCTTTATGATTGAAGGATTTAGAAAAACTGCCTGAAGAAAATATCATACGAATACCATTCAATAAATAAGGTGGACTGTATCTCAGAAAGTAATAGGGTAAATCATCGAGGCCATGTCACCCAACTCCAACAATTGCACTGGTGTGGACTATGTTAAAGTTAGACAATCCTCAAAATTTCAGCTTCCAATTCCAAGAATTTGCGAAGTTATGTCGATTTTAGCTCACCAAATTTGAGGAGGGCACGAAAAATGCTTTAAAATGAGTTTTAGAGCTTCCCTGCTCCTCAAAAATCATTTTACAAAAAAATATGTCGCAACTTTAAGTGACCCCCCTCAAATTTGGAGAGCTAAAAAGTCCGCACCTATACAAAATTTAAGAAAAATTGAAGTGGGTGGGTGACAATTTTCCTTTTTACTGGATGATTTAACTTGGAATTGCACAATAGGAAACACTGTGTACGGTTGAATATTAAGAAAATAAATAAATAGTGATTATACATTTAATGACTTAAGAGACTGTAATCATAGCCTTAATAATTCACTTTTTAATAATAGTAATAAAAATAAATAATAATAATAATAATAATAATAATAATAATAATAATAATAATAATAATAATAATAATAGTTATTATTTGTGATAATTAATAACTATATAATTAATAATATATAATATATATGACCAATTAAAATATATACATCTTCTGAATAATTCATTATTCAATAATTATTAAATCAATAATTTTATATTTAATAATATCAATAATTTAATATAGAAATAATTTAATAATAATTATTAATAAATGAATATTCAATAATAATAATTGTTATTATTTGTGATAATTAATAATTATATAATTGATAATATATAATATATATGACCAATTAAAAATATATATATTTTCTTAATAATTCATTATTCAATAATTATCAAATTAATAATGTAATATTTAATAATATCAATAAATTAATATAGAAATAATTTAATAATACTTATCAATAAATGAATATTCAATAATAATAATTGTTATTATTTGTGATAATTAATGATTATATAATTAATAATATTAATATATACGACCAATTAAAAAATATATATCTTAATAATTCACTATTCAATAATTACATGTAATTAATATCTTAAGAGACTGTAATCATGGCCTTATTTACTGATACGTATGCCAGTAACTTTTCTTTATCGGAGAATCAGTGTATTTTACTAACCCAATAAACATCTGAGCAGCGTAAGGAATGTATTTCGCCGTTGGGAATGTAGCTCTTAGCAAATGTGTCCACGAGCCAACAGCCATTTTTATAATTGATGATTTTAGAAAAAAGTCTTGGTAAAATATTTTACGAGTATCATTCAATAAATAAGGTGGCTGCGAAAGTAATAGCAAGCTCTGTTTACGGTTACATCTTTTTAGGTTTGGTTTTCTTTAGTTTGTTTTGTTTTACGGCATATCAACCACGGTGGGTCATTTAATGCCGACAAAGTTGTGAAATAAATTCATTCTTAATGCATAATACAATTTTGTTTATCAACTCATGTTTTTCTATTTAACCCATAGATGGGACCCCAACGGGTACTACCACACCGGATCAGAGCAATGGTGATGAAGGGGTGCTCTACATTCCTCAAAACCTCCAAAACTGGAACCTCACCATCAGAGTTTAACGTAATTCCCAGGACATGTAGACCCTCAGTCACCGCCTTCTAGCACCATATTATAAAAAGGGGTTGGGGCTTGTCATAAAGGCAATCGGGTTTGGAAAATCATATAGGTGCTAGGGCTTGACGTGACCAGCAGATTGATCGGAGGGGGCCTCTCCGACCGCCCGTCTAGCCCAGGATAGGGCCAAAGTGGAGTATTGCAAGTCATGAACTGCTCAAGCACCTGGGTTCTATCCTTAAGCATCACAAGTCGCCACTCACGGCCCATATATGGCCCTGTTGGGGGAGTCTTACCCCTCGACAGAGGTGCAGTCGGTGCATTCTAACGCCCCAGCCGACGGGGCGGTGCATAATTTTAAAACCTCAATACTGAATATACCATTTATTTTCATGTTCCAAGATACTGCCAGCATGACCTTCTTTACACCGTTCACAAAAAGGGACTGGGTTTAAATGGAGTTTTTGCCAACGCTTACTACAGATTCT
>CM042169.1:69076285-69099357 GCA_023376005.1 Doryteuthis pealeii
ACTCTCTTTTTCCTGTTTCAGCAACTACGAGCCACATGGGGTAGATTTTATCTAACCCCTCTCGTTGGGGCTCCGCCCCCCTTACATTACTGTAAGTTATTCACAGCATGGACTATCGCTAGTCTCATGTCTGTACTCATATATGTATATCTGTATCATTCATGAATGTGTCTTTATCTTTATTTGTGTACCCCTTTTTATATGTACTCTTTTACTATGTACATTGTATCTGTCATCCATGTGCTGTGTATATTAAATGTTTTGTCCGTTAACCTTCGTCGGAGTTATGTGTATATCAAAGTATCTAATAACTTTGCACCTTTCTTATACTATCATTTCACAGTATAGCAGGTTAGCTACTACACCACAAAGAAGTAATAATTCACAAAATATATTTCTGGTATGATTATTAATTTAATCAAATAAATATTTCTAGTATTTTTTGTTGTTGTTTTTATGGGCCGGTTTAGTTCAGTCAGTAGAGCGTCCGACTAGGAACCACAACGTTCCTAGTTCGATACCGGCCCTCGCCAACTCAGCGTATGAGTAGCACAGTAAAGTAAAGATCTGATGATAGGTGTGGCGCTCTACCTCAGACGCAAAAACAATCTCCTTGGTCTAGCGGTAGTGAAAAAGGGGATAGACTCCCTCGCTGATTGGCTGATACCGACTTTAGGCCGCCCCGACGACTTTACTTATAGTATAACAATAAACTTACAGAATTTAACTTTTTTTGTCTCTGGAGATGAACTCTTTGGTAATTTATATAAGAATAGTTTTGCGAGAGTTTAAGAGGCAAAACTGGTATTTATAATGAATGATCTCAATATTTTTTCACCAAATGTATTTTTATCATTTGAGATGTTTTTCTTTTTAAGTAGAAAAATGATAGAAAAACAATCAGGAAGATGGATTGTGTTTTGGAACGTCGCCGGCGTCTTGATCTTCTGACCAGTTCTTGGCGCCATGGGCATATGCCGGACTTATACTGACCAACGGATTCCATGACAAATTCTACAGTCTGAGACTTAGCCCTGGGTAAACAAGAAAACTTTCAAAAGTAATAAATTCATAAAACACAAGGAATTTTTTTTCTTTTAAGATCTTTTATGATTATAGGATCCTTCAGTCATTTTTATTATGATGAAACTATGTGAATGTTTTTGTGTATGTTATATTATATATATATATATATATATATTATATACCAAACTTGGTGGTAATCCTCGCGGTGAGAAAAAACCCAACAATAGTTTGATTGTAAATATGCTACCAAACATTACCCGGGGAGAAAAATTTTGTGGAAAAAAAAAAGACGAAGATAATCGTACCAACCAAAAATAATCTATTGGTACAATATTTGGCCAAAAGAAAAACAATCTATATGTATATATATATATATATATATATATATATATATATATATATGTGTGTATATAAGACATATATATATATATATATTCATACAAAACCGCAAGGAAACTAAAGCTAATAAGTAAAAAGTGCTCATTACCTAAGTAGAGCAAAAATAAAGATAAATCTAATGAGTCAGATAAACCTACTAAAAGTTTCGCTTAATGCTCTTCAGTGCTAAGGTCCGGATCTTAGCCTGAAGAGCATTAAGCGAAATTTTAGTAGGTTTATCTAACTCATTAGATTTATCTTTATCTTTATATATATATATATATATATATATATATTATATATATATATATGGGGGTTGTGTATGTAGTTTTTTCTAGTACTGGAGAATTGAAAATAAAGTGCTCGATTACGGGTGTAAGAGCTGTATTTATTTATTATAGTGTACAATACATTTAAGGTGCAGTTGTTACCATTGGTTTCAAAGCAGGGCTTTAGACACTTATATTCAAGACAACACGCACGTTAATAAATGCAGATATACATACATATATATATATATATATATATATATATATATATATATATATATGTGTGTGTGTGTGTGTGTGTGTGTGTGCTTGTGCGTTTACGTGTGATATATATCATTATAGTATTTGTTTTGTATTACAGTGTAATTTTGATTACTATTTTTTATTTGTTTATTTAAAGCCTTTATGAAGAAAAATAAAGAAGCCAAACAGTTTTTTGTATTTTTTTTTTTTGAGTTTTAATATTTTTCAGACAAAACAGACAGATTGCTTATAAAAAAATCAGACTGTTATAAGTTTATCTGCTTAAATGACATGTGGGGGCGTAATTAACAGTGGTCCGTGGTAGAAGTTATTATTTGACAGTCTCTAATTTTGTCAATTCAGTTATGGTTTGGTTTAGTTTCTTTGATCAAACTTCCTGGGTTATTTAAAGCAAAAAACTATCCTTATAGAAGAACAGTAGTAGGACGATTTAACCCATAGCTGAGAGGATAAGGGTATTTCGTAACTTTCCAAAGGGTATTAGTCCACAAGTTAACTAATAGCACGACTGGAGTTCGAACTCGCTTACTATCGCAGTCCAGTATGTTACACACTACGACAAGGGGACAATTTCTAAAATCCAGTGTGAACAATAAATGGGGAACCAGTTTATCATTTGGTTATAATACGAAATTGATCCCTTACTTTATGTCCACAAGGGCCGGGTTAGCTCAGTCGGTAGAGCGTTCGGCCATAAACCACAAGGTTCCAAGTTCGATACCGCCCTCGCCAACTCTGCGTATGAGTAGCACAGGGATCTGTGCGGTAAAGTAAGGAGCTGATGGTAGGTGTGGTGCCCTCAGATGCAAAAACAATCACCTTAGTCTAGCGCTAGTGAAAAGGGGATAGGTTCCCTCGCTGATTGGCTGATACCGACTCTAGGCCGACGACTTTATTTACTTATTTCTAGTCCGAACAGGGAACTTATTACGTGACTGGAGTTCGAACTCGCTTACTAGGATATCGCAGTCCTGCACGTTAGACACTAGGACAAGGGGTCAAACAGGGAACTTAAAAGTATCTAGTGTGAACAATAATGGGGAGCGAGTTTATGATTTGGTTTTAATACGAAATTGATCCCTTACTTTATGTCCATATTTCTAGTCCCAAAGCAAACTTGATAGCGCGACTGTAGTTCGAACTCGCTTACTACGATACCGCAATCCATTACGTTAGCCACTACGCCAAGGGTTTTCCCACAGTAAGGAAATTTATAGAATCCAGAAGAATAAATGAGGGACCAGTTTATAATTTAGTTATAATACGAAATTGATCCCTTACATTATATTCTTATATTTTAGTCCGAAATGAAACGTATTAGCGGACTGGAGATCGAACTCGCTTACTACTATATCGCAGTCCAGCACGTTAGCCACT
This sequence comes from Doryteuthis pealeii, assembly GCA_023376005.1. NCBI lineage: Eukaryota > Metazoa > Mollusca > Cephalopoda > Myopsida > Loliginidae > Doryteuthis > Doryteuthis pealeii. Next base: position 69,079,600 of record CM042169.1, read on the forward strand.
ACGCCAAGGGGTCTTCCATAGGAACCAATTTATCATTTGATTATAATACGAAATTTATCCTTACATTATCTTCTTATATTTTTATTCCGAATAAGGAAAGTTAATGCGTGACTGGAGATCGAACTCGCTTTCTACCATATCGCAGTCCAGTACGTTAGACACTACGCCAAGAGGTCACAGAATAAACATTTATAGAAAGTGAGAACTATAAATGGGGAACGAGTTTACCATTTGTTTATAATACGAAATTGATCCCTTTCTTTATGTCCACATATCTTTAGTCTTTTTAGAACCGGTTCAGTCGGTAGAACACTCGCCTTGGAATCGCAAGCTGAAGGTAGATGTGGTGCTTACTCCTACAAAATATTCTCCCTCATCTAGCGCTAACGAAAAGAGGATATACTTCCTCGCTTACCCGCTGATACCGACAATAGGCTGCTCCGCCAAACTTATTTTTAGTTACTTATTTTTAGTCTTAAAGGGAACGTAATAGCGAGACTAGAGTTTGAACTCGCTCTCTACAATGTAACCGTCCATTAGTGCAACCATTACGCATTAAGATTCGAAGACAATTTTATCTTTTCAATTAATTACTTGGATTGTTGATAATTAAATTAAGAAAAAACCAACAGAATCTTACTTTGGACTCTGCGTTTCTGACTGGAAACAGTGCCATTGGGATCATGAAATGACGTCATTGATACCACGTTGGGCATTTTGTTATTGAAAAGGTGAACAGATCGTAAGAATCACGAAGTGGTATCGTGAAACAGAAGAAGGAATTTTGTGTTGAAATAAAACAGAAAATATCAAATGAATTCTTTGTTTGCGAATGGCTCCAATTAGTAAGATAAGATGCAAAAAAGCGATAACGAACTCCTTTGGTTAATTAGCGACGACGAAAAAAAAACAAAACAAAACAAAAAAGAAAAAAACAAACGAACAATAAAAACAACAAAGAAAAGAATGACATGTCATGCAGAAAATCAAATCGATTCTGTCTGTAGCAAAGAATGGTCAAAGTCAGGAAACTCAATTCAATAATTAAATTCCAGGGAACAGATCGAAGAATAGATAACAAGAAAATCAGAATTCACTTCCCTTAAAGGGTCTAATTTTTTGTTTTTCTTCAATTGCTTTTCTTGTTTTGTTTTGTTTTGTTTTTTGTTTTTTTTATTTCCTGGTGATCGTATTATTATTCATGATTTTTAATTACGGGAATTTTAACCATTACAAGAATGTGAAAGATTATTCTCGAAGATTTATCGTATTGTGTAATTGTTTTATCTCGTAATCTTATTTATGATTTTTATAAATATTTTTCCTATGTCCTTGATGAGTTTAAATGATTTGGATCAATCCTTTCCATAACGATGATTCTTTTGTTTGTGCTGTTAAATTATTGCAATAATTCTGATTTCTTATTGTTAACGTCAACAGTCTTTTAGCAGAGATTTGAAAATTGCAATGTTCACATTTATTGCTTTCTGTCTGCTTTTACGATATCACAACCCTTCCTGGGTTATATAGGACCAATCTCCGCCTTTTTAAAGCAATTGACTTTGGGGGGTAGCGTGAATTTTACCAAATATTTAGTAACATAATTTACCTTGATAATCTATCAAATGTAACTTTGATAAAAGGTTAACGCTGAAATGAATTGTAAATTAAACATGCAATCATAAAATTAATAGGAGGTTGAGTTAAACACTTGGTCTTTTGTATAATGTGTAGCACATTAGTGAAACGAATAACTGTAACAAATGTAACTTAATTTGAGGAAGAGCAGTCATCCAGTTAACAGTGAAAAATGTTAATTTGAAACGAATTATAAATGAAACATGCAAACCAAAAGAAATAAGAGGAGGTTGAGTTAAACAGACTTGGTCTTTTGTATAATGTGTAGCACATTAGTGAAACGAATAACTGTAACAAAATGTAACTTAATATTGAGGAAAAGGAGTCTTTCAGTTAACCGTGAAACAAGGTTAATGTTGAAATGAATTATTAATGAACAATCAAGCATAAAAGAATAACAGGAGGTTGAGTTAAACAGACTTGGTCTTTTGTATAATGTGTAGCACATTAGTGCAACAAGTAACTGTAATAAAATGTTACTTAATATTGAGGAAGAGGAGTCTTTCAGTTGACCGTGAAAAGGTTAATGTTGAAATGAATTGTAATTAAACATACAGCATCAATAAATAACAGGAGGTTGAGTTAAACAGACTTGGTCTTTTGTATAATAAACATGAAACATAAAAACATAAAAGAAATAATAATGTTGAGCTAAACAAACCAAACATAAAAATATTGTTGAGTTAAAACAAACATAAAACATTAAAAAACATAAAAAGATAAGGAGGCTGAGTTAAACAGTCACGTTTTTTTAAATCTATGTGTAGCATATTAGCATAATGATTTATTGTAACAATATGTAGCTTATTATTGTACAATGGAGTCTTTCAGGCAACTATGATAAAAACATAATGTTGAAAGGAAATATAAATAAAACAAATAAGGAGTTTGAGTTAAATGGACACGGTGTTTTGTAAATGTGTAGTAAATCAACTTAATGAGTTATTGTAACAAAAGTTAGCTTGATATTGAGGCAGGGGATTCTTCCAGGTTACTTGACGAAAAGTTAATGCTGAAAAAAGAATAAAAGATCAGAAAAAAATAACGGAAGTTGAGTTAAATGGACATGGTTTTTTTTGTAGAATGTGTAGTAAGTCAACATAACAAGTTACTGTAACACAAATCCAGCTTGATATTGAGGCAGGGATTCTTCCAGGCTACCGCGATAAAAGGTTGATGCTGAAATAAATTAGAAATAAAAAAACATAAACAAATAACAGGAGGTTGAGTTAAATGGACACGGTCTTTTGTAGAATATGTAGTAAATCAAGATAATGAGTTAAACTACATTGTTATGAAATGCACATAAATTCTGGGATCGTTTTCAAAGGGATGTTCTCTTCTTTTTGTTCAAAATCCCTAAACTTCGGGTTAGCTTAAGTTATATTCGCCTCAAAACAGCCCATGTTATTAGTGCGTTAAAAAATCACGCTATGTGTTTTTATATACCATTAACAAATAAAGATTTACACAATCATATAATTATTTAAATAATTACTTAATGCAATACTTTACTATGTATTGATAATTAATAATTACGAGGGTGAGTCAAAAAGTAATGCTATTTGTTTAGGACAGGTATATTACCAACATAGGAACATTATCGTACATTAAAATGAAGCTGGTCCTCTATGGATCACATCTCTAATTCACCACAGAGTCACCGTTTCTCAGTAGTAATGTTCCTTCAAATGAGGGCATGTATCACTGCCCCGTAAAATAGGTTGACTATTCTTTGAGCCACTTCTTCACTACAGATTTCTCACCAGATTAAAGATGAAAGAGAGTCAAACATTATTTCAGTGACTAGGAAGTGAATATATGGTGGGGAATTGGTTTTTTGACTCACCCCCCCGTAATAATCTAATTAATAATAAAGTCTGGAGAGCTTTACAAAGGAAAATTTTAGACGATTGAACGGTCTTATTTTTAGCCAGAACGTATTCCAAGATATTAAGGTCGTACAATTAAGTCAGATAGATATTATTGATAACTAATAAGTATAATTTAATTAGTAAAAGATAAATTCTGGGGACGTTTTCAAAGAAATGTTTTCTTCTTTTTGTGGCGAGTGAAACGAACGTAGTGGTTCGAAGCGTGCACGACTGTGTTTGGCATGAGACAGAGGCGAGTGGGGAGATTGAACTCACAGCCTCCTGATCGTGAGTCGTGGCCTGACGCAGGTGAATTACTAAACTGTCCAGAGTGGCCGGATGTAAAGGATTGACGCCCGCTGATTAATGTCGCACATGCTGCACGGGCAATTCAGAATAAGGAGCCCGGATGAACACTGTAATTGTGTATTTAATGATCAGCCCTCAAACCTGGGAGAAAGCTTGCAGTAGCATTTTGGCTGGACGAGAGAAAAGATATTGTGATAGTGTTGGTGAGAGAGTGCAGCATTGCGTGAAGAGAATTTTTCAGACTGAACACTTGGTCGGTTGAGAGAGTAAAAGCGTCGGACATAACTGTGACCCCAAAGAACATTCTTATTAGACTTTTCTGATCAGAATTCTTAATCTCCGGACAAGCCTTGCGTTAAATTTGCCTCAAAACCCGCTTGTTATTACTGCGTTTAGAATCATGCAATGTGTCTTATATATCACTAAGAAATATAAGTTTACCTAATAAATGGTGTGGTTAATTTGCATACTGATTTTAATAAAACTGTGTGTAATAAATAATTACTTCATGCAACACTTTACAACGTATTGATAACACTGGTTTCAAAAATATTTTTTGTCCGAGGCAAGAATGTGAATGGTGTTTTTTTTTTTTACTAATTTGGGTGTGCTGATTCAAATTTATAAACAGTTTGGCTTATCACCTCTAGTTTTCTGTCTTTGAATAGTCTCATTTTAGTATATACAGCTATATACTGCTTATTTCAACAGTTGCAGCAGCTTATTACGATAAACTGGATAGATAGAACATTGACGGAATAAATATACTTGGATGACACATGTAGAAAATTCATAGTACCACAGACAGAGGTAAAGAAGAGACATAAGTCACAAATATTAGAATTAACCCTGAATGCATATACGCTTTATGTACAGTATGTGTACCAAATGTACAGTATGCATATTTTAAAAAAAATGAGGTGATGTGTAAAAACGGATTTCAAATCTGAATTCAGCACCCAAATTAGGTTTTTGTGCTTGCCTTAATTTATTTGTAAACCAGTGTAATCAATAATTAACAATGTAATTAATGATAAAGTCTTGAGACAATTACAAGGAATGTTTTGGAATTTGAATTGTTTTACTTTTAACCAGAGGGTGTTGCAAGATGTTAACGGTTGTACAATAAAGTAAGATAAATATTATTGATATTATAATTTGATTAATAATGAATAAATTTGGAGACGTTTTCAAATGAATGATTTCCTCTTGTTGTTCAGCATCTCTAATCTCCAGATAAACCGCTAAATCTTGATACGTAACAGTCATGAATTACGCAAGAATATGAATCATTTTCTCAGTGTAAAATCATTCTTGTAAGCCTAACGACGAATCATAGAAAAGATTTTTTTATCATCATTCCAATATATAGACAAAATCCATTAATAACCACGTCATAAGCTCATAAGCTTTGTTAACCATAACACCATAGGCAGATAGCGATGCTTAAGCATATTTTAAGACCAATAAAAACTTGCGACTGAATGAAGTAACATTTATTTATTTAGCTAAATAAATTGTAGTAAAGTAAGTCAGGCTCCGACAGACGAATTGCCTATGGTGTATGGTTAACAAGCTTATGTAGCTATGAGTGGTTATTAATGGGATTTTTGTCTATATATTTGGGAATGATGATAAGAAAATTTTTATGATTCGTGTTAGGTTACAAGGAATGATTTTACCTGAGAAGATGATTCTATTCTTGGTATTATGACGTGTTCGTATCAAGATTTAGCGGTTTTATTGGAGATTAGAGATGCTGAACAAAGAGGATCATTATTTGAAAACGTTCAGAATTTATCATTATTAATAATTATTATTGATATAATATTTAATCTTTTTTATTGTACAACCGTTAACATCTTGCAACCTCTTGTTAAAAGTAAAACAATTCAAATTGTCCAAAACATTTTTGTAATTGTTCAGACTTTATCATTAATTAATTGTTAATTCTTGATTACACTGGTTTACAATAAATTATAGGACACAAAAACCTAATTTGGGGGTGCTGATTCAGATTTGAATCGTTTTACACATAATCTATTTTTTTTTAAATATGCATACTGTACATTTGGTAACATACTGACTAAAGGCGTATATGCTTCAGGGTTATTTCTAATATTGTGTGACTTATGTCTTCTTCTTTCCTCTGTCTGTGGTACTATGAATTTTCTACTTGTGTCATCCACGTATATTTATTCCGTCAATGTTCTTATTCTATCAGTTTTATCATGTAATAAGCTGCTGCAACTGTTGAAATAAGCAAGTATAATGTTGTATATACTAAATGAGATATTTCAAAGAGAAACTAGAGGTGATAGAGCAACTGTTTATAAATTTGAATTCAGCACACCAAATTAGTAAAAAAAACACCTATTCACATTCTTGCTCGGACAAATTATTTTTTTGTAAACCAGTGTTATCAATACGTTGTAAAGTGTTGCATGAAGTAATTATTTATTACACAGTTTTATTAAATCAGTATGCAATTACCAACCATTTATTAGGTAAACTTATATTTCTTAGTGATATATAAGACACATTGCATGATTCTAAACGCAGTAATAACAAGCGGTGTTTTGAGGCAAATTTAACGCAAGGCTTGTCGAGATTAAGAATTCTGATCAGAAAGTCTAATAAGAATGTTCTTTGGGGGTCACAGTTATGTCGACGCTTTTACTCTCTCACCGCCAAGGTGTTCAGTCTGAAAAATTCTCTCACGCAATGCTGCACTTTCTACAACACTATCACATATTTTTTTTCTCGTCCAGCCAAAATGCTACTGCAAGCTTTCTCCCAGGTTTGTGAGGGCTGATATAAATACACATTACAGTGTTCTACGGGGCTCTTATTCTGATTGCCGTGAGCATGTGGACATTAATCAGCGGCGTCAATCCTTTTTTACATCCGGGCCTCTGGGACAGTTTAGTATTCACCTGCGTCAGGCCACGACTCACGATCAGGAGGCTGTGAGTTCAATCTCCTTCGCCTTGATTCATTCTGCATGCAAACACAGTCGTGCACGCTTCGACCACTACGTTGTGGTTTCACTCGCCACAAAAAGAAGAAAACATTTCTTTGAAACGTCCCCAGAATTTATCTTTTACTAATTATTAATTACTTATTATTACATAATATCTATCTGACTTAATTGTACGACCGTTAATATCTTGGAATACGTTCTGGTTAAAATAAGACGTTCAAATCGCTAAAATTTTCTTTGTAAAGTCTCCAGACTTTATTATTAATTGAATTATTCGGGGGGGGGGGTGAGTCAAAACCAATTCCCACAATATATTTCACTTCCTAGTCACTGAAATAATGTTTGACTCTCTTTCATCTTTAAATCTGGTGAGAAATCTGTAGTGAAGAAGTGGTCAAAGAATGTCAACCTGATTTTACGGGGCAGTGATACATGCCTCATTTGAAGTGGAACATACTACTGAGAACGGTGATCTGGGTGAATTAGAGATGTGATCATAGAGGACCAGCTTCATTTTAATGTACGATAAATGTTCTATGTTGGTAATTATACTGTCCTAAACAAAATAGCATTATTTTTGATCACCTCGTATTATTAATTATCAATACATAGTAAAGTATTGCATTAAGTATTATTTAAATAATTATATGATTGTGTAAATCTTTATTTGTTAATGGTATTACACATAGGTGATTTTTCGCACTAATAACATGGGCTGTTTTGAGGGAATATAAATTAAGGCTAACCCGAAGTTTAGGGATTTTGAACAAAAAGAAGAGAAATCCCGTTTGAAAACGATCCCAGAATTTATGTGCATTTCATAACAATGTAGTTTAACTCATTATCTTGATTTACTACATATTCTACAAAGACGTGTCCATTTAACTCACTCCTGTTATTTGTTTATGTTTGTTTTTTTCTAATTTATTTCAGCATCATTTTATGCGGTAGCCTGGAAGAATCTGCCTCAATATCAAGCTGGATTTGTGTTACAGTATTGTTATGTTGACTTACTAGATTCTACAAAAAAACATGTCATTTAACTCAACTTCCTGTTATTTTTTTCTGCTCTTTTATTTTTTTTCAGCATTAACTTTTCGTCAAGTAACCTGGAAGAATCCCTGCTCAATATCAAGCTAACTTTTGTTACATAACTCATTAAGTTGATTTCCTACACATTCTACAAACCCGTGTCATTTAACTCAAACTCCTGTTATTGTTTTATTTATATTTCCTTTCAACATTCTGTTTTTTATCATAGTTGCTGAAGACTCATTGTACATAATAAGCTACATATTGTTACATAAATATTATGCTAATATGCTACACATAGATTAAAAAAACGTGACTGTTTAACTCAGCCTCCTGTTATTTCTTTTATGTTTATGTTTTGTTTTACTATGTTTTCATGTTTGTTTTAATCACAATACAATTTTTATGTTGGCTGGTTTGTTTAGCTCACATTATTATTTCTTTTATGTTTTTATGTTTCATGTTTATTATACAAAAGACAGTTGTTTAACTCAACCTCCTGTTATTTTATTTGATGCTTGTATGTTTAATTTACAATTCATTTCAACATTAACCTTTTTTCACGGTCAACTGAAAGACTCCTTTCTCAATATAAGTAACATTTTATTACAGTTACTTGTTGCACTAATGTGCTACACATTATACAAGAAGACAAGTCTGTTTACTCAACCTCCTGTTATTTCTTTTATGCTTGATTGTTTCATTAATAATTCATTTCAACATTAACCTTGTTTCACGGTTAACTGAAAGACTCTTTTCCTCAATATTAAGTTACATTTTGTTACAGTTTTCGTTTCACTAATGTGCTACACATTATACAAAAGACCAAGTCTGTTTAACTCAACCTCCTGTTATTTCTTTTTGGTTTGCATGTTTCTTTATAATTGTTTCAAATTAACATTTTTCACTGTTAACTGGATGATGCTCTTCCTCAATTAAGTTACATTTTGTTACAGTTATTCGTTTACTAATGTGTACACATTATACAAAGACAAGTCTGTTTACTCAACCTCCTATTATTAATTTTTATGATTGCATGTTTAATTTACAATTCATTTCAGCGTTAACCTTTTATCAAAGTTACATTTGATAGATTATCAAGGTAAATTATGTTACTAAATTATTTGGTAAAATTCACGCTACCCCAAAGTCAATTGCTTTAAAAAGGCGGAGATTGGTCCTATATAACCAGGAAGGGTTGTGATATCGTAAAAGCAGACAGAAAGCAATAAATGTGAACATTGCAATTTTCAGAATCTCTGCTAAAAGACTGTTGACGTTTAACAATAAAGAAATCAGAATTATTGCAATAATTTAACAGCACAAACAAAAGAATCATCGTTATGGAAAGGATTGATCCAAATCATTTAAACTCATCAAGGACATTAGGAAAATATTTATAAAAATCATAAATAAGATTACGAGATAAAACAATTACACAATACGATAAATCTTCGAGAATAATCTTTCACATTCTTGTAATGGTTAAAATTCCGTAATTAAAAATCATGAATAATAATACGATCACCAGGAAATAAAAAAAAAAACAAACAAAACAAAACAAGAAAAGCAATTGAAGAAAACAAAATTAGACCCTTTAAGGGGAAGTGAATTGATTTTCTTGTTATTATTCTTCGATCTGTTCCTGGAATTTAATTATTGAATTGAGTTTCCTGACTTTGACCATTCTTTGCTACAGACAGAATCGATTTGATTTTCTGCATGACATGTCATTCTTTTCTTTTTGTTGTTTGTTTATTTGTTCGTTTGTTTTTTTTTCTTTTTTGTTTTGTTTTTTGTTTTTTTTCGTCGTCGCTAATTAACCAAAGGAGTTCGTTATCGCTTTTTTGCATCTTATCTTACTAATTGGAGCCATTCGCAAACAAAGAATTCATTTGATATTTTCTGTTTTATTTCAACACAATTCCTTCTTCTGTTTCACGATACACTTCGTGATTCTTACGATCTGTTCACCTTTTCAATAACAAAATGCCAACGTGGTATCAATGACGTCATTTCATGATGGCAATGGCACTGTTTCCAGTCAGAAACGCAGAGTCCAAAGTAAGATTCTGTTTTTTTTTTCTTAATTTAATTAACAACAATCCAAGTAATTAATTGAAAAGATAAAATTGTTTCGAATCTTAATGCGTAATGGTTGCACTAATGGACGGTTACATTGTGAAGGAGTTCAAACTCTAGTCTCGCTATTACGTTCCCTTTAAGACTAAAAATAAGTAACTAAAATAAGTTTGGCGAGAGCCTATTGTCGGTATAGCGGGTAAGCGAGGAAGTATATCTCTTTCGTTAGCGTAGATGAGGGAGAATATTTGTAGAGTAAGCCCATCTACCTTCAGCTTGCGATTCCAAGGCGAGTGTTCTACCGACTGAACCGGTTCTAAAAGACTAAAGATATGTTGGACATAAGGGGATAATTTCGTATTATAAACAAATGGTAAACTCGTTTCCCATTTATAGTTCTCACTGGATTCTATAAATGTTTATTTGTGACCTCTTGGCGTAGTGTCTAACGTACTGGACTGCGATATGGTAGAAAGCGAGTTCGATCTCCAGTCACGCATTAATTTCTTATTCGGAATAAAAATATAAGAAGATAATGTAAGGGATAAATTTCGTATTATAATCAAATGATAAATTGGTTCCTATGGAGACCCCTTGGCGTAGTGCTAACGTGCTGGACTGCGATATAGTAGTAAGCGTTCGATCTCCAGTGCGCTAATACGTTTCATTTCGGACTAAATATAGAATATAATGTAAGGGATCATTTCGTATTATAACTAAATTATAAACTGGTCCTCATTTATTCTTCTGGATTCTATAAATTTCCTTACTGTGGGAAAACCTTGCGGTAGTGGCTAACGTAATGGATTGCGGTATCGTAGTAAGCGAGTTCGAACTACAGTCGCGCTATCAAGTTTGCTTTGGGACTAGAAATATGTGGACATAAAGTAGGGATCAATTTCGTATTAAAACCAAATCATAACTCGCTCCATTTATTGTTCCACTAGATACTTTTAAGTTCCCTGTTTTGACCCTTGTCTAGTGTCTAACGTGCAGGACTGCGATATCCTAGTAAGCGAGTTCGAACTCCAGTCACGTAATAAGTTCCTGTTCGGACTAGAAATAAGTGTAAAGTCGTCGGGGTGGCCTAGGTCGGTATCAGCCAATCAGCGAGGGAACTATCCCCTTTTCACTAGCGCTAGACTAAGGTGATTGTTTTTGCATCTGAGGTGGGGGCACCACACCTACCATCAGCTCCTTACTTTACCGCAAGATCCTGTGCTACTCATACGCAGAGTTGGCGGGGGCGGTATCGAACTTGGAACCTTGTGGTTTTGGCGAACGCTCTACCGACTGAGCTAACCCGGCCCTTGTGGACATAAAGTAAGGGATCAATTTCGTATTATAACCAAATGATAAATGGTTCCCCATTTATTGTTCACACTGGATTTTAGAAATTGTCCCCTTGTCGTAGTGTGTAACATACTGGACTGCGATAGTAAGCGAGTTTCGAACTCCGTCGTGCTATTAGTTAACTTGTGGACTAATACCCTTTGGAAGTTACGAAATACCCTTATCCTCTCAGCTATGGGTTAAATCGTCCTACTACTGTTCTTCTATAAGGATAGTTTTTTGCTTTAATAACCAGGAAGTTTGATCAAAGAAACTAACCAAACATAACTGAATTGACAAAATTAGAGACTGTCAAATTAACTTCTACCACGGACCACTGTTAATTACGCCCCACATGTCATTTAAGCAGATAAACTTATAACAGTCTGATTTTTTTATAAGCAATCTGTCTGTTTGTCTGAAAAATATTAAAACTCAAAAAAAAATACAAAAAACTGTTTGGCTTCTTTTATTTTTTTCTTAAAGGCTTTAAATAAAATAAAAAATAGTAATCAAAATTACACTGTAATACAAAAAATACTATAATGATATATATCACGTAACGCAACAGCAACACACACACACACACACATATATATATATATATATATATATATATATATATATTATATGTATATCTGCATTTATTAACGTGCGTGTTGTCTTGAATATAAGTGTCTAAAGCCCTGCTTTGAAACCAATGGTAACAACTGCACCTTAAATGTATTGTACATATAATAATAATACAGCTCTTACACCCGTAATCGAGCACTTTATTTTCAATTCTCCAGTACTAAAAACTACATACACAACCCCCATATATATATATTATTTATATATATTATATATATATATAAAGATAAGATAAATCTAATGAGTTAGATAAACCTACTAAATTTCGCTTAATGCTCTTCAGGGCTAAGATCCGGACCTTAGCACTGAAGAGCATTAAGCGAAACTTTTAGTAGGTTTATTGACTCATTAGATTTATCTTATTTTTGCTCTACTTAGGTAATGAGCACTTTTTTACTTATTAGCTTTAGTTTCCTTGCGGTTTTGTATGAATATAATATTATATATATATGTCTTATATACACATATATTATATATATATATATATTATATATTATATATATACATATAGATTGTTTTTTCTTTTGGCCAAATTTGTCAATAGATTATTTTTTGGTTGGTACGATTATCTTCGTCTTTTCTTTTTTCCACAAAATTTTTTCTCCCCGGGTAATGTTTGGTAGCATATTTTTACAATCAAACTATTTGTTGGGTTTTTTCTCACCGCGAGGATTTACCACCAAGTTTGGTATATATATATATATTATATATATATATATAACATACACAAAAACATTCACATAGTTTCATCATAATAAAATGACTGAAGGATCCTATAATCATAAAGAATCTTAAAAGAAAAATTTCCTTGTGTTTTATGAATTTATTACTTTTGAAAGTTTTCTTGTTCCAGGGCTAAGTTCAGACTGTAGAATTTGTCATGGAATCCGTTGGTCAGTATAAGTCCGGCATATGCCCATGGCGCCAAGAACTGGTCAGAAGATCAAGACGCCGGCGACGTTCCAAAACACAATCCATCTTCCTGATTGTTTTTCTATCATTTTTCTACTTAAAAAGAAAAACATCTCAAATGATAAAAATACATTTGGTGAAAAAATATTGAGATCATTCATTATAAATACCAGTTTTGCCTCTTAAACTCTCGCAAAACTATTCTTATATAAATTACCAAAGAGTTCATCTCCAGAGACAAAAAATTAAATTCTGTAGTTTATTGTTATAACTATAAGTAAGTCGTCGGGGCGGCCTAAAGTCGGTATCAGCCAATCAGCGAGGGAGTCTATCCCCTTTTTCTACCGCTAGACCAAGGAGATTGTTTTTGCGTCTGAGGTAGAGCGCACACTATCATCAGATCTTTACTTTACTGTGCTACTCATACGCTGAGTTGGCGAGGGCCGGTATCGAACTAGGAACGTTGTGGTTCTAGTCGGACGCTCTACTGACTGAATAAACCGGCCCATAAAAACAACAACAAAAATACTAGAAATATTTATTTGATTAAATTAATAATCATACCAGAAATATTTTGTGAATTATTACTTCTTTGTGGTGTAGTAGCTAACCTGCTATACTGTGAAATGATAGTATAAGAAAGGTGAAAGTTATTAGATACTTTGATATACACATAACTCCGACGAAGGTTAACGGACAAAACATTTTAATATACACAGCACATGGATGACAGATACAATGTACATAGTAAAAGAGTAATATAAAAAGGGGTACACAAATAAAGATAAAGACACATTCATGAATGATACAGATATACATATATGAGTACAGACATGAGACTAGCGATAGTCCATGCTGTGAATAACTTACAGTAATGTAAGGGGGGCGGAGCCCAACGAGAGGGGTTAGATAAATCTACCCATGTGGCTCGTAGTTGCTGAAACAGGAAAAAGAAGTGAAAGGGTTTTAACCCGGCGCTTAAATACTATGGTGCCTAGCGGGCATCAACGAACTAAAAGGGGCAAACAACTCCACCAGGCGAATACAACTAACGCTACAATAGTAGCGAGTTTCGAACACGAGTCACTCTATTACGTTCACTTTTAAAGGTATAAGCCTATTAATTCCACAGTGGTTTTTGCCGAACACTGTACGACTGAGCTAACCCGATTCCTAACCTGTCATGATTTAAATAAGTACTTGTTAAAGTCGATGTAGTATCGTACTCTCACATTTTACAGGCAATTAAGCTGATGGTATGTCACTGGAGTCTGAGTGACAGCAAATCTTCTCGGTCTCCAGGACTCCTCTGAGTATTCTGGCAGATTGCAGCAGTGAAGTGTTCTGAATGGTTTCAACCCTTCTCTGATTTCCAAACATTTCAGACCTTTTCTAATACTTTGGGACCGTTCCAAGTGCACCAACTACAATTGGTATCACTTTCACTTTCATATTCTCTGATTACTCCGATTTCGACAAAAGAGTTCCCGAGATTGGAGAGATCGTTCCCGACTTCGAGTAGGATTCCAAGTTTGACAAGAACCCCTGCAGATGGCGGTGGACACAACGGCCGAACGTTGTGTGATTAAAATAATATATGGCAGGAAATTTTGAAAAGATTCGCAGAACCAATGACACCTCTTTTTTTTTCCCCAGATGACCATTCAATAAGTTTCTGAACTTAAAATCAGTTTCTCAAATGAGCGGATTTCAATTTCAGTTAAAATGAATTCCTCCTTATTTCGTCTCTTCAGCGCAGGCAAGTTTGATTTAATAAAAAACCCACAGTCTGCGTCTAAATTGAATTGCTCTCTTTCTTTCCAAACGACATTTTATGCACATCTTTTTTTATATATGTATATATATATATATATATATTTCTTTTATTCTGTTCAAATTTCTATTGGCTGGAAATAGACAGACAAAAATATCTAACTTATTCTATGCGCATCTATCAGTCTTCTTCCGAGGCGTATATTCCTTGCTCTAATATCTACACATCTGTCGGGTTTGTCTCCTTCTCATACATTATACGAATATCGACGGGTAGAAATTAGACAGGTAGGGGTATTTACACACACACACACACACACACAAAAACACACACACACACACACACACACACACATATATATATATATATATATATATATATATATATATATTATATAATATTAAAGTTTCGGTAAATAGTAAATAAGAAAAATAATTATATTTTTTATGTGGGGATTTATATCTGTGGAATTTAAGAAGCTTCGTTAATTTTTTTCTGGCTTACACACACACACACACACCACATATATATATATATATATATATTATATATATATATATATATATAATAGTCAGGCATTATAGTCAGGTATTTTAGTTAAAATCAGAAGAAACAGACTAGAGATAACGAGGTGCTATATATATATATATATATATATATTATATATTATATATGTATATATATATATATTATATATATATATATAGATGTTCATTTCTCTCTTTTCATTCAGAGAAGATGGATGGTGGTTGAAAATACATTGTTATTCATTTCTCTGTCTTGCCATTTCCAACTCATATATATATATATTATATATATTATATATATATATATATTATAGTTATAGTTATAGTTATAGTTATTAGTTATTAGTTATATTAATATCTGTCTCACACTTTCACGCATTTTATTTTTTTTATATATTGTACTCATCTCTCGTCTTTGTCTTTGTTATTTTAATAGGAAAAATCTACTTACTGTCGGCTAATGCAATCGCAATGAATTTTTTAAAAAAGAAGAAAAAATAAACTGACAAATAAAATATATACCAGGACATTCAATAAATACGGTGGATGGTGAGTGAGAAAGCACTGGTTACGGTTGAATCATTCTCCAAAAAAATGTTAAAGTAGCTGTTAATCGTTTTAAAAGTGTAATTCATACGCTAGGGGGTTGTGCTTTATATATCATTTGTGAATATTCTCAGTTTTATACACATTCATTATTGCATCTGAATTTGCTCATCTTCTGTGAATCCAAGTGTTTATGACATCATTAATTCCTGTAATCATTTTTCCCGCTCTTATTTTCTCGAAATATTCTCTCAAAATTATAATTGCCGTTTCTTAACCGATAAAGGAGATGAATGTTCGCCAATGAAAATAAATGAAAATCGAGACTGACTACATTTGTTTAAGATGCGCCTGATAAAATCAACGCTGGGTAGCGTCGTCAGTTATATTATTAACTGGTTTCATTGGTGGGGTTTCGGATCTTCCACATAAGAACCCCCTCACCAGTTAGACCACATTAGAGGTGATCAGCTCTAAAGCGCTACCCGTGCGTCAGTCAACGTGACATTTACTATGAACGCTGATTGGCTTTATCGTTAACCAATCAGATGGTCAGAATCTGTAGTAAGCGTTGGCAAAAACTCCATTTAAACCCAGTCCCTTTTTGTGAACGGTGTAAAGAAGGTCATGCTGGCAGTATCTTGGAACATGAAAATAAATGGTATATTCAGTATTGAGGTTTTAAAATTATGCACCGCCCGTCGGCTGGGGCGTTAGAATGCACCGACTGCACTCTGTCGAGGGGTAAGACTCCCCCAACAGGGCATATATGGGCCGTGAGTGGCGACTTGTGATGCTTAAGGATAGAACCCAGGTGCTTGAGCAGTTCATGACTTGCATACTCCACTTTGGCCCTATCTGGGCTAGACGGGCGGTCGGAGAGGCCCCCTCCGATCAATCTGCTGGTCACGTCAAGCCCTAGCACCTATATGATTTTCCAAACCCGATTGCCTTTATGACAAGCCCCAACCTTTTTTAATATGGTGCTGAAGGCGGTGACTGAGGGTCTACATGTCTGGGAATTACGTTAAACTCTGATGGTGAGGTTCCAGTTTTGGAGGTTTTGAGGAATGTAGAGCACCCTTCATCACCATTGCTTGATCCGGTGTGGTAGTACCCGTTGGGGTCCCATCTATGGGTTAAATAGAAAAACATGAGTTGATAAACAAAATTGTATTATGCATTAAGAATGAATTTATTTCACAACTTTGTCGGCATTAAATGACCCACCGTGGTTGATATGCCGTAAAACAAACAAACTAAAGAAAACCAAACCTAAAAAGATGTACCGTAAACAGAGCTTGCTATTACTTTCGCAGCCACCTTATTTATTGAATGATACTCGTAAAATATTTTACCAAGACTTTTTTCTAAAATCATCAATTATAAAAATGGCTGTTGGCTCGTGGACACATTTGCTAAGAGCTACATTCCCAACGGCGAAATACATTCCTTACGCTGCTCAGATGTTTATTGGGTTAGTAAAATACACTGATTCTCCGATAAAGAAAAGTTACTGGCATACGTATCAGTAAATAAGGCCATGATTACAGTCTCTTAAGATATTAATTACATGTAATTATTGAATAGTGAATTATTAAGATATATATTTTTTTAATTGGTCGTATATATTAATATTATTAATTATATAATCATTAATTATCACATAATAAAATTATTATTATTGAATATTCATTTATTGATAAGTATTATTAAATTATTTCTATATTAATTTATTGATATTATTAAATATTACATTATTAATTTGATAATTATTGAATAAATGAATATTAAGAATATATATATTTTTAATTGGTCATATATATTATATATTATCAATTATATAATTATTAATTATCACAATAATAACAATTATTATTATTGAATATTCATTTATTAATAATTATTATTAAATTATTTCTATATTAAATTATTGATATTATTAATATAAATTATTGATTTAATAATTATTGAATAATGAATTATTCAGAAGATGTATATATTTTAATTGGTCATATATATTATATATTATTAATTATATAGTTATTATTATCACAAATATATATTATTATTATTATTATTATTATTATTATTATTATTATTATTATTATTATTATTATTATTATTTTATTTTTATATTATTAAAAAGTGAATTATTAAGGCTATGATTACAGTCTCTTAAGTCATTAAATGTATAAATCACTATTATTTATTTTCTTAATATTCAACCGTACACAGTGTTTCCTATTGTGCAATTCCAAGTTAAATCATCCAGTAAAAAGGAAAATTGTCACCCACCCACTTCAATTTTTCTTAAATTTTGTATAGGTGCGGACTTTTTAGCTCTCCAAATTTGAGGGGGGTCACTTAAAGTTGCGACTTTTTGTAATATTTTTTTGTCTGTAAAATGATTTTTGAGGAGCAGGGAAGCTCTAAAACTCATTTTAAAGACAACAATTGATTACATTTTTCGTGCCCTCCTCAAATTTGGTGAGCTAAAATCGACATAACTTCGCAAATTCTTGGAATTGGAAGCTGAAATTTTGAGGATTGTCTAACTTTAACATAGTCCACACCAGTGCAATTGTTGGAGTTGGGTGACATGGCCTCGATGATTTACCCTATTACTTTCTGAGATACAGTCCACTTATTTATTGAATGGTATTCGTATGATATTTTCTTCAGGCAGTTTTTCTAAATCCTTCAATCATAAAGATGGTTGTTGCTTCACGTTTGTGTGGATGAATATTTTGAGTTACTCGAGGACAAATTCGCTGAGATCTACACTCTCAGCGAATTAATACTCCCCTTACACGCTCAGATGTTTATTGGGTTAGTAAGACGCACTGACTATTCGATAAGAAAAGGTTTCTAGGTAGCCATCAGTAAAGAGAGAGTCTTACTTGCAGTCTTATGAGACATTAAAGGTATCCTCTCTATTTATTTAAAACAAAAAAGACACGCCGTAAACAATGCTTCTATTGCTTTCTCAGACACCATCCTTATTATTGAATGGTATTCATATGGTATTTAGTTTAGGATGTTTGTCTAAAACAATCATCATAAAAATGGTTTGTTGCTTTTACGTTTGTGCGGATGAATATGTTGCGTTACTCATGGAGAAATCCTGAGCTGTAATCCAAAGGAGGTCATGCTTGGGTAATCTGGGTTACTGACGTAGATATCATAAAGAAGGCATGCTTGCAGTCTCTAGTACATGAGGTATGATCACAATTGATTAAAAAAAAAGACGCAGCCTAAACATTTTCCTATTACTTTCTAGACACATCCACCTTATTTATTGAATGGACTTGTACGACATTTTGTTTAACTGTTTTTTTTAAACATCAATCATAAATATGGTTGTTGCATTACATTTGTGCGACAAATATTTTATGTTAATCGGGGAAATTCACTGGAGACTACAATCATACGGCAAATACGTTCCTTAGCTGTTCAGATTAGTAAGATGCACTGACTTTCGATAGAGAAAAAGTTACTGCGCAGCTCTCAATAAAGAAGGTGATGCTTACGGTCTTATGGGAATGAAATGTATCATTATCAATTTAAGAATGAAAAGATGCAACGTAAACAATGCTTCCTATTGCTTTCTCAGACATAACTTATTTATTGAATGGTATTCATATGGTATTTTGTTTTTTCTAAAACCATCAATCATAAAATGGTTGTTGCTTTACGTTTGTGCGGATGAATATTTTGAGTTATTCGAGGACAAATTCGCCAAGAGCTAACTCCCAACGGAGAAGGGTGTCTCTTACCTGTCAGATGTTTTGGGTTAGTAAGACGCACTGACTATTCGATAAGAAAAATTACTGGCGTAGCCATAGTAAGACAGCCATACTTGCAGTCTCTTGAGGCATCAAGGTATCTTCTATTGATTTAAAACAAAAGACGCAACCGTAAAAATGCTTTCTTTGCTTTCTCAGACACCATCCACCTTATTTATTGAATGGTATTCATATGGTATTTAGTTTAGCATGTTTGTTAAACAATCCATCATAAAAGGTTGTTGCTTTACGTTTGTGGGATGAATATTTTGAGTTAATCGTGGACAAATTTGCTGAGACTGCATCCCGTAATATTTTTCCTTTACGC
>CM042169.1:69099457-69221957 GCA_023376005.1 Doryteuthis pealeii
TTTGAGACTTTGTGTATTCTTTCAAAACTATTTGTATTATATTTAGATATTTTACGTATGCTTTAATTTTTACTTCTAACATCATCAAGTAAGATCTTTTTCCCATTTTTGTACACCTTCCACTTACTGCTTGATCATAGAACAATATGTGCAATATTTCTAACTGTTGAGACACTATCTGTGTGCTTTATTCATTATAAACTATTCGCCCTGTCGTCTGTGGCGTCCAAATGCACCGACTGCATCTCTGCATAGGGGTAAGACTCCCCCAATGGGGCCACCTGTTTGGCCGTGGATGGCGACCCGTGATGCTAAGGATAGAGCCCGGGTGGATGAGCAGTCATGACTTGCAAGACCCACTTTTGGCCCTATCTTGGAGCCTAGGCGGGGCAGTCGGAGAGGCCCCCTTGCCAATCAATCGGCTTGGTCACTCAAGCCCTAGCACCTATATGATTTTCCCAACCCTATTGCCTATGCAAGCCCCGACCCCTTTTTATCATTATGGGTGCTAGAAGGCGGTGGGCTGCGGGTCTACATGTCCTAGCGGGAATGACGTTTAAACTCTATCTGATGTCGAGTTCCAGTTTGGAGGTTTGGGAATGTGAGCACCCCTTTCATCACCATTGCTCCACTGCGGTCCACTCTGACCCGTAGTGGTAGTACCTGTTAGATGTCCCATCTCTATGGGTTAAAAGAAAAATTGTATTCATAAAAAAATGTATATCCATTAAGAATTGCATTTATTCAAAACTTTATCGGCATTAAATGGACCCCTTAGGTTGATATGGTAAAACAAAAGAAAACCAAACCAACAAAAAAAATAATTGAAACTATTGTAATGCTATATATATATATACAACTGTTTTGTATGTGTAAATTTTACTTTCATCATTTTTCAAGTTAACCTTCCATTTTTGTTTCCCTTTCCACTACTTACTTGTTCATAGAACAAAATGTGCAATATTTTTTATATGCGCGACAATTTATGTATTCTTTTTCAAACTACTTGTATGTATATTGTATATATGATTCAGTATGATTAAATTTTACTCCCCCTTCTAACATCATCAAGAAAAATTTTCCCATTTTTGTACCCCTTCCAATACTGCTGGTCATGAGACAAGGCATCCTATAGTTTTATCTGATGGGACTAAATTTTTTGAAGTGTTTTTTCTTCTTACAGTGTTCAAATGTTCCAGTTACGTGTAATTATATATATTGAAATAACTATTAAAGTGTTATAGTCCTCGGCCTTTCAAAGTGCTCAAAGCTACGTCCAGTGTCACCCCGAGATATTACTGTTATATATGTACGTCGAAACATCAAAAGATATATTACCTAAATGATTTGCCCCGAAAGAAAATTATATGACAAACTTCTAAAGAGTTCATCAGGAATTTTTAGTATTTCAGGTATTTCATTAAAAGCTAATTTTTGTGTGCGTTTGATCATTCGATGAACCCATGCGCTCGAAATCGACGAGAGAGTCCATTATATATATATATATATATTATATATATAAACCAACATATTGGTAAATCCTCGCGGGAAAAAAAAAAACAGCAATAGTTTGATTGTAAAAATATACACCAAACATCAACCTGGGAGAAAAACATTTTGGGAAAAAGAAAGACCTAGATAATCTAGATAAGATAGATAGTATTATCTAGTATTTAGATTTAACTAAAACAAAATAATCTATTTGGTACAATATTTTTGGCCAAAAAAAAACAATGTATATGCATATATATATATAATATATATATATATATATATTATAATATTAAATATAATTATATATATATATATTCATACAAAACCACCAGGACCCAACAAAAAGCTAATAAGTAAAAAGTGCTCAATACCTAAGTAGAGCAAATAATAAAGATAAATCTTTACTTGAGTCAGACGAGCCTACTAAAAGTTTCGTTTAGATTTAAGATCTTAGCCCTGAAGAGCATTAAACAAACTAGTAGGTTCGTCTGACTCAGTATATTATCTTATTATTTGCTCTACTTAGTTTCAGCACGTTTTACTTATCTGCAAGGTCCAGATATTGTCCATTTTTTTCATTTTTCTTTTAGCTTTACCTGTGATCTGCTTGGAACTGCAAAATCCACCAGTTGACAAGTTCTCTTTTTGTTTAATCAACACAGTCTGCGTCTTTTCTTCCTTGGGATTAAGGTGATCCGTTTTTATTTCAAATCCCAGAGATTTTATGCATTCATTCTCAAGAACAGTTCTTGTTTATGATATAGCCTTTAGGTGTATAGTCAGGAATTACATTTTTTCATACTTCCCAGTAGACCACCTTTCCTAACCTAGTTATGCCTAGCTTTCTATACCATTGTGCTAGTTTGCCTTACATTCACTTACTAATGGTTTACAGTCTCATCTTCTGGTCACCGGCAAAGTCTACATTTACAGTGTGTTGCACTTTCAATGTTTGCTTTATTGTTAATAATTATTATATATTTTATTATTATTATTATTATATTATTATTCATCTTTTTGAGTTTGATTTTAAATAAATATGTGCTAGTATTTATTGATTTCTAATTGTTTGGTTTTATCTTATTGAAATGTGAGCAACAATCTTGGGGTAAATCTTAAAAGAATTTCATTAACAAAAAGAAATTAACTTAATCTTATTCTTTACTTACCCAATTTAAACTAAATAACTAAATTAGAAAAATTTAGCAATGAATGAAATAGTAAGTTTCAGGTTCTATTTTTTCAATTATAACCCCCTCTGTTTTCAAATCTTTTTCTTGTATTCTTATTTAGTTCATTAGCCTTCTAATTTAATAGAATATTTTATTACATTAAAAACCTTAAATACTTGCACCCAGCGGAGGAGTGCATATATTTGCTGTCCTATATAATCTATCTATACCATATATAAGGGCAGTTGTGTGTATGTATATTCGGAGGAAAAAACTACAAAAATAAAATCATTAATGACAATGTAAAATATACTAAATACATTCACTATCACCAGAGCTTGCTTTTTGTGAAAAAAAATGAAGATTATGTTCATGAAGAATAATTAAAAAGATAAAACTTTAAATTAATGAAAACATAGATTTTTTGTTTTTTTTGCATTTAATTCTTAAAGACATTAATTTATTTTCGGGGTATCTGTGCACTTTTTCTGATGCCCACCAGCCAGATTGTTGTTATTAATTATAATTATTATTATTATTATTTATTATATTATTATTATTATTATTACAGTAAATTAATGCACCCTCCGGTGCAAGTATATAAGTTTTAGTATAATTAAATATTCATGTTAAATTAGGAAAGGCTAATAAAACTAAATAAGAATGCAGATAAAAACGATTTGGAAAAAGGGGGTATGATTTTGAAAAACTAGAACAACTTGAAACTAACTCTTCCATCTTCATTACTCCCGTCTTCAATGGTAAATCTTTCCCTAATTTAGCTATTTATTAAAATAGGAAGTTAAAGAACTAAAAAATTACAGTTATTTCTTCTGTTATGGATTTCTTTTAAGATTTATCCCCGAGATTTATTGCTATATTCATTAAGATAAACAAACAATTTTTAGAAATCAATAATTATAAGCATATTTATTTAAAATCAAATTTTTTTAAGATCAATATGCCAAATTAGCCTTCCATTCACACTGTGATCCGCTATTTTGTTGTTATATATTAAATAATTCGTGTTATTAGTATGTAGATAATGGTCAACAGTATTAATAATGTAAAACAATTTTATAATTCATTGAGGTTTAAAATTAAAAATAATTATGGAGAATGTCATGTAAATACAAGGGAATTGTAACTTGTATACAATTATAGTTTCGGTTACAGACAGGACAAACCCACAATCTCCATTATAATAAGATTATTCACTCCTTTTGAGTTTTTCACATCAGCGTTAGCTGATGGTATTCACTTGAGTCTGGGTTGACAATATTTTTACGTCTGTCGGAGCCTGAGTTACTTTACTACAATTTATTTAGCTAAATAAATAAATGTTACTTCATTCCAGTCGGCAAGTTTTTATTGGTTTTAAAATATTGCTTAAGCAGCGTATCTTGCCTATGGTGTTATGGTTAACAAGCTTATGTAGCTTATGACGTGGTTATTAATGGGATTTTTGTCTATATATTTGGGAATGATGATAAAGAAAATCTTTTCTATGATTCGTCGTTAGGCTTACAAGGAATGATTTTACACTGAGAAGATGATTCATATTCTTGCGTAATTCATGACGTGTTACGTATCAAGATTTAGCGGTTTTATCTGGAGATTAGAGATGCTGAACAACAAAGAGGAAATCATTCATTTGAAAACGTCTTCCAGAATTTATTCATTATTAATCAAATTATTAATTATCAATAACATTTATCTTACTTTATTGTACAACCGTTAACATCTTGCAACACCCTCTGGTTAAAAGTAAAAACAATTCAAATTGTCCAAAACATTCCTTTGTAATTGTCTCAAGACTTTATTATTAATTACATTGTTAATTATTGATTACACTGGTTTACAAATAAATTGAGGCAAGCACAAAAACCTAATTTGGGGGTGCTGAATTCAGATTTGAAATCCGTTTTTACTCATCATCTCTATTTTTTTAGAAATATGCATACTGTACATTTGGTACACATACTGTACATAAAGGCGTATATGCATTCAGGGTTAATTTCTAATATTGTGTGACTTATGTCTTCTTCTTTACCTCTGTCTGCGGTACTATGAATTGTCTACATTGTGTCATCCAAGTATATTTATTCCGTCAATGTTCTTTATCTATCCAGTTTTATCTGTAATAAGCTGCTGCAACTGTTGAAATAAGCACGTATATAGTCTGTATATACTAAAATGAGACTATTTAAAAGACAGAAAACTAGAGGTGATAGAGCAAACTGTTTACAAATTTGAATTCAGCACACCAAAACTAGTAAAAAACACGTATTCACATTCTTGCCTTAGACAAAAAAATATTTTTTTGTAAACCAGTGTTATTAATACGTTGTAAACTTTTGCATGAAGTAATTATTTATTTTTTTATAGTTTTATTAAAATCAGTATGCAAATTAACTACACCGAGTATTAGGTAAACTTATATTTCTTAGTGATATATAAGATACATTGCATGATTCTAAACGCAGTAATAACAAGCGGTGTTGTGAGGCAAATTTAACGCAAGGCTTGTCCGGAGATTAAGAATTCTGATCAAAAAAGTCTAATGAGAATGTTCTCTGGGGGGCACACTTATGTCCGACGCTTTTACTCTCCCGACCGACCAAGTGTTCAGTCTGAAAAATTCTCTTCACGCAATGCTGCACTCTTCACACCAACACTATCCCAATATATTTTCTCTCGTCCAGCCAAAATGCTACTGCAAGCTTTCTGCCAGGGCTGGTCATTATATACACAATTACAGTGTTCATCCGGGCTCCTTACTCTGAATTGCCCGTGCCACACGTGCGACATTAATCAGCAGGCGTCAATCCTTCACATCCGGGCCACTCTGAACAATTTAGTAATTCACCTGCGTCAGGCCACGACTCACGATCAGGAGGCTGTGAGTTCAATCTCCCCACTCGCCTCTGATCTCATTCTGCATGCCAAACACAGTCGTGCACGCTTCGAACCTCTACGTTCGTGGTTTCTCTCGCCACAAAAAGAAGAAAACATTTCTTTGAAAACGTCCCCAGAATTTATCTTTTACTAATTCAATTATTACTTATTAGTTATCAATAATATCTATCTGACTTAATTGTACGACCGTTAATATCTTGGAACACGTTCTGGCTAAAAATAAGACCGTTCAAATCGTCTAAAATTTTCCTTTGTAAAGCTCTCCAGACTTTATTATTAACTAGATTATTACGGGGGGGGGTGAGTCAAAAAGCCAATTCCCCACCATATATTTCACTTCCTAGTCACTGAAATAATGTTTGACTCTCAAACCCTCTTTCATCTTTAAATCTGGTGAGAAATCTGTAGTGAAGAAGTGGCTCAAAGAATAGTCAACCTGATTTTACGGGGCAGTAATACATACCCTCATTTGAAGGTGGAACATTACTACTGTGAAACGGTGACTCTGGTGAATTAGAGATGTGATCCATAGAGGACCAGCTTCATTTTAATGTACGATAATGTTCCTGTGGTGGTAATTATACCTGTCCTAAACAAAATAGCATTACTTTTTGACTCGCCCTCGTAATTATTAATTATCAATACATAGTAAAGTTTTGCATTAAGTAATTATTTAAATAATTATATGATCATGTAAACCTTTATTTTTTAATGATAGAAAAAACACAGGGCATGGTTTTTAACGCACTAATAACATGGGCTGTTTTGAGTCGATATAAACTTAAGGCTAACCCGAAGTTTAGGATTTTGAACAAAAGAAGAGAACATCCCTTTGAAAACGATCCCAGAATTTATGTGCATTTCATAACAATGTAGTTTAACTCATTATCTTGATTTACTACATATTCTACAAAAGACCGTGTCCATTTTAACTCAACCTCCTGTTATTTGTTTTATGTTTGTTTTATTTCTAATTTATTTCAGCATCAACCTTTTATGCGGTAGCCTGGAAGAATCCCCTGCCTCAATATCAAGCTGGATTTGTGTTACAGTAACTCGTTATGTTGACTTACTACACATTCTACAAAAAAAACCATGTCCATTTAACTCAACTTCCTGTTATTTGTTTTCTGATCTTTTATTTCTTTTTTCAGCATTAACTTTTCGTCACAGTAACCTGGAAGAATCCCCTGCCTCAATATCAAGCTAACTTTTGTTACAATAACTCATTAAGTTGATTTACTACACATTCTACAAAACACCGTGTCCATTTAACTCAAACTCCTGTTATTTGTTTTTATATATTTCCTTTCAACATTATGTTTTTATCATAGTTCCTGAAAGACTCCATTGTAACATAATAAGCTACATATTGTTACAATAAATCATTATGCTAATATGCTACACATAGATTAAAAAAACGTGACTGTTTAATCAGCCCTGTTATTTCTTTTATGTTTCATGTTTGTTTTAACTCATGTTTTCATTTTGTTTTAACTCAACAATTTTTATGTTGGCTGGTTTGTTTTAGCTCAACATTATTATTTCTTTTATGTTTTTATGTTTCATGTTTATTATACAAAAGACCAAGTCTGTTTAACTCAACCTCCTGTTATTTATTTGATGCTTGTATGTTTAATTTAATTCATTTTCAACATTAACCTTTTTTCACGGTCAACTGAAAGACTCCTCTTCCTCAATATTAAGTAACATTTTTATACAGTTACTTGTTCACTAATGTGCTACACATTATACAAAAGACCAAGTCTGTTTAACTCAACCTCCTGTTATTTCTTTTATGCTTGATTGTTCATTAATAATTCATTTCAACATTAACCTTGTTTCACGGTTAACTGAAAGGCTCCTTTTCCTCAATATTAAGTTACATTTTGTTACAGTTATTCGTTTCACTAATGTGCTACACATTTATACAAAAGACCAAGTCTGTTTAACTCAACCTCCTGTTTATTTCTTTTTTTGGTTTGCATGTTTCATTTATAATTCATTTCAAATTAACATTTTTCACTGTTAACTGGATGACTGCTCTTCCTCAAAATTAAGTTACATTTTGTTACAGTTATTTGTTTCACTAATGTGCTACACATTATACAAAAGACCAAGTCTGTTTAACTCAACCTCCTGTTATTTAATTTATTCTTGTATGTTTAATTTACAATTAATTTCAGCATTAACCTTTTATCAAAGTTACATTTGATAGATTATCAAGGTAAATTATGTTACTAAATTATTTGGTAAAATTCACGCTACCCCCAAAGTCAATTGCTTTAAAAAGGCGGAATATGGTCCTATATAACCCAGGAAGGGTTGTGATATCGTAAAAGCAGACAGGAAGCAATAAATGTGAACATTGCAATTTTCAGAATCTCTGCTAAAAGACTGTTGACGTTTAACAATAAAGAAATCAGAATTATTGCAATAATTTAACAGCACAAACAAAAGAATCATCGTTTATGGAAAGGATTGATCCAAATCATTTAAACTCATCAAGGACATTGGGAAAAATATTTATAAAAATCATAAATAAGATTACGAGATAAAACAATTACACAATACGATAAATCTTCAAGAATAATCTTTCACATTCTTGTAATGGTTAAAATTCCCGTAATTAAAAATCATGAATAATAATACGATCACCAGGAAACAAAAACCAAAAAAAAAACAAAAACCAGAAAAGCAATTGAAGAAAACAAAAAAGTAGACCCTTTAAGGGGAAGTGAATTCTGATTTTCTTGTTATCTATTCTTCGATCTGTTCCCTGGAATTTAATTATTGAATTGAGTTTCCTGACTTTGACCATTCTTTGCTACAGACAGAATCGATTTGATTTTCTGCATGACATGTCATTCTTTTCTTTTTGTTGTTTGTTTATTTGTTCGTTTGTTTTTTTTTTCTTTTTTGTTTTGTTGTTTGTTTTTTTTTCGTCGTCGCTAATTAACCAAAGGAGTTCGTTATCGCTTTTTTGCATCTTATCTTACTAATTGGAGCCATTCGCAAACAAAGAATTCATTTGATATTTTCTGTTTTATTTCAACACAAAATTCCTTCTTCTGTTTCACGATACCACTTCGTGATTCTTACGATCTGTTCACCTTTTCAATAACAAAATGCCCAACGTGGTATCAATGACGTCATTTCATGATGGCCCAATGGCACTGTTTCCAATCAGAAACGCAGAGTCCAAAGTAGGATTCTGTTTTGTTTTGTTTTTTTCTTAATTTAATTATCAACAAATCCAAGTAATTAATTGAAAAGATAAAATTGTCTTCGAATCTTAATGCGTAATGGTTGCACTAATGGACGGTTACATTGTAGAGAGCGAGTTCAAACTCTAGACTCGCTATTACGTTCCCTTTAAGACTAAAAATAAGTAACTAAAATAAATTTGGCGGAGTGGCCTATTGTCGGTATCAGCTTGTAAGCAAGGGAGTATAACCTCTTTTCGTTAGCGCTAGATGAGGGAGAATATTTTGTAGGGGTCGCACGCCACATCTACCTTCAGCTTGCGATTCCAAGGCGAGTGTTCTACCGACTGAACCGGATCTAAAAAGACTAAAGATATGTGGACATAAAGTAAGGGATCAATTTCGTATTATAAACAAATGGTAAACTCGTTCCCCATTTATAGTTCTCACTGGATTCTATAAATGTTTATTCTGTGACCTCTTGGCGTAGTGTCTAACGTACTGGACTGTGATATCGTAGTAAGCGAGTTCGATCTCCAGTCATGCAATAACTTTCCTTTTTCGGACTAAAAATATAAGAACATAATGTAAGGGATCAATTTCGTAGTATAATCAAATGATAAATTGGTTCCTATGGAAGACCCCTTGGTGTAGTGTCTAATGTACTGGATTGCGATATAGTAGTAAGCTCCAGTTGCGCTAATACGTTTCATTTCGGACTAAAATATAAGTACATAATGTAAGGGATCAATTTTGTATTATAACTAAATTATAAAGTGGTTCTTCGTTTATTCTTCGCATTGGGTTCCATAAATTTCCCTACTGAGGGAAACCCCTTGGCGTAGTGGCTAACGTAATGGACTGCGGTTTCGTAGTAAGCGAATTCAAACTACAGTCGCGCTATCAAGTTCCTTTTTGGACTAGAAATATGTGGACATAAAGTAAGGGATCAATTTCGTAATAAAACCAAATCATA
This sequence comes from Doryteuthis pealeii, assembly GCA_023376005.1. Lineage (NCBI taxonomy): Eukaryota > Metazoa > Mollusca > Cephalopoda > Myopsida > Loliginidae > Doryteuthis > Doryteuthis pealeii. The sequence continues at coordinate 69,109,225 of CM042169.1, forward strand.
AACTGGTTCCCCATTTATTTTTCACACTAGATACTATAAAGTACCCTGTTTTGACCCCTTGTCGTAGTGTCTAACGTGCAGGACTGCGATATCCTAGTAAATGAGTTCGAACTCCAGTTGTGTAATAAGTACCCTTTTTCGGACTAGAAATAAGAAAGTAAAGTCGTCGAGGTGTGCTAAAGTCGGTATCAGCCAATCAGCGAGGGAGTCTATCCTCTTTTCAATAGCGCTAGACCAAGGAGATTGTTTTTGCATCTGAGGTGGGGCACCACACCTACCATCAGCTCCTTACTTTACCGCACAGATCCCTGTGCTACTCATACGCAGAGTTGGCGAGGGGCGGTATCGAACTTGGAACCTTGTGGTTTATGGCCGAACGCTCTACCGACTGAGCTAACCCGGCCCTTGTGGACATAAAATAAGGGATCAATTTCGTATTATAACCAAATGATAAACTGGTTCCCCATTTATTGTTCACACTGGATTTTAGAAATTGTCCCCTTGTCGTAGTGTGTAACATACTGGATGCGATACAATAGTAAGCGAGTTCGAACTCCAGTCGTGCTATTAGTTAACTTGTGGACTAATACCCTTTGGAAACTTACGAAATACCCTTATCCTCTCAGCTATGGGTTAAATCGTACTACTACTGTTCTTCTATAAGGATAGTCTTTTGCTTTAAATAACCCAGGAAGTTTGATCAAAGAAACTAAACCAAACCATAACTGAATTGACAAAATTAGAGACTGTCAAATAATAACTTCTACCACGGACCACTGTTAAATACGCCCCCACATGTCATTTAAGCAGATAAACTTATAACAGTCTGATTCTTTTTAATAATCAATCTGTCTGTTTTGTCTGAAAAATATTAAAACTAAAAAAAAAAAAAATACAAAAAACTGTTTGGCTTCTTTTATTTTTCTTCATAAAGGCTTTAAATAAACAAATAAAAAATAGTAATCAAAATTACACTGTAATACAAAACAAATACTATAATAATATATATCACACACATACGCACGTATATATATATATATATATATATATATATATATGAATTCCTTAACGTGCACCTTGTCTTGAATATAAGTGTCTAAAGCGCTGCTTTGAAACCAATGGTAACAACTGCACCTTAAATGTATTGTACACTATAATAAATAAATACACTCTTACAACCGTAATCGAGCACTTTATTTCAATTCTCCTATAAGAAAAAATACACACACACATACACATACACACACACTATATATATATATATATATATATATATATATATATATATATATATATATATATATATATATATATACAAAAACATTCACATAGTTTCATCATAATAAAAAATGACTGAAGGATCCTATAATCATAAAAGATCTTTAAAAGAAAAAAAATTCCTTGTGTTTTATGAATTTATTACTTTTGAAAGTTTTCTTGTTTACCCAGGCTAAGTCTCAGACTGTAGAATTTGTCATGGAATCCGTTGGTCAGTATAAGTCCGGCATATGCCCATGGCGCCAAGAACTGGTCAGAAGATCAAGACGCCGGCGACGTTCCAAAACACAATCCATCTTCCTGATTGTTTTTCTATCATTTTTCTACTTAAAAAGAAAAACATCTCAAATGATAAAAATACATTTGGTGAAAAAATATTGAGATCATTCATTATAAATACCAGTTTTGCCTCTTAAACTCTCGCAAAACTATTCTTATATAAATTACCAAAGAGCTCATCTCCAGAGAAAAAAAGTTAAATTCTGTAAGTTTATTTTTATACTATAAGTAAAGTCGTCGGGGCGACCTAAAGTCGGTATCAGCCAATCAGCGAGGGATTCTATCCCCTTTTCACTGGCGCTAGACAAGGAGATTGTTTTTGCGTCTGAGATAGAGCGCCACACCTATCATCAGATCCTTACTTTACTGTGCTACTCATACGCTGAGTTGGCGAGGGCCGGTATCGAACTCGGAACCTTGTGATTCTAGTCGGACGCTCTACTGACTGAACTAAACCGGCCCATAAAACCAAAACAAAAAAAATACTAAAATATCTATTTCATTAAATTAATAATCATACCAGAAATATATTTGTAAATTATTACTTCTTTGTGGTGTAGTAGCTAACCTGCTATACTGTGATTCAGATAGTAAGTAGATTTTATATAACCCTGTCCGGACACTGGATCAGTACATGGTCGTATATGTATATCTGTTCATTCATGAATGTGTCTTTATCTTTATTTGTGTACCCCTTTTTATATGTACTCTTTTACTATGTACATTGTATCTGTCATCCATGTGCTGTGTATATTAAATGTTTTGTCCGTTAACCTTCGTCGGAGTTATGTGTGTATATCAAAGTATCTAATAACTTTGCACCTTTCTTATACTATCATTTCACGTATAGCAGGTTAGCTACTACACCACAAAGAAGTAATAATTCACAAATATATTTCTGGTATGATTATTAATTTAATCAAATAATATTTCTAGTATTTTTGTTGTTGTTTTTATGGGCGGTTTAGTTCAGTCAGTAGAGCGTCCGACTAGGAACCACAACGTTCCTAGTTCGATACCGGCCCTCGCCAACTCAGCGTATGAGTAGCACAGTAAAGTAAAGATCTGATGATAGGTGTGGCGCTCTACCTCAGACGCAAAAACAATCTCCTTGGTCTAGCGGTAGTGAAAAGGGGATAGACTCCCTCGCTGATTGGCTGATACCGACTTTAGGCCGCCCCGACGACTTTACTTATAGTATAACAATAAACTTACAGAATTTAACTTTTTTGTCTCTGGAGATGAACTCTTTGGTAATTTATATAAGAATAGTTTTGCGAGAGTTTAAGAGGCAAAACTGGTATTTATAATGAATGATCTCAATATTTTTTCACCAAATGTATTTTTATCATTTGAGATGTTTTTCTTTTAAGTAGAAAAATGATAGAAAAACAATCAGGAAGATGGATTGTGTTTTGGAACGTCGCCGGCGTCTTGATCTTCTGACCAGTTCTTGGCGCCATGGGCATATGCCGGACTTATACTGACCAACGGATTCCATGACAAATTCTACAGTCTGAGACTTAGCCCTGGGTAAACAAGAAAACTTTCAAAAGTAATAAATTCATAAAACACAAGGAATTTTTTTTCTTTTAAGATCTTTTATGATTATAGGATCCTTCAGTCATTTTTATTATGATGAAACTATGTGAATGTTTTTGTGTATGTTATATATATATATATATATATATATATATATATACCAAACTTGGTGGTAAATCCTCGCGGTGAGAAAAAACCCAACAAATAGTTTGATTGTAAAAATATGCTACCAAACATTACCCGGGGAGAAAAAATTTTGTGGAAAAAAGAAAAGACGAAGATAATCGTACCAACCAAAAATAATCTATTGGTACAATATTTGGCCAAAAGAAAAAACAATCTATATGTATATATATATATTATATATATATATATATATAATATATGTGTGTATATAAACATATATATATATATTATATCATACAAAACCGCAGGAAACTAAAGCTAATAAGTAAAAAGTGCTCATTACTAAGTAGAGCAAAAATAAAGATAAATCTAATGAGTCAGATAAACCTACTAAAAGTTTCGCTTAATGCTCTTCAGTGCTAAGGTCCGGATCTTAGCCCTGAAAGAGCATTAAGCGAAATTTTAGTAGGTTTATCTAACTCATTAGATTTATCTTTATCTTTATATATATATATATATATATATATATATATATATATATATATATGGGGGTTGTGTATGTAGTTTTTTCTAGTACTGGAGAATTGAAAATAAAGTGCTCGATTACGGGTGTAAGAGCTGTATTTATTTATTATAGTGTACAATACATTTAAGGTGCAGTTGTTACCATTGGTTTCAAAGCAGGGCTTTAGACACTTATATTCAAGACAACACGCACGTTAATAAATGCAGATATACATACATATATATATATATATATATATATATATATATATATATATATATGTGTGTGTGTGTGTGTGTGTGCTTGTGCGTTTACGTGTGATATATATCATTATAGTATTTGTTTTGTATTACAGTGTAATTTTGATTACTATTTTTTATTTGTTTATTTAAAGCCTTTATGAAGAAAAAAAAAGAAGCCAAACAGTTTTTTGTATTTTTTTTTTTTGAGTTTTAATATTTTTCAGACAAAACAGACAGATTGCTTATAAAAAAATCAGACTGTTATAAGTTTATCTGCTTAAATGACATGTGGGGCGTAATTAACAGTGGTCCGTGGTAGAAGTTATTATTTGACAGTCTCTAATTTTGTCAATTCAGTTATGGTTTGGTTAGTTTCTTTGATCAAACTTCCTGGGTTATTTAAAGCAAAAAACTATCCTTATAGAAGAACAGTAGTAGGACGATTTAACCCATAGCTGAGAGGATAAGGGTATTTCGTAACTTTCCAAAGGGTATTAGTCCACAAGTTAACTAATAGCACGACTGGAGTTCGAACTCGCTTACTATCGCAGTCCAGTATGTTACACACTACGACAAGGGGACAATTTCTAAAATCCAGTGTGAACAATAAATGGGGAACCAGTTTATCATTTGGTTATAATACGAAATTGATCCCTTACTTTATGTCCACAAGGGCCGGGTTAGCTCAGTCGGTAGAGCGTTCGGCCATAAACCACAAGGTTCCAAGTTCGATACCGCCCCTCGCCAACTCTGCGTATGAGTAGCACAGGGATCTGTGCGGTAAAGTAAGGAGCTGATGGTAGGTGTGGTGCCCCACCTCAGATGCAAAAACAATCACCTTAGTCTAGCGCTAGTGAAAAGGGGATAGGTTCCCTCGCTGATTGGCTGATACCGACTCTAGGCCACCCCGACGACTTTATTTACTTATTTCTAGTCCGAACAGGGAACTTATTACGTGACTGGAGTTCGAACTCGCTTACTAGGATATCGCAGTCCTGCACGTTAGACACTAGGACAAGGGGTCAAAACAGGGAACTTAAAAGTATCTAGTGTGAACAATAAATGGGGAGCGAGTTTATGATTTGGTTTTAATACGAAATTGATCCCTTACTTTATGTCCACATATTTCTAGTCCCAAAGCAAACTTGATAGCGCGACTGTAGTTCGAACTCGCTTACTACGATACCGCAATCCATTACGTTAGCCACTACGCCAAGGGTTTTCCCACAGTAAGGAAATTTATAGAATCCAGAAGAATAAATGAGGGACCAGTTTATAATTTAGTTATAATACGAAATTGATCCCTTACATTATATTCTTATATTTTAGTCCGAAATGAAACGTATTAGCGCGACTGGAGATCGAACTCGCTTACTACTATATCGCAGTCCAGCACGTTAGCCACTACGCCAAGGGGTCTTCCATAGGAACCAATTTATCATTTGATTATAATACGAAATTTATCCCTTACATTATCTTCTTATATTTTTATTCCGAATAAGGAAAGTTAATGCGTGACTGGAGATCGAACTCGCTTTCTACCATATCGCAGTCCAGTACGTTAGACACTACGCCAAGAGGTCACAGAATAAACATTTATAGAATCCAGTGAGAACTATAAATGGGGAACGAGTTTACCATTTGTTTATAATACGAAATTGATCCCTTTCTTTATGTCCACATATCTTTAGTCTTTTTAGAACCGGTTCAGTCGGTAGAACACTCGCCTTGGAATCGCAAGCTGAAGGTAGATGTGGTGCTTACTCCTACAAAATATTCTCCCTCATCTAGCGCTAACGAAAAGAGGATATACTTCCTCGCTTACCCGCTGATACCGACAATAGGCTGCTCCGCCAAACTTATTTTAGTTACTTATTTTTAGTCTTAAAGGGAACGTAATAGCGAGACTAGAGTTTGAACTCGCTCTCTACAATGTAACCGTCCATTAGTGCAACCATTACGCATTAAGATTCGAAGACAATTTTATCTTTTCAATTAATTACTTGGATTTGTTGATAATTAAATTAAGAAAAAAAAACCAACAGAATCTTACTTTGGACTCTGCGTTTCTGACTGGAAACAGTGCCATTGGGCCATCATGAAATGACGTCATTGATACCACGTTGGGCATTTTGTTATTGAAAAGGTGAACAGATCGTAAGAATCACGAAGTGGTATCGTGAAACAGAAGAAGGAATTTTGTGTTGAAATAAAACAGAAAATATCAAATGAATTCTTTGTTTGCGAATGGCTCCAATTAGTAAGATAAGATGCAAAAAAGCGATAACGAACTCCTTTGGTTAATTAGCGACGACGAAAAAAAACAAAAAAAACAAAAAAAGAAAAAAAAAACAAACGAACAAATAAACAAACAACAAAAAAGAAAAGAATGACATGTCATGCAGAAAATCAAATCGATTCTGTCTGTAGCAAAGAATGGTCAAAGTCAGGAAACTCAATTCAATAATTAAATTCCAGGGAACAGATCGAAGAATAGATAACAAGAAATCAGAATTCACTTCCCCTTAAAGGGTCTAATTTTTTGTTTTCTTCAATTGCTTTTCTTGTTTTGTTTTGTTTGTTTTTTGTTTTTTTTATTTCCTGGTGATCGTATTATTATTCATGATTTTTTAATTACGGGAATTTTAACCATTACAAGAATGTGAAAGATTATTCTCGAAGATTTATCGTATTGTGTAATTGTTTTATCTCGTAATCTTATTTATGATTTTTATAAATATTTTTCCTAATGTCCTTGATGAGTTTAAATGATTTGGATCAATCCTTTCCATAAACGATGATTCTTTTGTTTGTGCTGTTAAATTATTGCAATAATTCTGATTTCTTTATTGTTAAACGTCAACAGTCTTTTAGCAGAGATTCTGAAAATTGCAATGTTCACATTTATTGCTTTCTGTCTGCTTTTACGATATCACAACCCTTCCTGGGTTATATAGGACCAATCTCCGCCTTTTTAAAGCAATTGACTTTGGGGGGTAGCGTGAATTTTACCAAATAATTTAGTAACATAATTTACCTTGATAATCTATCAAATGTAACTTTGATAAAAGGTTAACGCTGAAATGAATTGTAAATTAAACATGCAATCATAAAATTAATAATAGGAGGTTGAGTTAAACAGACTTGGTCTTTTTGTATAATGTGTAGCACATTAGTGAAACGAATAACTGTAACAAAATGTAACTTAATTTTGAGGAAGAGCAGTCATCCAGTTAACAGTGAAAAAATGTTAATTTGAAACGAATTATAAATGAAACATGCAAACCAAAAAGAAATAACAGGAGGTTGAGTTAAACAGACTTGGTCTTTTGTATAATGTGTAGCACATTAGTGAAACGAATAACTGTAACAAAATGTAACTTAATATTGAGGAAAAGGAGTCTTTCAGTTAACCGTGAAACAAGGTTAATGTTGAAATGAATTATTAATGAAACAATCAAGCATAAAGAAATAACAGGAGGTTGAGTTAAACAGACTTGGTCTTTTGTATAATGTGTAGCACATTAGTGCAACAAGTAACTGTAATAAAATGTTACTTAATATTGAGGAAGAGGAGTCTTTCAGTTGACCGTGAAAAAAGGTTAATGTTGAAATGAATTGTAAATTAAACATACAAGCATCAAATAAATAACAGGAGGTTGAGTTAAACAGACTTGGTCTTTTGTATAATAAACATGAAACATAAAAACATAAAAGAAATAATAATGTTGAGCTAAAACAAACCAGCCAACATAAAAATATTGTTGAGTTAAAACAAACATGAAAACATGAGTTAAAACAAACATGAAAACATAAAAGAAATAACAGGAGGCTGAGTTAAACAGTCACGTTTTTTTTAAATCTATGTGTAGCATATTAGCATAATGATTTATTGTAACAATATGTAGCTTATTATTGTACAATGGAGTCTTTCAGGCAACTATGATAAAAACATAATGTTGAAAGGAAATATAAATAAAACAAATAACAGGAGTTTGAGTTAAATGGACACGGTGTTTTGTAGAATGTGTAGTAAATCAACTTAATGAGTTATTGTAACAAAAGTTAGCTTGATATTGAGGCAGGGGATTCTTCCAGGTTACTGTGACGAAAAGTTAATGCTGAAAAAAGAAATAAAAGATCAGAAAACAAATAACAGGAAGTTGAGTTAAATGGACATGGTTTTTTTGTAGAATGTGTAGTAAGTCAACATAACAAGTTACTGTAACACAAATCCAGCTTGATATTGAGGCAGGGGATTCTTCCAGGCTACCGCGATAAAAGGTTGATGCTGAAATAAATTAGAAATAAAACAAACATAAAACAAATAACAGGAGGTTGAGTTAAATGGACACGGTCTTTTGTAGAATATGTAGTAAATCAAGATAATGAGTTAAACTACATTGTTATGAAATGCACATAAATTCTGGGATCGTTTTCAAAGGGATGTTCTCTTCTTTTTGTTCAAAATCCCTAAACTTCGGGTTAGCCTTAAGTTATATTCGCCTCAAAACAGCCCATGTTATTAGTGCGTTAAAAATCACGCTATGTGTTTTATATACCATTAACAAATAAAGATTTACACAATCATATAATTATTTAAATAATTACTTAATGCAATACTTTACTATGTATTGATAATTAATAATTACGAGGGTGAGTCAAAAAGTAATGCTATTTTGTTTAGGACAGGTATAATTACCAACATAGGAACATTATCGTACATTAAAATGAAGCTGGTCCTCTATGGATCACATCTCTAATTCACCACAGAGTCACCGTTTCTCAGTAGTAATGTTCCACCTTCAAATGAGGGCATGTATCACTGCCCCGTAAAATCAGGTTGACTATTCTTTGAGCCACTTCTTCACTACAGATTTCTCACCAGATTTAAAGATGAAAGAGAGTCAAACATTATTTCAGTGACTAGGAAGTGAAATATATGGTGGGGAATTGGTTTTTTGACTCACCCCCCCCCCCGTAATAATCTAATTAATAATAAAGTCTGGAGAGCTTTACAAAGGAAAATTTTAGACGATTTGAACGGTCTTATTTTTAGCCAGAACGTATTCCAAGATATTAACGGTCGTACAATTAAGTCAGATAGATATTATTGATAACTAATAAGTAATAATTTAATTAGTAAAAGATAAATTCTGGGGACGTTTTCAAAGAAATGTTTTCTTCTTTTTGTGGCGAGTGAAACCACGAACGTAGTGGTTCGAAGCGTGCACGACTGTGTTTGGCATGCAGAATGAGATCAGAGGCGAGTGGGGAGATTGAACTCACAGCCTCCTGATCGTGAGTCGTGGCCTGACGCAGGTGAATTACTAAACTGTCCCAGAGTGGCCCGGATGTAAAGGATTGACGCCCGCTGATTAATGTCGCACATGCTGCACGGGCAATTCAGAATAAGGAGCCCGGATGAACACTGTAATTGTGTATTTAATGATCAGCCCTCACAAACCTGGGAGAAAGCTTGCAGTAGCATTTTGGCTGGACGAGAGAAAAGATATTGTGATAGTGTTGGTGAGAAGAGTGCAGCATTGCGTGAAGAGAATTTTTCAGACTGAACACTTGGTCGGTTGAGAGAGTAAAAGCGTCGGACATAACTGTGACCCCCAAAGAACATTCTTATTAGACTTTTCTGATCAGAATTCTTAATCTCCGGACAAGCCTTGCGTTAAATTTGCCTCAAAACACCGCTTGTTATTACTGCGTTTAGAATCATGCAATGTGTCTTATATATCACTAAGAAATATAAGTTTACCTAATAAATGGTGTGGTTAATTTGCATACTGATTTTAATAAAACTGTGTGTAATAAATAATTACTTCATGCAACACTTTACAACGTATTGATAACACTGGTTTACAAAAAAATATTTTTTGTCCGAGGCAAGAATGTGAATAGGTGTTTTTTTTTTTACTAATTTGGGTGTGCTGAATTCAAATTTATAAACAGTTTGGCTCTATCACCTCTAGTTTTCTGTCTTTGAAATAGTCTCATTTTAGTATATACAGACTATATACGTGCTTATTTCAACAGTTGCAGCAGCTTATTACAGATAAAACTGGATAGATAAAGAACATTGACGGAATAAATATACTTGGATGACACAATGTAGAAAATTCATAGTACCACAGACAGAGGTAAAGAAGAAGACATAAGTCACACAATATTAGAAATTAACCCTGAATGCATATACGCCTTTATGTACAGTATGTGTACCAAATGTACAGTATGCATATTTTAAAAAAAATAGAGGTGATGTAAAAACGGATTTCAAATCTGAATTCAGCACCCCCAAATTAGGTTTTTGTGCTTGCCTTAATTTATTTGTAAACCAGTGTAATCAATAATTAACAATGTAATTAATGATAAAGTCTTGAGACAATTACAAAGGAATGTTTTGGACAATTTGAATTGTTTTACTTTTAACCAGAGGGTGTTGCAAGATGTTAACGGTTGTACAATAAAGTAAGATAAATATTATTGATAATTAATAATTTGATTAATAATGAATAAATTCTGGAGACGTTTTCAAATGAATGATTTCCTCTTTGTTGTTCAGCATCTCTAATCTCCAGATAAACCGCTAAATCTTGATACGTAACACGTCATGAATTACGCAAGAATATGAATCATCTTCTCAGTGTAAAATCATTCCTTGTAAGCCTAACGACGAATCATAGAAAAGATTTTCTTTATCATCATTCCCAAATATATAGACAAAATCCCATTAATAACCACGTCATAAGCTACATAAGCTTGTTAACCATAACACCATAGGCAAGATACGCTGCTTAAGCAATATTTTAAGACCAATAAAAACTTGCCGACTGGAATGAAGTAACATTTATTTATTTAGCTAAATAAATTGTAGTAAAGTAACTCAGGCTCCGAACAGACGTAAAAATATTGTCACCCAGACTCAAGTGAAATACCATCAGCTAACGCTGATGTGAAAAACTCAAAAGGAGTGAATAATCTTATTATAATGGAGATTGTGGGTTTGTCTGTCTGTAACCGAAACTATATTTGTATACAAGTTACAATTCCCTTTGTTATTTACATGACATTCTCCATAATTTTATTTTTATTTAAACCTCAATGATTAATAAAATTGTTTTACATTATTAATACTGTTGACCATATCTACATACTAATAACACGAAATTTATTTATATATACAACAAAATAGCGGATCACAGTGTGAATGAGAAGGCTAATTTGCATATTGATCTTAAAAATTTGATTTTAATAAATATATGCTTAGTATTATTGATTTCTAATTGTTTGGTTTTATCTTAATGAATATAAGCAAAAATCTCGGGGATAAATCTTAAAAGAAATCCATTAACAAGAAGAAATAACTGTAATTTTATTCTTTACTTCCTATTTTAACTAAATAGCTAAATTAGGAAAATTTACCATTGAAAGACGGGAGTAATGGAAAATGATGGAAGAGTTAGTTTCAAAGTTGTTCTATTTTTCAATCATACCCCCTTTGTTCCAAATCTTTTTATCTGCATTCTTATTTAGTTTTATTAGCCTTTCTAATTTAACATGATATTTAATTATACTAAAACTTATATACTTGCACCCGGAGGGTGCATTAATTTACTAGTAATAATAATAATAATAATAATAATAATAATAATAATAATAATAATAATAATAACAACAATCTGGCCTGGTGGGGCATCAGAAAAAGTGCACAGATACCCCGAAAATAAAAATTAATGTCTTTAAGATATTAAATGCAAAAAAAAAAAATCTATGTTGTCATTATTTAAGTTTTATTTTTTAATTATCTTCATGAACATAAATCTTCATTATTTTTTCACAAAAAGCAAGCTCTGGTGATAGTGAATGTATTTATATATTTACATTGTCATTAATGATTTTATTTTTGTAGTTTCCTCCGAATATACATACACACAACTGCCCTTTATATATGTATAGATAGATTATATAGACTAGCAAATATATGCACCCTCCGCTGGGTGCAAGTATTTAAGTTTTAATGTAATAAAATATTCTATTAAATTAGAAAGGCTAATGAAACTAAATAAGAATACAGATAAAAAGATTTGAAACAGAGGGGGGTGTATAATTGAAAAATAGAACAACTGAAACTTACTAAATTTCATTTCATTGCTAAATTTTTCTAATTTAATTATTTAGTTAAATTGGTAAGTAAAGAATAAAATTAGTTATTTCTTTTTGTTAATGAATTTCTTTTAAGATTTATCCCCAAGATTGTTGCTCACATTCAATAAGATAAAACCAAACAATTAGAAATCAATAATACTAAGCACATATTTATTAAAATCAACTCAAAAAGATGAATAATAATAATAATAATAATAATAATAATAATAATAATAATAATATTAACAATAAAGCAAACATTGAAAAGTGCAACACACTGTAAATGTAGACTTTGCGGTGACAGAGATGAGACTGTAAACCATTTAGTAAGTGAATGTAGCAAACTAGCACAATGGTAATAGAAAGCTAGGCATAACTAGGTTAGGAAGGTGGTCTACTGGGAAGTATGAAAAAAAATGTAATTCTGACTATACAACTAAATGCTATATGCATAAACCAGAATCTGTTCTTGAGAATGAAATGCATAAAATTCTCTGGGACTTTGAAATAAAAACGGATCACCTTATCCCAGGAAGAAGACCAGACCTAGTGTTGATAAACAAAAAAGAAAGAACTTGTCAACTGGTGGATTTTGCAGTTCCAGCAGATCACAGGGTAAAGCTAAAGAAAAATGAAAAAAATGGACAAATATCTGGACCTTGCCAGATAAGTAAAACGTGCTGAATACCTAAGTAGAGCAAATAATAAAGATAAATCTACTGAGTCAGACGAACCTACTAAAAGTTTTGTTTAATGCTCTTCAGGGCTAAGATCTTAAATCTTAAACGAAACTTTTAGTAGGCTCGTCTGACTCAGTAGATTTATCTTTATTATTTGCTCTACTTAGGTATTGAGCACTTTTTACTTATTAGCTTTTGTTTCCTGGTGGTTTTGTATGAATATATATATATATATATATATATATATATATATATATATATATATATATATATATATATATATATATATGCATATACATTGTTTTTTTGGCCAAAATATTGTACCAATAGATTATTTTTGGTTTAGATTATCTAAATACTAGATAATACTATCTATCTTATCTAGATTATCTAGGTCTTTTCTTTTTTCCAAAAATGTTTTTCTCCCAGGTTGATGTTTGGTAGTATATTTTTACAATCAAACTATTTGCTGTTTTTTTTTCACCGCGAGGATTTACCAATATGTTTGGTATATATATATATATATATATATATATATATATATATAATGGACTCTCTCGTCGATTTCGACGCATGAGGGTTCATCGAATGATCAAACCACACAAAAATAGCTTTTAATGAAATACTGAATACTAAAAATTCCTGATGAACTCTTTAGAAGATTTGATCATATAATTTTCTTTCGGGGCAAATATTTAGGTAATATATCTTTTGATGGTTTCGACGTACATATATACAGTATATCTCGGGTGACACTGACGTAGCTTTGAGCACTGAAAGGCCGAGGACTATAAACACTTTAATAGTTATTTCATATATATAATTACACGTACTGGAACATTTAACACTTAAAAGAAAAACACTCAAATTAGTCCCATCAGATAAAACTATAGATGCCTTGTCTCATGACCAAGCAGTATATGGAAGGGGTACAAAAATGGGAAAATTATTTCTTGATGATGTTAGAAAGTAAAATTTACTCATACTGAATCATATATACAATATACATACAAGTAGTTTGAAAGAATACATAAATATGTCGCAGCATATAAAAAATATGCACATTTTGTTCTATGAACAAGTAGTATGTGGAAGGGAAACAAAAATGGGAAAAAGGTTAACTTGAAAATGATAGAAAGTAAAATTTACACATACAGAAACAGTTGATATATATATATACAATATGCATACAAATAGTTTCAATTATTTTTTTTTGGTTTGGTTTGGTTTCTTTTGTTTTACGGCATATCAACCTAAGTGGGTCATTTAATGCCGATAAAGTTTTGAAATAAATCAATTCTTAATGGATAATACAATTTTTTTATGAATACATTTTTCTATTTAACCCATAGATGGGACACTAACAGGTACTACCACTACGGGTCAGAGTGGACCAGGGAGCAATGGTGATGAAGGGGTGCTCCACATTCCCCAAACCTCCAAAACTGGAACCTCGACATCAGATAGAGTTTAACGTCATTCCCAGGACATGTAGACCCGCAGCCACCGCCTTCTAGCACCCATATGATAAAAAGGGGTCGGGGCTTGCCATAAGGGCAATAGGGTTGGGAAAATCATATAGGTGCTAGGGCTTGACGTGACCAGCCGATTGATTGCAGGGGGCCTCTCCGACTGCCCGTCTAGCCCAAGATAGGGCCAAAGTGGAGTCTTGCAAGTCATGAACTGCTCATCCACCCGGGCTCTATCCTTAAGCATCACGGGTCGCCATCCACGGCCAACAGGTGGCCCCATTGGGGGAGTCTTACCCCTATGCAGAGATGCAGTCGGTGCATTCTGACGCCACAGACGACAGGGCGATAGTTTAAATGAATACACAGATATGTCTCAACAGATTAGAATATGCACATATTGTTCTATGAACAAGCAGTATGTGGAAGGTGTACAAAAATGGGAAAAAGACTTACTTGATGATGTTAGAAAGTAAAATTTACGCATACGTAAACATATCTACAATATACATACAAGTAGTTTGAAAGAATACACAAATATGTCTCAACAGCTAAAAATATTCACATATTGTTCTATGGACAAGCAGTATGTGAAAGGGGTACAAAATTGCTTCCTTGATAATAAAAGGTAACACTTCTATGTGTAGGGTCAAAGATAACACCCACATATTGAAAAATTCATGGATTCTAATATACCTGATGCACTCTTTCGATGAGTTGATCAAATAATTTTCTTTCTGGGCAAATAATATATCAATTGACGGTTTCAATTTACATATATCCGGTATATCTGAAATTACATTGACTTAGCTACGGGCACCTAATCATCTAGGACTACAAATTGTTATTTCACGACTTTTTGTCGATTTTGCCATTTTTTCTGGATAATATCGAATTTCTTCATTTAATGCCCATTGCTGTTTCCTTTTGGCGGAATTATCCTGCTACTTCCGGTGGCTAGAAGATTCCAACATCCGGTATTCTTTAGTCGAGAAATTGACTTTGCCTTCCAGGGTGCTGTACATTTGAAATACAAAATCGAAAGAAGTCATGCATTGAAGATACGTTCCATTCATCACACGTTCCAGAAAACATAAACAATAAAATTATCAGAAATTATACCGTCCTGTCGACTGGGGCGTTAGAATGCACCGACTGCACCTCTGTAGAGGGGGCACTTGTTGCCCGTGGGTGGTGACCCATGATGTTTAAGGATAGAACCCAGGTGGATGAGCAGTTGATTGACCTTATCTTGGACTAGACGGTCGGTCGGAGACGTCCCCTCCGATCAATCGGCTGGTCACGTCAAGCACTAGCACCTATATGATTGCCCCAACCCTATTACCCTTATGGCAAGCCCCAACCCCTTTTATCGTATGGGTGCTAGAATGCGGTAACTGAGGGTCTACATGTCCTGGGAATGACGTTGAACTCTATCCGATGGTAAGGTTCCAGTTTTGGTGGTTTGGGGAATGTAGAGCACCCCTTCATCACCATTGCTCCCTGGTCCACTCTGACCCGGAGTGGTAGTACCTGTTAGGGTCCCATCTATGGGTTAAATAGAAAAACATGAGTTGATAAACAAAATTGTATTATGCATTAAGAATGAAGTTATTTCACAACTTTGTCGGCATTAAATAACCCACCGAGGTTGATATGCCGTAAACCAAACCAAACCAAACCAAACCAAACCAAACCAGAAATTATATACATATTTTAAGGGAGTTTTCTTTCGTAGTTTTATATTTAGTAATTTATGCATAAAATAGCAGGATTTGTAGATATACCACATTACGATAATAATCTAATTATTACAACATTTGACATGTTTACTTACGCGTAATTGTAAAATAGTTCAATTAAAACCTCTTTAACCTATTATATTTTTAAAATGAAAGACGTAAATGAAAAACTGAAAACATCTTAACCCACATATGTATTAAAACTTAAAATATCTTTGACATTGCTACAATCTTGCAACATTGACCGGATGACAAACAGAAAATATTGGATACATTCGTTCTCAACAGACATTCAAAAAAAGAAGAAATTACAGTTATTCGCCCATTTCATTCATAACACGAGGAAAAAAGAAATGACGAGAAGAAGAAGGAAAAAAAAGCGAGGAAAAAGAAATAAGAAGAGAAATTATAACCACACAAAGAAAAACATAAGTACGTCCATTTCTGATACGAATTTCTGATGATGAAGTTCATGCTTCGAAATCGATAAGACAAAAGTAACATCTTTTTTATTTTTATTTTACATACGCATTGTATTTGCCTTCAAATTACTTATATATTTTAACATACTTAACAATGCTTCAAGCAAATTACCAATTACATTTAACATCATGTTTTAAAACATAAAATCTCTTAAAGCTTATATGTTTTAAAATTTAAAATCTTTTAAACGTGTTATCATATAAAACATAAAATCTCTTAAACATTATTTAGAATTTAAAATATCATAAACCTCATAGGATTTAAAACATAAAATCTCTTAAATCTTATATGTTTTAAAATTTAGAATATCTTAAACCATAATGTCTTAGAATTTAAAACATTTAAACCTCATATGTTTTAAAACTTCAAACATCTTAAATCATAAATGTTTTAGAATTTAAAACATCTTAAACGTTAAATGTTTTAAAATTTAAAACATCTTAAACCTTAAATGTTTTAAAACGTAAAACATCTTAAACCTTAAATGTTTTAAAATTTAAAACATCTTAAACCTTAAATGTTTCAAAACTTAAAACATCTAAACCTCATATGTTTTAACACTTAAAATATCTTAAACCTCATATGTTTTCAAACGAAAAACACCTTAAACCTTAAATGTTTTAAAATTTTAAATATCTTAAACCTTATTCGTATGTTTTAAAACATAAAATCTCTTAAAATCTATGTTTTAAAATTTAAAACATCTTAAACCTCATATGTTTTAAAACTTAAAATATCTTAGACCCCATGTTTTAAAATTTAAAACATCTTAAACCTTAAATGTTTTAACATTTAAAATATATTAAACATCACTCGTATGTTTTAAAACATAAAATCTCTTAAAATTTATGTTTTAAAATTTAAAACATCTTAAACCTCATATGATTTCGAATTTGAAATATCTTAATCATCATATTTTAACGCTTAAAACATCTTAAACCTGATATTTTTTAAAACTTAAAAATTCTTAGACCTCATATTATTTAAAACTTAAAATATCTAAAACATTATATTTTTAAAACTTAAAATATTTCAGACCTCATAAGCTTTAAAACTTAAGACATCGTAAACGCCAACTTTTAAAAGATGAAATATTTGAAACCTCATTTGTTTTCAAACTTATAATATCTTAAACTTCTCATGTTTTAAAGCTTAGAACGCCTTAGACATCGTATGTTTTCAAACATAAAACCTCGTAAACCATATATGTTTTAAACCATGAAAAATCTTAAATCTTGCATGTCTTAAAATGAAAAATATATTAAACCTCAATAATTTGTTTTAAAACATAAAATTTCTTAAAACTTATGTTTTGAAACTTAAAATACCTAATATCTCTTATGTTTTAAAACATAAGACATCTTAAACCTCATATTTTTCAAAACTTGAATATCTTAAACTTCATAGGTTTTAAAACTTAAAACATATTAGACCTCGTGTGTTTTAAAACATCTTACATCTTACATCTTATATGTTTTAAAACTCAAAACATCTTAAACCTTATACATTTTAAAACATAGAATATCTTAAACCTTATGTTTTAAAACCTAACATATCTTAAACCTTGTACGTATAAGGTGGGTGCAAAGTTATTAGATACTTTGCATACAAATAACTCCGACGAAGGTTAACGGACAAAACATTTAATATACACAGCACATGGATATGAAGATACAACATACATAGTAAAAGAGTTACATATATAAAGGGGTACACAAATAAAGATGAAGACACATTCATGAATGGTACATTATAACATAAAAGAGTACAGACATGAGACTAGCGATAGTCCATGCTGTAAAGAACTTACAGTAATGTAAGGGGGCGGAGCCCCAACGAGAGGGGTTAGATAAAATCTATGTGGCTCATAGTTGCTGAAACAGGAAAAGAGAGCGAAAGTGTTTGAACCCGGCGCTTAAATACTATGGTGCCCTAGCGGGCACCAACGAACTAAAAGGGGCAGGCAACTCCACCAGGCGAATACAAACTAACGCTACATACGTTTTAACATTTAGAATGTCTTTGACATCACTCATATATTTTAAAACATAAACTCTCTTAAACCTTGTATTTTAAAATTTAATACAGCTTAAACCATATATATTTTAAAAGTTAAAATACCTAATATTTCTTATGCTTTACAACTTAAAACATCTCAAACCTCATATCTTTTAAAACTTAAAATATGTTATACCTCATGTTTTAAATCTTAAAACATATTAAACGTCATATACTTTGAAACTTAAAATATCTTAAAACTCATACGGTTTGAAACTTAAAATATATTAAACTTCACACGTTTTAAATTTAAAACATCTCATACCCCGGATGTTTTCAAACGTAAAACATCTTAAACCAAACCTATTTCAAAACTTAAAACATCTTAAACGTCATTTGTTTTAAAATTTAAAATATCTTAAGCCTCATATGTTTTGAAACTTATCTTAAACGTCACAGGTTTTAAAACTTTAAACATAATAGACTTTGTATGTTTTCAAACGTAAAACATCTTAAACCTCATACGTCTTAAAACCTAACATATCTTCAACCTTGTACGTTTTAACATTTAGAATATCTTAGACCTCACTCATATATTTTAAAACATAAAATCTCTTAAACCTTCTGTTTTAAAATGTAATACAGCTTAAACCATATATATATATATCTTAAAAGTTAAAATACCTAATATCTCTTATGCTTGACAACTTAAAATATATTAAACCTCATATCTTTTAAAACTTAAAATATGTTATACCTCATGTTTTAAATCTTAAAACATATTGAACGTCATGTACTTTAAAATTTAAAATATCTTAAACCTCATACGGTTTGAAACTTAAACTATCTTAAACTTCACACGTTTTTAAACTTAAAACATTTTATACCCCGTATGTTTTCAGACGTAAAACATATTAAACCAAACCTTTTTCAAAACTTAAAACATCTGTAACGTCATTTGTTTTAAAATTAAAATATCTTAAGCCTCAAATGTTTTCAACTTAAAATATTATAGGTTATAAAACTTTAAACATCTTAGAACTCGTATGTTTTCAAATGTACCACCTCGTAAACCTCATGTGTTTTAAAACATAAAAAATATTAAAACTTATGTTTTAAAATTTAGGACGTCTTAAACCTGATATGATTTACAACTAAAGATATATTATATCTCATATGCTCTAAAACTTAAGACATCTTAGACCTCATATGATTTAAGACTTAAAACTCTTTTTTTTTTTTAAACTTAAAACATCTTATCCGTCCTATGATTTCAAATTTAAAACCTCTTAAACCTTATGTTTTAAAATTTGATACATCTTAAACATGGTTTAACTCTTAAAATACTTGATATCTCTTATGTTTCATAACTTAAAACATCTTAAACCTACCAGTTTTTTAAAACTTAAAATATGTTAGACCTCATATGTTTTAAGACTATAAACATGTTAGACCTTATAGGTTTTCAAACATAAAACCCCTTAAAACTCATATGTTTTACAACTGTTTCTCTTGCTTGTAATTGTTTTATTTCTTAGCAAGATGCAGCCTATGACACCATTATAAACTGTTGGTTGCACAGCAAACTAGAAGATAATTTTTAAAGATATTTAAATATTTCAAGGTCAGGCTGGAAATTAGAAAACAATTCCCCCAAAAACAAAATCGGATATGAAGGGGAAAATTGAAAAAGCAAAAGATAGGAATATATTTTTTTTTAAACCAAAAAGAGGGGAAAATAAACAAAAACAATTTGAGTCCGGAGATTAGAGATGGCTTCTTTTGCTGGAGGAAACAGCCAGGAATAGACAAAATTGGCAGGAGTCGCGAGACATGAATTTATTCTCAACATTGAAGTTATATGTTATCATCCTTACATCAGAGGCTGCAAGAATTCCTTTTTTTTTCAAATTGAAATTGAAGTCTTGTTCATACACAATGCTCATTAATATTTGTATTTCAATAAATAAGGACCATCTCACTAACCATATGAGTATACAGAACGAGCGACCATGAGAAGGAAATAGGAAAGAGAGAGAGAGAGAGAGAGAGAGAGAGAGAGAGAGAGAAGTGGAGAGAAGCGAGAGGTGAGAAAGTGAAGCGAAAGAGAGAGAGAGAGAGAGAGAGAGAAGAGAAAGAGAGAAGTGGAGAGAGAGAGAGAGAGAAGAGAGAGAGTGGAGAGACACAGAGAGAGAAGTGGGAGAGTGAGCGAGAGAGAAAGGTGAAGAAAGAAGCGGAAGAGAGAGGGAGAGAGAAGTGGAAGAGGAGAAGTGGAGTAGAGAGAGAATTGGGAGAGAGAGAGAGAGGTGAAGAAAGTGAAGCGGAAGAGAGAGAGAGAGAGAGAGAGGAGAAGTGGAAGAGGGAGAGAGAGAGAAGTGGAGAGAGAGAAAAGTGGAGGAGAGAGAGAGGGTGAAGAAAGAGAAGCGGAAGAGAGAGAAGTGAGAGAGAGAGAGAGAGAGAGAGAGAGAGGTGAAGAAAAAGAGGTGGAAGAGAGAGAGAAAATTGGAAGAGAGAGAGAGAAGTGAAAGAAAGAGAGAGAAGTGGAAGATAGAAAGAGAGAGAGAGAAGTTGAAGAGAGCGAGAGAGAGGTGAAGAGAGAGAAGTAGAAGAGGGAGAAGTAGAAGAGAGAGAGAGGGAGAGAGAGAGAGAAATAAATAAATAAAGAGAGAGAGTGCGAGAGAGAGAGAGAGAGAGAGGGGGGGAAGAGAAGATTTTCTGTGTTTTTTCATATGCTTAATCATTTTTCAATTAATCTTAAATCAATTATCGACCGTTATATAATTATCATAATAATATCATTACGATCTTTCAAAACATTGCCAGCATTAAATAACCCATCGAAATTGATATGTCGTAAAACATTAAAAAAAAACTGTTGCATAGGATTACCTACCTCCCCTAATCCGTAAAAGAATGGCTGCATCTGTCTTATAAATTATCTGTTAGACAGATAAGACGGTAAATTAGTATATATATATGAATTCCTGATCGAATAAATATACTATTACCAATTATTTGACTTTTCGTCTTATTAACTCTTACTCTATATCTGTAGCGAAATTATTATGGTCTATTATAGAGAATTAGGGATTGACAAATTGAAAAGAAAACGGTAATCGGATTTCTGGAGAAAGAGAAGAAAAAGAAAAATATTTTCTTCTCTTTCTCCAGAAATCTGATTAACGTTTCCTTTTCAATCCCCAATTCTCCATAGACCATAATAATTACGCTACAGATATATTGTAATAGTTAATTATAAGAAGAGTCAAATAGTTGGTAATAGTATATGATTACGCTACAGATATATCATCATCATCATGTCGCGCTGTCAGCGCGGATATCCATGACAATCTCTCTCCATCCGTCCCTATCGTTCATCATTCTCGGGAGGTCCTCTATGCAGCATCCTATATCCGCACAGAGCTGATCCATGTACGTCTTTGATGGTCGGTCCACACTGGCGTGTCCATATGCTGGCTTCCACAGGAGGACGTCGCTTATGAGTTCGTCCTTGCTTCTCCAGCAGTGTCCCGTGTGTCTCGTCCGTCTTACTCGGATGGTTTGGGTGATATGTGGCAGGTGACCGTACAGCTGTTTTCTCGTGGGGTGTTGTTTCCATGTCTTGTTCAGGATCACCTGCAGCATTATTGTGCAGCTCCCATCTAGTTTATTTTCTAGTCGCTTAGTTAGGGTCCAGGTGGTGCAGCCATACAGCAGCACTGATACGACAACGGCCTGGAAGAACTGTCTCTCTAACGTGTCTGTGAGATTGGATTTCCATATGACCGATAATTTATTTATAGCGGTCCATGCCTTTCCTATACGTGCATTAGCGTCGTTTTCTGTGGAGGAGATGTTACTGCCTAAGTATTTAAATTGTTCTACCGAGTTTAGGAGTTAAGAGTCAAATAGTTGGTAATAGTATATTACCAAGTATAATAGTATAAGAATAGAAAGAATATAGAGTTTAGAATTCAACGTGAATCAGCCAGTGACAGGTCAATAAACCCTGAACTACATTTAGAAATAAAAACGGAAGTCCCAGGTTTTCTGTGGATGGCAGAAGCAGATGTCTCCCTTCCCCCCATCCCCTGTATTACAAACGGAAGTAAAGAAAATTCGGACTCTTTATTTTTTGCCGGACCCGAAAAGGGCCAGACGTGTTTTTTTTTTTTTTTTTTTTGGGGGGAGAGCTCTGTTGTGACGTGCCTAGGCTTGCAGAAAACAGTGCGCAGGAATGTAATTTATGATAGAACATCCCCCCCTCTCTCTCTCTCTCTCTCTCTCTCTCTCTCTCTCTCTCTCTCTCTCTCCTCTCTCTCTCTGAAAAAGTCCACGAGCCTAGAACGAAATAAACAACTCCGCTTTGACTATACGACAATCGTATGTTGTTTCTTAGAGATAACGACGACTACTACAACTAATACTACCCGACTGAGACCTACGCAACATATCTCCTACTTCTCTTTGTGTGCGAGTAATTGGCCGACTTTTCACACGACACAAAACAAACAAAAACTGTTCTTAAAGAAAGAAAAACAGATACAATTTAGAAAGTTGTTTACAATAATCTTGTATAGCAAAAGTCTGAAGTTTTTCGTTCCTGATTTTCTTGCCCATCTTGTTGTCTTATAAAGCCGACAAGGGGGTGAATAGTAAATCTTAGTGACCGGTCTGGGTAGGATTGTTGCCAATTTTCTGCCAGGCACCAATAAGCAAACATTGTGCTCGAGGCGAGTCTTGAGACATCACAAGATGCAGACAAGAAGCACTGACTGCAAAAGAAGAGGCGTCCGTTGCGTCGTGAGAGCGCTGCTGAGAGGGTGGCTAAAAGTCTTGCTGTGTGGAAGCAAAAGATCCCTGGGGGGGATGGAAGCTGACAGACATTTTAAAGTGGTTTCGAATAGGAAAAGATGAGGAGCGAAAACAGAAACAAATTGGTAGCGTGGAATAAGATTTAGGATTTGAAATCTTGAAGAAGAAGAAGAAGAAGAAGAAGAAGAAGAAATAATAATAATAATAATAATAATAATAATGAGAAGAAGAAGAAGAAGAAGAAGAAGAAGAAGAAGAACGATGAAATAATAATAATAATAATAATAATAATAATAATAATAATAATAATAATAATAATCCCAAAAGAATTAGGAAATTGGAATTCAGAGGAAGGATTGAAACCATTCAGAACACTGCACTGCTGCAATCTGCCAGAATACTCAGAAGAGTCCTGGAAACCTGAGGAGACTTGCTGTCACTCAGACTCCAGTGAAAGACCATCAGCTAACGCTGATGTGAAAACTCAAAAGGAACAAATAATAATAATAATAATAATAATAATAATTATTATTATTATTATTATTATTATTATTATTATTATTATTATTATTATTATTATTATTATTTTGGGGAGGTTATATTGTAAATGATTAAATAGCTGGTGCATTATTAACTTCATTCATTGATAATTTCATTAAAATCGGATAATTCCCAGATTGTTGTTAATTTTATTCAATCGGGTCAGGGGTGGGTAGATGTGTTTTGTAAAAGAATTTAAGCACCCTCACAAGTTTTCTCGACAGGTAAATGTAAATGTGTTACCACCACCCCCAAATTTAAAATATTTTTTACCGGTTTGCATGCATTTTTATCGACTAATAACGTTTAGTGGTTTGAAGGCGATAAAAAGTAACCCACCCCCAGGGTTTTTTTGTCAACAAGTAAATGCAAATATTTCACCCACCCCATTTAAAATGTTTTGTTTTCATTTTATTCAAAACAACTTTTAAAAGTTTAAGTAAATATGATAGAGTTTCGAAAATAAAATATATTAAACAAAATCAAATAAAATATTTACAATTACTGTCGAGAAAATACTAGGGACTTAAGTAGGCTCAGATTTTCAGCAAACAGAGTATAGAGTTTTTTAGGGAAAAGAAAAAAAAAAAAAAGAAAACGTTGGCTCACACAACAGAGCTAAACACAACATTTAATTACTGTGTAGTTATGAGTTAAAAACTCTTTCCGCAAAATAAATTTTAGCCCGATCAACACAGATTCCACTACACAGTAGTAACGAGCTACTAACTCTTTTACAAACCAAAAAAATGTTTGCCAGAACAAGAAATATATCGCTACCCAAAAGTACCGCGTTACAATCTACACCCCCTTCCCCGACGTCACAGCAAAAATATCCTTTTATGCTGGAGAGGAGGCTTTGTTGGACGGGTGAGTCTACAACTTGTCCACGGTACTTTGAACAGTACTTGCTACCCCCAAATTAATTTTAACATAGTTAAATGACTATAAAACAATAACTCTCCGTTTTCTCTCTCAGTCACATAGAGAGACTATCATCATAGAGGGAGGAAGTAATCAAGTATAGAGAGGGTGAGAGTAACATGCAGAAGGACAGTGAGAGCGGGTCGGTTTTTGACCTAATTGCTAATTAAAACCAATTAAAGTGGATTTTTCCAAACATTAAGTAGTCCTAAAACCAAGGAATATCTTAGTATAAATTTTATATCAGTAGCCTAAACAGGAAAAAGCCTTTAGGAAATAAAAAAAGGGTTTATCTCAGCTTTAGTATAAATAATATAAATTATATATATATATATATATATATATATATAATATATATATATATGAAAAGTAGAGGATTTGAATAAATCCGACAAAATGCGCTTGAGAATAGAGGAAAAGTGTTGGTATATCAACACAGACAGTATAATTTCAATTGATATTTCGCCCAATTATTGGATGAAGCTTCTTCAGAGCTTTATTGGCATAAGTACATGTACATTCGCTGTTAATTTCATTAATAGACACAGCTACCAAAAGGTCCGTGCAATTAATGCTGTTAAAATCTTGAAATATGTGTTATACATCTCTTAGAAATAAATATTTACCTATATAGGGTAAGACTAATTTGCATAATGATTTTAACAAAACTGGGTTTAATAAATGATTATTTGCCGTTATTGATTCATTATACTATCATGTTATTCTCAAACGTATGAAAAACAATCCTATATATATAATTTCATATATCATCATCATCATGTCGCGCTGTTCGTACGTATATCCATGAAAATCTCTCTCCATCCGTCCCTATCGCTCATCATTCTCGGGAGGTCCTCTATGCAGCATCCTGGATCTGCACAAAGCTGGTCAATGTACGTCTTTGCTGGTCGGCCCACACTGCGTGCCCATTGTGCTGGCTTCCACGGGAGGACGTCGATATAAATCAATTAAATATTTTTTTCCAGTCGTCTGGCGATCTTTTTTGTATTTGGATCCAATTGGTATAGAATATTTCCCATACTGTTATCCCGAGCGCTTTCGACTCTTTCGCCAGTCGTCATCATGGGGTATATAAGTTGGTTTTAGTTAATTTTTTTAGTTTGTTTTATCTATGTTTTTACTAAATTTGGAGAGTCTATTATTTAAGAAGTGGGTGTAAATTAAGTGTTAGTTATTAAAGATATTTAATATGTTGTATCCGACTTTAAATGCTATTTTATTGATGTTATTTTTTTAATATTTTTTATGCATATTGCTTCTGGGATCTGAAAGCGTTTCTTCATTTTTATTTTTTTCAGATAATTTTGTTGTTTTCGGTTAGAATTTTCCTAATATCAGGGGAGATGGATTTTTCTGAGTGTTTTTTAATTAAGTGTTGTTTTATGGCGCTAGTGTCGGAGAGATGCTATGTGAGGCGGCGGGACAGTGTTGTAGTTGTATGACCAATGTAGCTATTAGAGGGACTCTCGGAATGGGCAAGTGAATCTATAGACTACGTTCATTTGTCTTAGGGGATTTTTAGGGGAGTTTGTGTTATTTTTAATGAGGAGGTTAGATAAATCAATTAAAATAACATTAAAATGAGTTAATCGTTTTATATTCATTCTTATTTAGTTTCTTTAGTCTTTCTGATTTAGCATAATATCATATCACATTAAAACTTAAATACTTGCGCCTAGGAGGTGAATACTTATACAATATCAACAGAATATCTAAATCAGAATAGGTATTTAGGTATTTTCCGCGTACTCGATGTATACTGGTGTTACACAAGGAATTTGAATGTGAGCTCACCCACGAACCGAGACTCATGGTGGTAGTTGCAAAAAATGCGTTGATCCGTCGGTATTCCCCTCAAGAGGGTCACCTCAGGCACTGGGCAATAAACCGAACCCTGTCCCTTTAAATCAAGGAAGCAAGTATTGCCTGGGGGGATAGCCCCAGGGATTAACACTGTTAACATTACATAATCGGTCCAGAGGCCGAAGCACTCTAGACCCCCGACACGAGGGCCGTATAAATATCAGATTCAAATCAGAGTAGATACGGGTCAGAGTAGATCTTAAAGGAATGTCAAAGAATGGTGTAAGTATTTCAGGAATCTGTTAAAAGATAAATCTACTTGAGAGATATTTCAAAGACTGATAGGAATTGGTCGATCGATTATTTTGTACTCACCCTGATGAGTGGACTTAGATGGTCAAAAGTAAAATGGAAGACTAAGTCATAGAGTCTAATCTCAGATTAACGATTTAATCGGATTATTAGTTGTGGCAGGTCACCAGGTCACAATACGTCACGTCTATACCATAGCCACATTCAAAGTATATATATATATATATATATATATATATATATATATATATATATATATGATATGTCCAAAAGTATCGAGATTTTTGTACTTTTTGACACACCTTGTATTCTGAAAAAATAGGTTCAGTTTATTCTTCATTTCTTTCTCGGTAAATACAGCTGTAAGATCTGTACTTTTTGACACACCTTGTATTCTGTAAAAAAAAAAAAAGTTACATTCATTATTAATTTCTATCTTGGTAAATACAATCACGATACTTTTTTGACACACTTTATATTATATATATATATATATATATATATATATATATATATATATAATATATATGAAAAATTGGAAAATGAATAAAAAATACTGAATTTTATCAAGCGTGAATAAGATATTGAAGGCGTTCAAACTAGAATGATGATAAAAAAAATAGGAAAGACTTACGAGTCGCGTTAAGCAACATTTGCCCTCTTGATTTAAAATGGCAGCGCTGGGTTTATTGCCCAGCGCCTGAGGCGCCCCCTTGAAGGGGATTGCCGACGGGATCAACGCATTTTTGCACCTACCACCAATGAGTCTCGGTCCCATAAAAATGTCCTTCTGTCATTCCTCATAAGAGGTATGAGAGGCAAATACCCTAATAATGTGTAATGTTTTTTTTTTTTGGCAAATCTAGCTCAGATTTTCGTAGAAACATCGTTAATCATTAAGATCTATTCTATGTATTAATGATTTCGACTATAAATTAAGTAGTCACGAATTTCCTGAGGAAATGGTGACGTAGATTTGGTTACAGGCAGTCTGGCACCGAATCTCCGTTATATTAAGATATAATAGTAAAAAAAAAATACGCGTGTATGATTCTATAATCTTATCTCTACCGTAGGGTTCTTTATCAAATAACGTGTTATGCTGGGTGTCATATATGTAAACAGATAATTTTTCATTTTCATAAATAAATTAAATACATTTTGGCACCTTTTAAATAGGGAATTTTCTTCTTGAATTTCAAAACGTTATGGTGGGAGATCTAAAAAAAATATTTCTAGATACTGAGACACATTAAAAGAACTAAAAGGTGAGAAAGTATGGCAGGGAGATATTTTACTTGTTACACTTTTACAGTGATTAGATATTTGAAGAATATGTTGGAATCTTCACACAATTCGGATATTTTAAAAACGAGTCGCGCAATTTCTACCTTAAAATCATTTAAAAAATAATAAAACAGACCCCAGGCTGTATTTCATAAAATTAAATGATTTCATTCAATCGTTTTCACTTTTTAATGTATTGAATCTCGTGCAAATAATTTTACTTTACTAAGGTAGGTATGTTACGACAAACAATATATTGCATGAAAATTTTCAATTTTTTTAAAAACGCAAATATTACTGTCTTAATCGTTTGTGTTTTAAGATTACGTTATAATTTCTATTGGAAATCATGTTAAATCATCCAGGCCATGTCACTTTTTTTCTGAAATTTTGCCCAAGAGTGGATTATGATAAATTTAGACAATCCCAAAACATGAGCATCCAATTCCAAAAATTGGTGGAGTTATGTCGAATTTTAACTCTCCAAATTTGAGCATAGTCGCTAAAAATGGCGACTTTTTGTAATCTATTTTTGTCTGTAAAATGAATATTAGAACTTCCTGTTACGTAGCGGCCTTCTTCTAAATCGTGTACGTTAGTACTGGGGTTTTCACTGTACCCAAAGCGATGTATGTTAGTAGTCAGCTACTACCGACTACTGGACTTCAATACAACAAAGAGAGGACCCTTCTTTATTTTCTTCGGTGTTAGGGTGGTGAAGGCGCAGAGCTTAAAATGAGTGCCTGAGAGGTGCTTGCTGACGGGAGACGTGAAGTGTCCTTTTGGCTGCCGGCTGGCGTTCTCTCTGTCGCTCAAATCTTCTCGCCTTTATATTGATAGATACGCCTCCGCATCTTTATCTTTTGCTCTGATAACGGACATTTGTTATATATTTCTTTATCTTCTCCATGCTTCCTTGACCGGAAACCCTCTCTTCTGCTTTCTCTTTCTTTTTAAATATATATTTTTATATTTCTCTTTGTCCCTCTGCCGGAAGCTCCGTTTTCCGGGCGAGGACAATACAACACTTCCTTACTAGTACAAATGGGCTTATACAAGCATTTTCAGTCCAAGGTATCCAAAATGCTATTAAAAACGTCTTAAAATTAATCAATTTTAAGTTATACATGATTTCTTATTTGCAAATTTTTAACTGAGGTCGTAACTTCGGTTCTGAGAAAAAAACATCTTTTTAGTACAAAAAATGTTCAATATATGTGAAATAATAATAGAGAAACAATTTTGTCATAGATGCGGGCCACAACGGGATATTGATTTGCAATGAAAAAATCAGAAATCATCAATAACTTAAAATTGTTTGATTTAAGATTTTTTTATAGAATTTTTGATTTCCTGGGCAAAAATGCTTCTATAAACACATTTTTTTAAAACTCTTCAACTTATTTTACAGACAAAAATAAAATATAAAAAGTCATCATTTTCCGCCAACCCACCAAATTTGGAGAGTTAAAATTGATATAGATCCGCCATTTTTTTGGAATTGGAAGCTTAAATTTTGGGGATTGTCTGAAGTTAACATAGTTCACACCAGGTTAGCTCAGTCGGTAGAGCGTTCGGCTAGAAACCACAAGGTCCTAGATCGAAACCTGTCCTCGCCAACTCAGCGTATGAGTAGCACAGGGGTCTGTGCGGTAAAGTAAGGAGCTGTTGGTAGGTGTGGCGCTCCACCTCAGATGCAAAAACAATCTCCTTGGTCTAGTACTATTGAAAGGGGATAGACTCCCTCCCAGACTGGCTGATACCGACTTTAAGCCGCCCCGTCGACTTTACTTACTTACTTACTTACACCTGGACAAAATTTGAGAAAAATTAAAGGGTGTGGGGGACAATTTTACTTTTTTTTTGGATGAAAATGGACTTACACTTTATTACAGCGAAAGGAGGATAGACTCCCTCACTGTCTGGCTAATATTGCCAATAGGTCACTCAGTCTACTTTACTTACTTTACATCTTTTGAATGTTCCAAAAACATTGAAGATAATATTAATCATTATTCAAATGTTCTTATGTTAAATATTTTTGTACTTTTTGACAAAATTCGAAATAAGAAAGAAAGAAAGAAAGAAAGAAAGAAAGAATTACATCAATATATAGAATCGAAAAAAAAGAAAGAAAAATAAGAAAGAATTACATCAAAATAAAAAAGAAGAAATAAAGAAGAAAGCATTACATCGAAAATAAAAAAGAAAGAAAGAAAGAAAATTACATCAAAAATAAAAAGAAAGAAAAGAAAGAAAGAAAGAATTACATCAAAAATAAAAAGAAAGAAAGAAAGAAGAAAGAATTACATCAAAAATAAGGAAAGAAAGAAAGAGAAGAAAAAAGAATTACATCATTCGAATAAGAAAGAAAAATTACCAATATAATAAAATTCGAAAATAAGAAGAAAGAAAGAAAGAATCACATCAATATAAATCAAATTAGTTCAAAAATGATAAGAAAAGAAAGAAAAGTAAGAAAGAAATAATTACATCAAAAATAAAATCGAAGTAAGAAACAAAGTGAAAGAAAAATAGTCAGGTTTGATTTGATTTTGTTTAAATTGCTATCAACATGAATTTGAGGTCCCTATAAAGACAGCCGACTATGTGAAGAAACGTAAACGGTTCATTCAATTGCCGCACATGTGCAGATGTAAAACAGCTGATGTTAAACACACAAACCTTTTCAAATCTATTGTCGAATGAGATTATGTGACGATTTCTCGTTTGTAAATAATTTTCTCGTAAAACTTCTATGTATATAAATCTATAAACCGGGCATATATGGACATTTTCTTTTTGTCTGTAAATACCAATAGTATAAATAAAATGATACGAATAACACACATGCTCCATATGAAATTCATCAAAAATGTTTTCAGCATTAAATAACCCAACAAGGTTTAACATGCCGTAAAATCAACCCAGGCAACTAACAAAAGTTAAAAAACACTATCATCTTAAATTTGAATACATTTCACTGATTCCAGTTTTCAGTCCGATGACCCTCACACCATTAACGCACCCATTCTTTTTTTGTCTGTAAATATCAATAGTATAAATACAATGGTATGAAAGAACTTTTTAAAAAGTTTTAATTTTTTTTACTTCCTATTTTCATAAAACTGTTTTTTTTTTTCTTTCTTCTTTTTTTTGTTGTTGAATTTTGTGTAGAAAACAAACATCACGTAAAATTCCGTTTAAATTTTAGGAAAACCGCTGAAGCTTAAGATGAGTTTGAATTCGTGACAAACAGAAAAAATTATCCGTTCTCTGGTGAGACACTTGCCTCTCTTGGAGTTAGAAAAACATGAGGAACGCTAAAGAAGAGAAAAAAAAGTTAAGTAAAAAATTAAAAAGAAAAAGAAGCAAACAAAGAAAAAAAAAGCTAGACGCTTAATTATAAAAATATGTTCACTGTCTTTACTCTCGCTACATACTAAGCCTGTTTATGTCTTGTAAAATAAAAATTAAAAAATAATATTCAAATGAAAATAGAAAATTTATGATGACTCAAGAAATAGATGTCTGTCGCCTTGAAAATTTCAAAATCTAGCATTCAACTGAATTTGAAAACTCATGAGAAATACACATCAATCCTCCCAAGAGTGCTCTATCGTGCTGTAATCGTTAGCAAGCTAGTCTTGTAAATCTATTACTATTAAATACCGAGTTCGAACCTCGCAAAATATCCTATACTTATGACCTTGTGATATGCTAACCGTGGTGAAAATATAACGCCCCAAAGATTGTCCCATCGTGGTGTATTCGTTAGCAAACTAGTCTCGTAAATCCATTACTGCTAAATAGTGAGTTTGATCATCGCTAAATGTCACATACTTGTGGCCTTGTGTCACATCCTAACCTTGGTTAATAGGTTGGGTATCATTTAATACGTCCCATTGTGGTGTAATGGTTAGAAACTGGTTCAGCATATCCATTATTTATACTTATATAAAAGGCAGTTGGTTTGTATGTATGTCCAGATGAAACTACGAAAATAAAACTGTTAACGACAAATTAGATATATGCACACATTTTGCGAGGATGGAACACGCTACTCAATAGAAATGGTTAGCAAGCTAGTCTTGTAAATCCATTTCAACTGAATACCGAGTTCGATCCTCGCTAGATATCCTATACTTGTGACCTTGTCTCACATCCTAACCGTGGTGAATAGGTTGGGTAAAAACATATACGCCCACTTGTGGTGTAATGGTTAGAAACCTGGTTCCGCAGAATCATTATTTTTCCTGAATATATATATATATATATATAAACAGGTTTGTTTTGAATGGCTTTTTGCCGAATAATTTTTGGGAGAAATAAGTGCTTAGATTGGAGTCGTAGCCTAATTTTGAATTAATTAATTAATAATGAATTAGGCGGGAATACCTATTAAAATGTATGGCTAACAAATCAGAGAAAATCAATCTCTGTATGTACATTTCGGCCTATTAGGCCTCATCAGCAAGAGCTATAGATCGAGACCGCCCTGTGCGTGATTTGAAAAAAATTAGGTACGACTCCAATTAAGCAGATATATATATTATTTATATATATATATATACTAATATATATAATATATAAAAGGGCAGTTGTGTATATGTGTATGTCCGGAGGAAACTTCGAAAATAAACAATTAATGACAAAGTATATTATATATATATATATAATATATATATATATATATATACATTCAATATCACCAAGGATTGGTTTTTGAAGCAAAAATAATGAAGATTTTATTTATATTTGGGAAGATATTTAAAAATTAGAATTTTTATAGTAACAGAAGGTGACTGAAATATGATGCTGATTGATTGAATCAATTGCCTCATTTATATTGTATTTTTTTAATTATAAATTATTGAATTAAAAGTTCTCATTATATTGTTATATATTTACTTGGTGATTTATGGGGCATCCAGTGAGGATCTAACTTGTGATAAGTAATAATGGATCTGCGAGACTAAAAAATCCCCTCTATCCAGGCGATGCCGGTAGCCACTTCTAGTAATTATATAAAGGGCATTGTGCTGTATGTATGTCCAGATGAAACAACGAAAAATAAAAAGAGTTAACGATAAATTAAATATCATCTGCTCTTGGGTTTTATGCAAAATCTATATTCGAAGATTTTTTCCAATATATATAATATATATATATATATATATATATATAAGAGAGAGAGAGAGAGAGAGAGAAGAGAAAGAGAGAGAGAGAGAGAGATTGCATTAAAATTCTACATAAAAATGTACAGCATTTGTAAAATTCAGAAAGTAAACAAAACGCTAGAGTTTACCCCCTCATATGCGCCGCTGGATAGTCACTTCCAATCCCGCATATCCATTACTACTGAATAAAAAAATTTCGTTCCTTCCTCAATCCCTATACTTTCGACCTTGTATCACATTCTACCCGTGCGTAAATACCTTATGCGTCCCATCGCAGTGTAATGGTTAGAAAGCTAGTCTCGCAAATCCATTATTACTGAAAAGGGAGTAAGATTCCAACTGAATGTTTCATACTAGTGACCTTTCGTCGCATCCCACTATTAAGGGACAGCTTAGTCGAATACCTAGGGAGTCCCATCATGGTGTACCATAATTACCGTATAGCGTGTTCGATTCTCGCTGAATATTTTCTTCCGTTTCCAGAAATAAAGAGCAATCGATTAGTATTAATATTAGTATTAGTATTATTAGTATTAATAGTATTAGTATTATCAGTAGTAGTAAACATCCCTAATGATCGGAATAATAGTTGGATTAACTGGCATGCCTAATAATTTGGCTGTAATAATTATTTTTGAAAAATATATGCGACAATTTTTGCGCTTGCATATTGAACTTTCATATTCATAATTTTAAAAAAAGAGAGGAAATCGAGAGACAAAGAGAACGAAATGAGAAAACAAAAACTACAGAGGAAAATAGACAAAAACATTTAAACGGGTTAATGAACAGAGAGTATCAACCCAGCATACAAAAGACAACATAAAAGAAATAGCAGAAAAGACTAACAGGATCTATGAGTCTTGTTCAGAGTGGGCCTGGGAGTAATGGCAACGAAGGATGTTTTGTGCATATCAAGAAAACCCAGGGAGATAGAGAAATATAGAGCAATAGATTACCATCTTTATTATCATTATCATTATTATTATTATCTTTATTAGTTTTTCCACACCAGCAGTAGCTGATGGTATTTCCCTGGAGTCACACCAAAACTCCTCAGGTCTCCAGGACTCTTCTAAGTATTCTGGCAGATGGCAGCAGTACAGTATTCTGGATGTTCTCAATTCTTCCTCTGATTTCCAGATTTTCCAAACTTTTTGGGACCGTTCCAAGTGCACCAACAACAATTGGTATTACTTTGACTTTCATATTCCATATATTTTTCAGTTCCCTGGCAGGGTCCCGGTATTTGTCCATCTTTTCGTTTTCCTTCAGCTTCACCCTGTGATCTGCTGGAACTGCAAAATCCACCAGTTGACAAGTTCTTTCTTTTTTGTTAATGAATTATAGGTCTAGTCTTCTTGCTGGGATTGTTGTTGTTGTAAGTCGTCCGAGTGGTCTAATGTCGGTATCAGCCAGACAGCGAAGGAACCTATCCCTTTTTCAAAAGCGCTAGACCAAGGAGATACTTTTTGGTGTTTGAGACAGAGCGCCAAATATACCATAAGCTCCTCACTTTACCGCACAGATCTCTGTGCTACTGACGTGCTAAGTTGGCGAGGGCCGGTATCGAACCAGAATCCTTGTGGTTCCTTGTTGGACAATCTACCGACTGAGCTAAAGCGACCTGAGCTAAGGGAGTAAGATTACCGCTGAATGTTCCATACTAGTGACTTTCGTCGCATCCCACGAGTAATGGAGGGATTAGTCGAATACCTAGGGAGTACCATTATTACCGAATCGCGTGTTCGATCCTCGCTGAATATTTTCTTCCGTTTCCACAAATAGACAGCAATCGATTAGTAGTAATATTAGTAGTATTAGTAGTAATAGTATTAGTAGTAGTATTAGTAGTAAGTAAAAAGTAAAGTCGTCAGGGCGGCCTAATGTCGGTATTAACCATGCAGCAAGGGAGTCTATCCACTTTTCACTAGCGCTAGACCAAGGAGATTATTTTAGCGTCTGACCATATATTTTTCAGTTCCCTGGCAGGGTCCCGGTATTTGTCCATCTTTTCATTTTCCTTCAGCTTCACTCTGTGATCTGCTGGAACTGTAAAATCCACCAGTTGACAAGTTCTTTCTTTTTTGCTAATCAACACTAGGTCTGGTCTTCTTGCTGGGATAAGGTGATCCGATTTTATTTCAAAGTCCCAGAGAATTTTACGCGTTTCGTTCTCAAGAACAGATTCTGGTTTATGCATATACCATTTTGTTGTATGGTCAAAATTAAATTTTTTGCCTAATTCCAAGTGGATCACCTTCCCAACCCAGTCATGTCTAGTTTTGTACTCCCGTTATTATTATTATTATTATTATTATTATTATTATTATAGTTTTTCACAACAACATCAGCTGATAATATTTCCCTGGGGTCTGAGTGACAGCAAGTCTCCTCAGGTCTCCAGGACTCTTCTGAGTGTTCTGGCAGATTGCAGCAGTGCAGTGTTCTGAATGGTTTCAATCCTTCCTCTGATCCCCAAACTTTTCAGACCCTTTTCCAATCCTTTTTGGGACCGTTCCAAGTGCACCAACTACAATTGGTATTACTTTCAATTTCATATTCCATATTTTTTTCAGTTCTCTAGCAAGATCCAGATATTTGTCCATTTTTTCATTTTCCTTCAGCTTCACTCTGTGATCTGCTGGAACTGTAAAATCCACCAGTTGACAAGTTCTTTCTTTTTTGTTTATCAACACTAGGTTTGGTTTTCTTTCTGGGATAAGGTGATCCGTTTTTATTTCAATGTCCCAGAGAATTTTATGCGTTTCGTTCTCAAGAACAGATTCTGGTTTATGCATATACCATTTTGTTGTATGGTCAAAATTAAATTTTTGGCATAATTCCCAGTGGATCACCTTCCCAACCCAGTCATGTCTAGTTTTGTACTCCCGTTATTATTATTATCATTATTATTATTATCATTATTATTATTACTAGCAAATATATGCACCCTCCGGGTGCAAGTATTTAAGTTTTAATAATAAATATTCATGTTAAATTAGAAAGGCTAATGAAACTGAATAGAATTCAGATAAAAATATTTGGAACAAGAGGGGGTATAATCGGAAAATAGAACAACTTTTGAAACTAACTGTTCCACCATTTTCCCTTACTCCCGTCTTGCAGTGGTAAATTTCCCTAATTTAACTATTTAGTTAAAATAGGAAGAAAATAATAAAATTACAGTTTATTTCTTTATGTTAATAGATTTCTGTTAAGATTTATCCCCGAGATTTTTGCTCATATTTATTAAGATAAAACCAAACAATTAGAAATCAATAATACTAAGCATATATTTATTAAAATCAAATTTTTAAGATCAATATGCAAATTAGCCTTCCCATTCACACTGTAAACCGCTATTTCGTTGAATATATAAATATAAAAAGTCGTCGGGGCGGCCTAAAGTCGGTATCAGCCAGTCAGCGAGGGAGTCTATCCCCTTTTCAATAGCGCTAGACCAAGGAGATTGTTTTTAGCATCTGAGATGGAGCGCCACACCTACCATCAGCTCCTTACTTTACCGCACAGATCCCTGTGCTACTCATACGCTGAGTTGGCGGGGACCGGTATCGAACTAGGAATTGCATGTTATTAGTGTGTAGATATTGTTAACAGTCTTAATGATGTAAAACAATTTTACTAATAATTGAGGTTTAAATTAAAAATAAAATCATGGAGAATGTGATGTAAATAACAAAGGGAATTGTGACTTGTATAGTAATATAGTTTCGGTTACAGACAGACAAACCCACAATCTCCATTATAATAAGATTATTATTATTATTATTAGTATTAGTAGTAGTAGTATAACATCAATAGATAATCCGAATAATATTTTGATTAACTGGCATGTCTAATAACGTGGCTGTAATAATTATTTTTGAAAAAATATATGCGACAATCTTTGCGATATGAATATTGAACCTTAATATTCACCGAATAATCTTTCGATAAAAGTTGGGAAGCAGTTACCATCTCATATTATGACTCTAATTTGGCGAGGTTAAATTGTTTATCTAAAGTTTGGGCGTCTTTTCGGATACTTATCATCCAATCAGAGGCCAGCTAATTCCATTCGGTCACCTCCGCCCTCTCTCTCTCTCTCTCTCTCTCTCTCTCTCTCTCTCTCTCTCTCTCTCTCTCTCTCTCAAGTGCACATGCGTTGTTTGACTTAACCCTCTACCCCCCAGTTTAGTTAAATATTTCCTGCCCGGGGAATTGTTTGCGACTGTGGGGGTATTGGTTGAATCTAATAAGGCATATACGTATCAAATGTTAGCCGAGGGTTCTTTGTTCGTGAGATGAAACCATAAGTGAATTACAGGACTACGTGGACTGAGGTTGGTACAATGAACCTGAGTTCAGAATGAAGGCCTTTCTGTGTGGAATACAAAAGGACAAAATAGGGAAGGTTTCGATATTCACGTTGTAGTGTAGAAATAAGAGATAAAGGAAGGAAAAGAGGAAAAGAGGAGACGAATGGAGGATGTCTTAAGGAGGATTTTATCCAATAGAAAAAGGATGCACTATTTCGTTGTGGCCCTGAATCTCGGCAAAAACCTTTTCATTTCATCGGTTCTAAAGCCTTTTGTAATGTTTAAAGCTCTATTCGACATTGCTAGATTAATACGTTCAGCCTCTCTCTCTCTGTCTTCCCAATTTATATATCTCTCTCACTCTCTCTCTATTCCCAGTCTCTCTCTCTTTCCTCTCTCTCTTTACTTCTTTCACTTTCTTGTTCTGTCTGTCTGTCTGGCTGTCTCTCTCTCTCTCTCTCTCTGTTTCTATTATCTCTCATTATCTTCTGACTTTCTGGTCCCCCCTCTCTCTCTCTCTCTCTCTCTCTCTCTCTCTCTCTCACTCTCTCTCTCTCTCTCTTTACCTTTCTCTCTCTTCACTGTTTTCGCTTTCTTGTCTCCCTCTCTCCCTCCTCTCGCTTTCTTTTCTCTCTATCTATCTGTTCTCTCTATATATCTCTCTTTACCTTCCTCACTTTCCCTCCTATCAGTCTCTCCCTCTCTCTCTCTTTCTCTCTCACTCTCTTCTGTTCCCATCTCTCGCTGTCTCTCTCTCTCTCTCTCTCTCTCTCTCTCTCTCTCTCTGTGAGTTTCTCTTTCTTTTCAATCCCTCTTCCCTGCTCCCTCGCGTTCTTTCTTTCTCTCTTCTCTCTCTCTCTCTCTCTCTTTCTTTTTCCCTATCTTTCTTGCCAGCTAATCCACTTTCTTGCTCTCTCTCTCTCTCTCTCTCTCTCTCTCTCTCTCTCTCTCACTCTCCTTCCTTGCATTATCCCCCTCCCTCTGTTTGTCTTACACTTTTTCCCTCTCTTTTGCACTCTTTTCAATTTTTAGATTTTCAAGAGCGGGACCATATCGCATTCAATGAAGACGAAGAATTTAATGAAGTTAATGTTTAAAGAAATTTCACATATTAAAGTTCCATGGAAGGACTCTGTAGTTCGGTATTTGTATAATGCTCAGTTACTGAACCACTTTGTTCGTCATATCAATGATAACATTTTTTTATTAGTTTCAATGAATCCAACTATTCTCCCTCTAGCTATGGGTAAATAAATGGGCAGACTGGGCTCTTTAACCTTCGTATGGCAACACATCTAGAAGAAGGGAAACATCGAATTCAAATATTTTAAACACCGCCGTAGAAATTGACCGCTTCCAGCACATTACCCATAATCGTCAGTACATAGAATAAAGAGCAACCTCGTATTATATATATATATATATTTACCAACCCCTCCGCACGAGCAGGATGCGACACAAGGTCAATTTCTTAAGTGGAGTTCAGCAGGTTTGAATTCAGAGTTTTCCTTCTCCTAGACCGGTTGCCTAACCAAGGTTAAAGAGTCCAGTCTGCCCTACTATTTATCCATAGCTGGAGGGAGAGTGGGATTCATACCTTTCCCAAGGGTATAAGCGCTAAGGGAAATGCAATTACCACGTCCAGAATTTGAACTCGGCTCGACGAGTCCATTTCCCATGACTTTAACCATTACACACGCGCGTATTATATGCACTCAAAATTTGAGGATGCCACTTTAGACGTTTCTTAGTGTTTTTAATTGTTTTTTTAAACAAGTTTTAATGAATACATTATCGGTATTATATATTCATACATAGTTTGTTTCATTGTTATCTTAGTATAATGGAGATTGTTTGTTTTTCTCTCAGTAACCGAAACTATATCACTACTCAAGTCCCAATTCCCTTAGTTATTTACATCACATTCGCCTTGATTTTGTTTTTATTCAAACCTCAATTATTAAAAAATTGTTTCACATTATTAATACTGCTGACCATATCTACATACTAATAACATGCAATTGTATTTATATATAGGGAACAAAATAGCGGATTACAGTGTGAATGGGAAGACTAATTTGAATATTGATATTTAAAATTTGATTTTAATAAATATCTGCTTAGTATTATTGATTTCTACTTGTTTGGTTGTATTTTATTGAATATAAGTAAAAAATCTCTGGGATAAATCTTAAAAGAAATTCATTAACAAGAAGAAATAACTGTAGTTTTATTCTTTACTTTCTATTTTAACTAAATAGTTAAATTAGGAAAATTTAGCAATGAAAGACGGGAGTAATGGAACATGATGGAAGTGTTAGTTTCAAAGCTGTTCTATTTTTCAATCATACCCCCTCTGTTCCAAATCGTTTTATCTGCGTTCTTATTTAGTTTCATTAGCCTTTCTAATTTAATATGATATTTTATTATATTAAAACTTAAATACTTGCACCCGGAGGGTGCATATATTTACTAGTATATTTAAAGTTATCTAACATATAGAGTTTTACGAGAAAAATAGAGATAGTTATTTTTTGGTATCAAGAGGTTAACTAAAAAGTTAACAAATAAATAAATACCCATGATTTTGTGTAAAATCTATGTGCAAAATATTCAATATAATTATTTAATTAATAATTTATAGGTGCACAGAACACTTAATTTGAGGGGGACAGACCTAAATTTAATTTCAAATTCTTTATATTTTTTTTACTCCTTCAATAAATTTGATGATTTTACTTACTTATGACAGAAAACATCTGATACTGAATTTTTTACTCCCACCCGCTCAGGTAAAATCATTAAAAATATGTATCCCGAAATATTGAGAATAAATTACAGGTTAACAAACAACACCACAGTTACCTTCTTTTTTTATTTCTTTTTTTACACTTGCATAGTGATAGCATTCAAAACCAACCAGCAAACCAATATAAACACAATGCTTCAAGCAATTTACAAAACCTTTTTAAAAATATAAATTTTACACCACCCAGAGGGTTTTTTTCTTTTCTTTTTTTCTTCTTATTTTGTTAGTCAGAGTAAAGTCTTGTGTTGTTCCTAAGAACAAACAAAAACACAGGACAACTCAGAAGCAGTTAGAAGAGTTACTCCGAACAGATTAAGATGAGTATACAACCATG
This sequence comes from Doryteuthis pealeii, assembly GCA_023376005.1. Lineage (NCBI taxonomy): Eukaryota > Metazoa > Mollusca > Cephalopoda > Myopsida > Loliginidae > Doryteuthis > Doryteuthis pealeii. The sequence goes on from CM042169.1 coordinate 69,150,073, forward strand.
AGTATACTCAGATTTATACTGTACAGAACAATAAGTATACGTCGATTTCAAAAAGATGGCTATACCTAAAAGGGGTCATGAAAGGAAAGGTTCTGGTGATGGGTTTGTAGAATTGTGAGGGACGCCAGTGATCTGTAAAGATTATGCGATTGCTATGTGTATGTTGTCCATTCTCATTAATTCTACCAATGCCATGATAACACAAGCAAGATGGTCAGCACCAACTCTTGGCTTAAAGTCACCAAAAAGGTAAAGTTGATGTTGTTTGGTGGCAGGCTCTCAGTAGAGGATTGTTTATGCCAGAAGTCACCCTGACGCAACACCATGAAGCTAAGAGGTCCAGAAGAAAGCAACGGCAACAAAGCACCGGTACATCAACATCTTCAGGGACAGCCTTCAAATGCGACATCTGTGGTCGAGAATGTTTTTCAAACACAGTCACGGGAGGCGCTGTAACTTCAGGTGCACATAAAAACTTTATTATAGTCCTCCGAGACTGAAATGCCAATAATAAAGGTGTATGTATGTGCATGTGCATGCGAATGTGTACGTCTTTCTTCTTTCCATCGTGGTGCCAAATCAATCTATTTCTAAGCTCAACATTTTGGGATTTTTTTTACAAGTCTGTCTGTGTGTCGTCCTGTTTTTTTAGTCGAACTCATTTACATCTGAGTATGCAACCATGGGTATACTCATATGTATTCTCTACAAATAGATAAGTATACTACGATTTTAAAGAGACGGCTATATCTAAAAGGGGTCATGAGAGGAATGGTTCTGGTGGTGGGTTTGTAGAATTGTGAAGGACGGCAGTGAGCTGTAAAGATTATACGATTTCTAGCTGTATGTTGTCCATTCTCATTAATTCTACCAATGCCATGATAACCCAAGAAAGATGGCCAGGAGTTGTGGCCAGCACCAAGAAGGTAAAGTTGATCTTGTTTGGTGGCAGGTTCTCAGTAGAGGATTGTTCATGCCAGAAGTCACCTTGAACTAAATTGAATTAAATAAATACCTATGATTTTGTGTAAAACTGATGTGTAAAATATTCAAAATAATCATTTGATTGATAATTATTAGGTGCACGGAAAATGTTATTCAAAGGGGGACAGACCTAAGTTTCCATTTGAAATTGTTTTATCTTTTACCCCTTTAAGAAATTTTATGATTTTACTTAGTTATGATACAAACTCTCTGATGCTGAATTTTTAACTCCTCTGGTAAAATCTGTCAAAAATATTTTTACACCACGTTTTTCTTCTTCTTTTTTTAGTTAGTCAGAGTGTTGTCTTGTGTTGTTACTAAGAACAAACAAAAGCACAGGATGTCACAGACAGAAACTTAAGAAGATAGACAACTCAGAAGCAGTTAGAAGAGTTACTCCGAACAAGATTAAGATGAGTATACAACCATGAGTATACTCAGATTTATACTGTACAGAACAATAAGTATACGTCGATTTCAAAGAGATGGCTATGTCTAAAAGGGGTCCTGAGAGGAAAGGTTCTGGTGTTGGGGTTGTATAATTGTGAGGGACGCCAGTGATCTGTAAAGATTATGCGATTTCTAGGTGTATGTACGTGAGTGGGCATGCGAATGTGTACGTATATGTGTGTAACTTTAATTTCTTTTTTCTTTATAACGTGGTACAAAATCATTTCTAAATTTAATATTTTGGGAATTTTTTACAAAGTCTGTCTGTCTGTCGTTCTGTTTTTTAGACGAACTCATTTACATATGAGTATACAACCATGGGTATACTCAGATATATTCTCTACAAAAAGATAGGTATACGTCGATTTTAAAGAGACGGCTATATCTAAAAGGGGTCATGAGAGGAAAGGTTCTGGTGGTGGGTTTGTAGAATTGTGAAGGACGGCAGTGAGCTGTAAAGATTATGCGATTTCTAGCTGTATGTTGTCCATTCTCATTAATTCTACCAATGCCATGATAACCCAAGAAAGATGGCCATGAGTTGTGGTCAGCACCAACTCTTGTCTTAAAGTCACCAAAAAGGTAAAGTTGATCTTGTTTGGTGGCAGGCTCTCAGTAGAGGATTGTTCATGCCAGAAGTCACCCTGACGTAACACCATGGAGCTAAGAGGTCTAGAAGAAAGCAGCGGCAACAAAGCACCGGCACATCAACATCTTCAGGGACAGCCTTCAAATGCGACATCTGTGGTCAAGAATGTTTTTCAAACATCGAACTTCACAGTCACAGGAGGCGCTGTAACTTCAGGTGCACATAAAAACTTTATTATAGTCCTCCGAGACTGAAATGCCAATAATAAAAGATGTATGTATGTGCATGCGAATGTGTACGTCTTTCTTCTTTCCATCGTGGCCGAATCAATCTATTTCTAAGCTCAACATTTTGGGATTTTTTTTTTACAAGTCTGTCTGTGTGTCGTTCTGTTTTTTTAGTCGAACTCATTTATATCTGAGTGTACAACCATGGGTATACTCATATGTATTCTCTACAAATAGATAAGTATACTACGATTTTAAAGAGACAGCTATATTTAAAATGGGTCATGAGAGGAAAGGTTCTGGTGGTGGGGTTGTAGAATTGTGAGGGACGGCAGTGATCTGTAAACATTATGCGATTACTAGATGCATGTTCTCCATTCTCATTAATTGTAAAAAAAAACGCCATGATAACCCAACCAAGATGGCCAGGCGTTGTGGTCAGCACCAACTTGTCTTAAATTCACCAAAAAGGTAAAGTTGATCTCGTGTTTGGTGGCAGGCTCTCAGTAAAGGATTGTTCATGCCAGAAGTCACCTTGAACTAAATTGAATTAAATAAATACCTATGATTTTGTGTAAAAATGATGTGTAAAATATTCAAAAATAATTATTTGATTGATAATTAATAGGTGCACGTAAAATTATATTTAAGGGGGACAGAGCTTTTTACCCCTTTAATAAATTTTATGATTTTACTTAGTTATGATACAAACTCTCTGATGCTGAATTTTTAACTCCTCTGGTGAAATCGGTCAAAAATATTTTTACACCGCCCGGAAAGCTTTTTTCTTCTTTTTTTTGTTTGTTTGCTAGTTAGATGTGTGTAACTTTAATTTCTTTCTTCTTTATAACGTGGTGCCAAATCAAATCTATTTCTAAGCGTAAACATTTTGGGAATTGTATGGCTACATCTAAAATGGGTCATGAAAGGAAAGGTTCTGGTGGTGGGGTTGTAGAATTGTGAGGGACGGCAGTGATCTGTAAAGATTATGCGTTTTCTAGGTGTATGTATGTGAGAGACATACGAATGTGTACGTATATGTGTATAACGTTCATTTCTTTCTTCTTTATAACGTAGTGCCAAATCAATCTATTTCTTAGCTTAACATTTTGGGAAAAAAATTTTTTACAAAGTCTGTCTGTCTGTCGTCCTGTTTTTTAGTCGAACTCATTTACATCATATTAAGTCATTAAAAATTCAAATTTCTGGAAATGCAGTCAAAAAAGAAAATTAAGTCAAACCACCCCTTCGAAATACTATGTTTAATGATGTTTGCTAGTGGCAGTTGAATAATTATGCTGATTCAGTCCCAGTTCCCAATCTGCAAAATTCAATACTTTTGCACTAACCCCAAGAAAAAAAAAAACGATACAAAAAAGGACATAAAAAATAAATAAAAGTTGCCCAATTTCTTAAACTTTTAGGACTGAGTTAAAACGAAACGTATTATGTGAAATAACGCGGAAATTTTAATGAATTGCCTGTGTTTTACTTAGCCTTCTGGTCTTTTCATTGGTCGATTCAGTTCATTTTTATTAGTTCACGGAATCGGTAAATTAGTGTCATCACTGGAAGCCTGTGGAAAAATTATTAAGGAGAATGAAAAGAAGCACCGATTCCTCTTGCCACAGGGTCCGAATTTAATTTGACAAATTTCCAGTCAAATTATCCTAATTTCGACTTGAAAGATTTAAACTGTTAACAAATTATGCTTACACATATTCTGTACGACTCAAATTCATAAAACACTGAGATGTGTAAATTTATCAAGAAAACTACACGGCTCAAATTACTGTAGCGTAATTACTGTGGTCTACGCGGAATTTGGGGATTGAAAGGAGAAAGAGAGGAAAAAGAAATAAGAAAAAAACGAAGGTTGAAATTTGACCGACGAATGACCCCGGAAATAGATTTAAAAATAAAAACGGAAGTTGTTCCGGGTTTTGACCGGAAACGGATGTGACGCCGGGACGAGAAACAGAAGAGGAGAACAAATCTTCCTTTTTGAGCTAGGCTTCGTGGGAGGCGGACTAGTGGCCCCCGGTTCCCCGTATGGGTTTGGGATAGTAGTACTGAACATGATAATATGTTATAAGATAGAATAATTTGACCATACCCCCTCTCTCTCTCTCTCACACACAAACGCATACTCGCTCGCTCTCTCTCTCTCTCACACACACACACACACACACACACATATATATTATATATATATATATATATATATATACTCTCTCCCTTCATCTTCTCTCTGAAAAAAAACTCACGAACCGAGGAATAAATAAACAGCCCCTTGTGACTATACGACATGCGTGTGTAGTTTTTGAACCAATGAACTACTACTACTACTGAACGACTACTACTACTACTCGAACTTGGCTCTATGCGACATATATTGTTCTGGTACAATGCTTAACACCTAAAAGAAACTTTGTCCTGGCTCAAAATTACCTGCGAGTAGTATCGAACTCCCTCAATGTTTTACAAGACGAGTTCCACCCTGTCGGTGGGGCATTAGAATACACAGACTGCACTTCTATAGAGGGGTAAGACTCCCCCAATGGGGCCACCTGTTGGCTGTAGGTGCCCCCCTCGTGAGGCTTAAGGATGGAACCCAGGTGGCTGAGCAGTCCATGACATGCAATACCACGTTGGCCCTTACTTAGGCTAGACGGGCGCTTGGTGAGACCATCGATCAATCGGTTGGTCACATCAAACCTTAGAACTTACATGATTGCCCCAACCCTATTTCCTTTTAATCATATATGCAATAGAATGTAGTGTAACGTAGTGCCTTTCTTTTTCACTGCACTACATTAGCGATATGTAACGTACGGTCGTTTGTTTACAACTAACACGTAGCAGTAATCGTCTGTGGCCCGCAACCCTTCCTTCCTTCTTTTGGTCAAGGGAAGATATCACTTACGCAGGCCGCGTGTCTTTCTGGTATCCAGTTTCACAACCCTGCGCCTTCCGGGCAGGGGAGGTCCCATTCATAAAACGGTTTCTTTCGTCGTAAATAGAGAAAATTAATAACACCGTGTTTACTTTTCAGAAGTTAATTATATTCAAAACTTCACTATAACTTTTGAGAGAGAGAGAGAGAGTCCCTAATATCCTTCTATCTTAGCAAGAAGGGTTCTAACTGGATTCAACTTCGAGTTTTTAGTCCTTCGTAAATATCTCGGTGACAAGCTTTTCTTATGGTCTTTAGCGACAACAGATTACTAAACTCCGTACGATCACTGCCTCTCCGGCCGACTTCCCTGACTGGCTCTGACTGCCCCTGACTCCGGACTGACTCTAACTCCAACCGACCACAGACTGCCTCTAACTCTATTGACGGGTCTCTTAAATACTATTTCAAAGTCATTTTCCAGAAAGATCTTTCTCTGGAATGTTCGAGCTAGTCCTGGAACCTAATCGAAGATTCGATTCCTTCGATTCACTCTGGTCAACCAGAGTTCACGAGCCTTAAGATCAAAGACTCTCTGGTAGCCACTAATCCTGTTAAACATAGACTTATCGTCTCCTTTCTCTCGTTAAAAGATTTTATCTCTTCTAACTCCTTTTTCGGCGATTCTACAAAGACCACCCAGTAATATAAGAGAATCCGTAGTACATTTTTTAAAGGTTTTTCTAAATCTGGCACAAGGCCACAAATATAGGTGCTGGGCGGCGATTACGTAACAAGTGGTTGAGGGTCTTCATCTCCTGGAAATGACGTTAAAATATGTCTGATAGTGAGGTTCCACTTCTTGAGGGTTGGGGAATGTGGAGTACTCCTTCATCACCATGCTTCCATATCCACTCTGGCCGGAGTGGTAGTACCTGTTAGGGTCCCATCTATGGGTGAATAAATAATGCATCTGTATTTGTTTAATATCGCTGTTCAGTAGTATTTGATCTGCAAGACGAACCTACCAATGATCGGATGCTCTGAAATACGTGGGTTGGTATCGAACTAGGAACCTTGTGATTCATAGCTAAACGCTCTACCGACTGAGCTAACCCGGTCCTTTCGTGACGGAAGTGCCACGTGATAGCACATTTGATGGTTTAAGGAGGTGAAAAGTACTTCTCACTTCTCTCTCTTTCAAGTTAATGGACCTGAGCAGGTTGCACAAGGTATAGTATTTCTGCAAATCCCCTGAGGAATTTCAGCGCATTGTATAAAGTAGGTTCTATTGTCTTTTATTTTTCTGGGCAGACCGGCTTCACAGTATTTCTTTTCTTTTTTTGTTTTTGTTTCCTTTGTTCTCTGGCGCCGAGGAAAACAAATTTCAGCAACCCCCAAGGAATCGTAACGGATTTTACAAGGTTGGTTCTATTGTATTTCTTGTTTTTTTTTTCTAGTCGGACCACTCCCCCATCATTATCCTTCTTTTGTTCTTTGACGTCGAGGGAAAACACCCACTTATTATTTTGAAGAAAGTGAACATTTCGTTTATTGCTCATTTCTGTCCTGATAAATAAAGTCTCTTTTTACATCACTAAGTTTCAGTTCAGTCCGCACTACGGGCAATAATAACATAGAGTACTTAACATAGCTTAACAGCAGCACCCGATCCTGATTAGCGGAATGAGAACAATCTACCCCGGTGGATTGAATAAAAGGTTGGGTTCAAAGGCTCCCAATTACGACATGCAGCATCCCGGTTTCAACGAGAAAGTTCTACAGTTCGACAAGAAACGCCTGAAGATGGCCTGGAGGCACATCGGCCGTAACACTATGTACATAACAATAAAGATGAGCACAACAGTCTGAAAAATGAGCACAACAGTCTGATAAATAAAGTCTCTTTTAACATGTGCATGGTTGGTTGGTTGGTTGGATTTTACAGCAAGTCAATCCTTGTTGAGTTATTTTATGCCGAGGACTTTTTTTAAAATTCATTCTTGATGTGTATTCAATTTCTTCTAAAACTCAATTTTTTAGTCATTTTTTGCATTTCAATTTTTTAACTTCATTTTTTTCCTATTTAACCCATAGATTATACTCTAATTGGTACCACCATACTCCTCATCAGTGAGGAGCTGGGTGTAATCACAATGAAAAAGCAGTCAATACTCCCACAGTTCCACAATTAAATATTCACCAATATGAGGTATAACATCATACCCAGGATACCAAGACCCTCAACCAGGTCCTTCTAGCATTCCACAAAGACCACCCAGCAATATAAGATAATCGGTAGTACATTTTTCCAAAGGTTCTTTTCTAAGTCTGGCACAAGGCCACAAATATAGGTGCTGGGTGGCGATTACATAACAAGAGAACCCAAATTCTTTTTTTTGGGGGGGGGGCACCCTGTATATATATATACTATTACTGATGCAGACTATCTGCACACAAAAAAAATAGAACCCTAATTCTGTTTTTTGTTTTTTTTTTTTTTTTGTTTTTTTTCGGGGGTGGGGGCACCCTGTATTTATGTATAACATGCACTCCTAACTTCAGACTATGAAATTCTGGAGAAACGAGTTCTTGCGTATAATACACACTGACTTTTTAGAATTTGTAGCAACTAAATTTTGCATTTGTTCAACTTTTCATTGATTTGTACTAATTTAGACAGTATTTACAGAAAACACATGGACATGTTCACACAAAGATAAAATGATAAAAAGGATTGGGAGTTTACCACATGGGCAATATGGTTGGGACGATCATATAAGTACGAGGTGTGACAAACCGATTTATCGTGGGGGGTTCTCTCTGTCCCTCTGTCAAGCCTGAGTAAGGAACAAAGTGAAGCGTTGCATATCATGGACTGTTCAACTACTGGGTTACATCTTTGAGTATCCGGATACACCACCCACGGCGAACAGGTGGCCCCATCGAAGGGATTTTCTATATCTTGCCAAGCTTGCTAAGCATACTAAGAGTATTTTGAAGAAAATGAACGTCTCAATCTATTCCATTTTTGTCTTTCTGTAGTATTGGATCTATGAGACGAACTTGCTGTCCCTTACACAATGATGGGTCGCCCTACCGAGGTCTTTAAAAAACCCGTTCGCCACAGGTAGTAAGTGATACAAGGTCGCAAGTATGGGTCATCGATTGAGGATCGAACTCGCTATTTAATAGTATTGTATCTGAGAGATGAGCTTGCCAGCCATTACACAATGACTAGGCGCCCTACTTAGGCATTTAACAAATCGGTCCCCACAACTAGTATGTGATACGAGGTCAGCCAAAAAGAATCGATCTATCTATTTAGTAGTAATGGAAACGAGGTTGCTAAACATTACACAATGATGGGATGCCTTACTGTAGGTATTTATCTAACCGTTCGACACAGGTAGAATATATGATACAAGGTGGTAAGTATGGGGACTGCAGCGAGGATCGAACTCTTTTCAGTAGTAATGTAGAAGATCTTGCAAAGCATATTAAGAAGAGTATTTTGAAGAAAATGAACGTTTCCTTCTATTCTCATTTTTGTCTTTCAGTAGTATTGGATCTGTGTGACGAACTTGCTAACGCTTATACCATGATGGGACGCCCGACCGAAGCCTTTAACTAACCCGTTCGCCACAGGTAGTAAATGATACAAGGTCGTAACTATGGGACATCAATCGAGGATCGAACTTGCTATTCAATAGTAATGGATCTGTGAGACGAGATTGCAAAGTATACAAAGCATATATTTTGAAGAAAATGTAAGTAGTATTGGATCTGCGAGACGGGCTTGCCAACCGTTACACAATGCTCGGACGCCCTACTTAGGCATTTAACAAATCGGTGCCCCACAACTAGTATGTGATACAAGGTCACAAGTAAGGGGCATCCAACGAGAACCAAACTCTCGATTAAGTAGTAATGGAGTGCTCATTTTTTCTCTTGATAAATAATGCATCTGTATTTGTTTAATATCGCTGTTCAGTAGTATTGAATTTGCGAGACTAGCCTGTCAACCATTAAACAATGATCGGACGCCCTACTTAGGCATTTAACAAATTGGTTCACCAGATAGTATGTGATACAAGGTCGAACGAATGGGGCATCCAACGAGAATCGAACTCTAGGAGTGGAGACGAGCTTGCTCACCATTACGCTATGATACGAAGCCCTACATAGGTATTTAATTAACCCTTTCGACACAGGTAGTATGGGATATAATTTGGAAAGTATTGAATTTTTTGTACATGATAATTCAAATCTAGTTCTTAAGGATAAAAAGAAGCTGGGAAACGAAAAATTAAATTCTTCGTTTTGCAATATCTATTTTTGCTTAAACTCAAGATAGTATTTTAAAAACATATCGTTTTAAAACGTTTTCATTAGTTCTCTAAACTATTAAGACTTTTTTAACATTAGTATATATACAAAACAACTCGTTTTATCATTTTTTTTTTTTACATTTATACTACCCTGGTGACTGATTTTTATTGACATTTAAAATTTTGTTGTAAACTTGTGTTTTGAAACAATTTTCATTTTTCTACAATTTTTTGTACATGGCAACAATTTAATTTAAGTTAGTGTACAATGTACATTGTACAATTTAAGAATATGGACAAAGATTTGATTTTACTTTAGTAAGTCCGGTGAATTCAACGAGGATCGAACTTGCTATTCAATAGTAATGGATCTGTATGAAGAGATCGCTAAGTATACAAAGGCAAATATTTTGAAGAAAAGAAAGAAAAAAGTAAAATAGTAAAAGAAAGAAAGAAAGAAGAAGAAGAAAGAAAATAAATAAATAAATAACAAGAAGAAGAAGAGTAAAAGGAAGAAAAAGAGTAAAAGAAAGAAAGAAGAAGAAAGTAAGAGAAGAAAGAGAAAAAAGAGGAAGAAAAAGTAAAAAGAAGAAGAAGAAAAGAAGAAAGGAAAAGAAAGAAAAAGTAAAAGAGTAAAGAAGAAAGAAAGAAGAAGAGTAAGAGAAAGAAAGAAAGAAAAAAACAAGAGGAAGAAAAAAGTAGAAGAAAGAGAAGAAGAAGAAAGAAAGTAAAAGAAAGTAAAAAAGAAAGTGGAAAAGAAAGGAAGAAGAAGAAGAAGAAGAAGAAGAAGAAGAAAAGTGAAAGGAAGAAGAAAAGTAAAAGAAATAAATAAAGAAAGAAAGAAAAGAAGAAGAAGATAATAGAAAGAAAGAAAGAAGAAGAAGAAGAAGGTAATAGAAAGAAAGAAAGAAAGAAAGAAGAATAAGATAGATAGAAAGAAAGAAAGAAAGAAAGAAGAAGAAGAAATCTCATTTTTTTTCTTTTGATAAATAATGCATCTGTATTTGTTTAATATCCATGGATATATTGGATATATTTTGAGTATTATCCGAAGCTTTCTTTGTTTATTTCCTGTTTTCCTATTATTTTCTCAAACGGAAGAAATATCTGAAAGTAATTTCAATGAAACTTATCATCATAAACAGAAGTTTCGAATTGTATTCGGTGTTGAATTCAATCAAACTTGTACCCAATTTCTTTTTGTAGAATTATTTTTGTTCAATTCAGAATATATTTACGTCTCTAAAATAAATCCAGAAATGTAATTTACGAATGTTTTCCACAGTATAACGACATATATAACAATATGTACATAGATAAATCATGCTACATTAGAGTAGTATCACAGTTAATATGAAGTAAACAACAACAACAATAATCTTATTATAATGGAGATTGTGTGTTTTTCTGTCTGTAACCGAAACTATATTACTATACAGGTTACACTTCCCTTTGTCATTTACATCACATTCTCCGTGATTTTATTTTTATTTAAACCTCAATTATTAATAAAATTGTTTTACATCATTAATACTGTTGACCATATCTACATATAAATAACATACAATTGTATTTATATATTCAACAAAATAGAGGATTATAGTGTGAATGGGAAGGCTAATTTGCATATTGATCTTAAAAATTTGATTTTAATAAATATATGCTTAGTATTATTGATTTCTAATTGTTTGGTTTTATCTTATTGAATATGAGCAAAAATCTCTGAGATAAATCTTAAAAGAAATCCCTTAACAAGAAGAAATAACTGTAATTTTATTCTTTACTTCCTATTTTATAGTTAGATTAGGAAAATTTACCAATGATTTTATAGTTAGATTAGGAAAATTTACCAATGAAAGACGGGAGTAATGGAAAATGACGGAAGAGTTAGTTTCAAAGTTGTTCTATTTTTCAATCATACCCACTCTGTTCCAAATCTTTTTATCTGCATTCTTATTCAGTTTCGTTAGCATTTCTGATTTAACATGATATTTTATTACATTAGAACTTAAATACTTGCACCCGGAAGGTGCATATATTTGCTAGTAATAATAATAATAATAATAATAATAATAATAACAATGATAACAAAACTATATCAAAGCAAAAATTGATAAGACCCAACAAAAGAGTAAATGTAGAATATGCGGTAACAGAGATGAGACTGTAAACCATGTACTATGCAAATGTAGCAAACTAGCACAAAGAGGGTACAAAACTAGACACGACTGGGTTGGGAAGGTGATCAACTTGGAATTATGCAAAAAGTTAAATTTTGAGACCATCCATAATATTGCACTGCTGCAACCTGCCAGAATACTCAGAAGAGTCCTGGAGACCTGAGGAGACATTTTGTCACTGAGATTCCAGGGAAATACTATCAGCTGATGTTGTTGTGAAAAACTATAATAATAATAATAATAATAATAATAATAATAATAATCATTGATAATTGCTGCACAAAATAATGCCATAAGGACAAACTATATAAAAGCGAAAATTGATAGGACCCAAGAAAATAGTAAATGTAGACTATGCGGTAACAGAGATGAGACTGTAAACCATGTACTATGCGAATGTATCAAACTAGCACAACGGGAATACAAAACTAGACACGACTGGGTTGGGAAGGTGATCCACTTGGAATTATGCAAAAAATGTAATTTTGACCATACCACAAAATGGTATATGCAAAAACCAGAATCTGTTCTTGAGAACGAAACGCATAAAATTATCTGGAACTTTGAAATAAAAACGAATCACCTTATCCCAGCAAGAAGATCAGACCTAGTGTTGATTAATAAAAAAAGAACTTGTCAACTGGTGGATTTTGCAGTTCCAGCAGATCACAGGGTGAAGCTGAAAGAAAATGAAAAAATGGACAAATACTTGGACCTTGCCAGAGAACTGAAAAAGTCTCATCTCTATTCCCGCAAAGTCTACATTTACTATTTTGTTGGGTCTTATCAATTTTCGATTTTATCTAGTTTGTCCTTTATGCGCTATTTTGTGCAGCAATTATAAGTGATTTCCTTTTCTTAACCATTATTATTATTATTATTATTATTATTATTATTATTATTAAGAGGAATCGAGGTAGACAACCTTATCAGAAAGGTCAGACAGTTTTATATAAAAAAAAGTATTGCCAGTTATTGAATATTTAATATCCCACGCAATCATAAGCACAATAAGAAAGAAAAGTCTACCCACCCATTCAAAAAAAAAGACATCCTCTAGTAATCACAAATAAAAAAGATATATCATTCATATCATGGATACGTTATGAGAAACAAAGGAATGAGGTCAAAATAATAGATAAATAACCGAACTTAATGGTTCATGGCATAAAGAAAATCTGTCTATAGGAGCTTGAAAAGATTCTGCATAAATAAAAATCAATACAGACTTCAACGTTGTGGGAACGTGTGTTCAATGGAGCAAAAACAATGTTTGGGTCTTCCGTAGTTGAAAAAAAAACTATCGTAAATGTTTGTGCATGGCTTGTTAAAGTTTGTACAGATGTAGTTTTCCCATGGGAAGAAGCGATTTTTTTCTGCTTTTGAAATTAATTACTGATTGATCTGCTTCCGAGTGTGTGTTTAAAAAAAACAAAAATTAAGAAGCTGTTTCCAAAAAGAAACTCCCTTTGCAAAAAAACAAGAAAAAAATGGTTAGATTTGGCCTTGATTTCTTCGGCAAAGACAGATAATCTTATTATAACGGATATTCGGAGTCTGTCAGTCTGTAACACAAACTACGTCACAAACTATGTCACTGCTTGCGTGGCAATACCCTCAGGAATTGTGTAAGTTTATTAAATTTAATTCAAAGTCAAATCATTAATACATACTTTATTATAATAGAGATTCGGAGACTCTCAGTTTGTAACACAAACTACGTCACTTCTTGCGTGACAATACCCTCAGGAATTGTGTAAGTTTATTAAATGTAATTTAAAGTCAAAATTCTTAATACATACTTTATTATAATAGAGATTCGGAGACTCTCAGTTTGTAACACAAACTACGTCACTTGTTGCGTTGCAATACCCTCAGAATTGTAAGTTTATCCAGAAGTATTTAATTTAAAGTCAAAATCCTTAATACATACTTCGGCAAAGATTGATGATTTAAGAAATAAAATTTATTAGCAAAATAAAAGACGCTATCCGGGCGATGTAAAAATCATTTTTTGAAAGATATTGCTTGAGGGGATGGGAGCTGAAAATTCAATGTCATAGAGTGTGTACCATAAGTATGTAAAATCGTCAAATTTATTAAAGGAGTAAAAAAAAAAGAAAGAAAGAAAGACAATTTGAAATGGAAACACTTCCGATAACTTTAAATATTATATTAGAATAAAACAATTTATATATAAATATATAACGCCGGGCATCTATTTATTGAAACAATGAGGATTGTCTAACGTTGCATGCTCACATTTTGAGTATATTTATTCTATGTCATGACGTTGTATTATGTGTTGGGTAATGTGACGTAAGCAGTGACGTGATTTTTGTTACAGACAAAAACCGGAAACGAATCTCCATTATTAATAGATAGATATGTACTAGCAAGACCTGTGGATATACTACAGTATGATAATTTAATTATTACAACGTTTGATATGTTTACAGTTTGCAATTATGAAAGAAATATTTATTGAGGTTAAAAAAAAAAATTTATAGAATGACTCTCGTATTTAAAAAGCGGCCGGTTTTGCACAGTCGGTAGAGTAGCCGCATGGGAATCGCAAGGTTCCTAGTTCTATACCGGTCTCCGCCAACTCAGCGCATAAGTAGCACAGATTTGGTAATCTGATATGTACTGTAAAGTGGGGAGCTGTCAGTAGGTGTAGCACTCTACCTGAGCAAAAAATATCCCTGGTCTAGCGAAAGTGAAAGGGGGATAGACTTTCTCGTTGTCCGGTTGATACCGACAATAGGCCACTCCACCAACTGTATATAAATATATATTCTTTCTCTGTACCTCGTATTATAAATATGTTGAAACTGATGCAAAAATGATCTCCCTGGTCTAGTCCTAGCAAGAAGGGGATAGACACCCTCACTGTCTGGCGGGTAACGACATTAGGCCAACCCACTGACTTTTCTATGGGAACATAGAGATTCCTCTTCACTACAAAGGTTACAGTAACCGTAAGTTTGCGATGTAAAGAGAGAGAGAAAAACGGCCAAAAAACAAATAGAATATTTCAAACAGCCGATGTCAGAAAGAAAGACGATACGATTGTAATGACAATCCCTGGTCTAGCGCGTATGAACAGGGGATAGACTCCCTCGCTATCCGGTTGATACCGACAATAGGCCACTCTGCCAACTTTTTTTTATCAATATACATTTTTTCTCCGTACCTCGTATTATGAATATGTTGAAACTTTTTTTGTATGGGAACATGAGATTCCTCTCCAATACAAAGGCTACAGTAACCGTAAGTTTGCGATATAAAGAAAGACAAAAACAAATATATATATATATATTTCCAACGGCCGATGTCAGAAAGAAAGCAAGAATGACGATACGATTGTGATGATAATCTCTGTTCTAGCGCTAGTGAAACGGGGATAGACTCCCTCGTTCCCCGGTTGATACCAACAATAGGCCACTCCACCAACTCTACAACTTTATAACAATATACATTCTTTCTCCGTACCTTATATTATAAATATGTTGAACCTTTTTTTCTATGGGAACATGAGATTCCTCTCCAATACAAAGGTTACAGTAACCGTAAGTTTGCGATGTAAAGAAAGACAAAAACATTAAAAAAAACTATATTTCCAACGGCCGATCTCAGAAAGATAGCAAGAAAGACAATACGATTGTGATGACAATCCCTGGTCTAGCGCGTATGAAAAGGGGATTGACTCCCTCGTTATCCGGTCGATACTGACAATAGACCACTACACCGACTTTATAACAATATACATTCTTTCTCCGTACCTCGTATTATTTCTGTTGAACCTTTTTTTCTATGGGAACATGAAATTCCGCTCCAATACAAAGGTTACAGTAACCGTAAGTTTTCCGATATAAAGAAAGACAAAAATAAATATATATATATATATATATTTCCAACGGCCGATGTCAGAACAAAAGCAAGAAAGACGATACGATGTTGATGATAATCCCTGTTCCAGCGCTTGTGAAAAGGGGTTTAACTCCCTCGTTATACGGTCGATACCGACAATAGCCCACTCAACTTTATATAAATATACATTTTTTCTCCGTACCTCGTATTATTTATGTTAAAACTTTTTTTTTCTATGGGAACATGAGATTCCTCTCCAATACAAAGGTTACAATAACCATAAGTTTGCGATGTAAATAAAGAAAAACAAAAAAGAAATACAATATTTGCAACGGCCGATGTCAGAAAGCAAGCAAGAAAGACGATACGATTGTGATGACAAAAAATAGAAGACTAAAAACTGTTAATATAACATCCGATGTCTCTATGGAAAGACACATGAAAGGAAAAAAAATATGTTCACTTAAAGTCAGACTCAAAGAAGTAAGAAACTATAACCAATGTGAAGTGCACCATCTGATAAGTTGGACCATACCTGGAAGAAGAAACAGACACTTGATCTCCTTTGGGATGAGGTCCATATAATTGATAAGAAGCATCGCTACAGAACGTTATTGATGAAACAGGCAACTTATATCAGCTTGCCAACCACGTTTATAAAAAATTAATATCTAATCATACTGCTCAAAACTTATTTAACCGTTTTAAGAATGGTGACCACTGTGACACTGTAAGCGCTTCCTGTCACTGTGTGCACAGATTTAGGTGCAATAACGATATTGTAGGTAGGTACAAGTATTGATTTGCATTGGTTTGGTTTTGTTTTACGGCATATCAAACTTTGTGGGTCATTTAATGCCGACAAATTTTAAAATAAATTCATTCTTAATGGATAGTCAATTCTTTTATAAACACGTTTTATATAAATGGGATCCGGATCAGAGTGTAACGTTGTGGCTTCAATTAGGAATACGTAACGTAGCGGGACTAATTAACAATATGTCACGAAGCGGGACCAGTTCGTATATAAGTTACGTAGCGCCTTTCCTTTCTCGGCACTACAATTCGTACCTTCGTACGTACGGTGTTTGTTTACAAACGCAGATCTAGCTGTAGCAGTCAGTCCCTTCTTAGCCCCAAAATTCTTCTCCACTTCTTTTGGTCAAGGGAAGATATCACTTTACGTACGCCGTCGCGTGCCCTTCGTTACGGCCAATTTGACTTGTTGACAAGTTTGTTGGTTTAATGACTTTCATTCATGAATTCCCGTACAATTCCTTTGGCGTGTAGAAAATAAAGATGTGGACAGTATTTCTTGCTTTACGTAAATTTATTTTCTCAATGAAAGTTACTGAGAGAGAGAGAATGTCGCTTCCTTAAATATGTTTTTAGTGATGCTCTTAACTTCGTTCCAATTATCAGGCTTCACACTTAAAATATGTTTTCAACTTCGTCCAGTGTAAAATATTACATCTCAGGTTTAGTATTTAGCGACACCAGTTCATCAACTGCCAACTGCCACGCACGGACTCCTGGCTCTAACTGCCTCTGACTCTCGGACCCTAACTGCTCTGATCGCAGACTCCAACTGCTTATATAGTGAGTCTAAGTAATCTTCCAGAAGATTCTTTCTCTAGAACTTTCGACCACCTTCTGGACCAAATCGAAGGTTCGATTCCTTCTATTCTCACTGGTCACACAGAGTTCACGAAGCCTAAGATCAAAGACCTCTCTGTAGCCCAAAAGACTGGGTTTTTCCTAATCATAGACTTATCGTCTCGTTTCTCTCGTTAAAAAGATATAATCTTTCCTAACTGCTTTTTCGGTGATTCCACAAAGACCACCCACTAATATAAGATAATCGGTAGTACATTTTTCTAAAGTTCTTTTCCAAGTCTGGCACAAGGCCACAAATATAGGTGCTGGGCGGCGATTACATAACAAGAGGGAACCAGGGAGCATTGGTGATGAAGGGGTGTTCTAGATTCCCCAGACCAGTTTTGGTTACAGACAGAAAAACACAATATCCATTATAATAAGATTATTATTATTATTCGTTTTCAATACCAATGGGGGCTGAGTGACAGCAAGTTTTCTCAGCTCTCGAAGACTCTTCTGTGTATTCTGTCCGATCTTAACAATTGCTGTTGTCTGGATGTTGTTCCACACTTGAGAGTGTGGAGTACCCCTTCATCATTATTACTCCCAGGTCCACTCTAACCCGGAGCGAGACCCTAATAGGTACTATTAGGGTCCCATTTATGGATTAAATAGAAAAAAATGAATATAATTCGATGAGGCTAGTTATTTAAGGACTTGACGTTACCAGTCGATTGGCTGGAGAGGCCTCCCTTAACCGCCCGACTAACCCAAGTAAGGACTACATTGGAATATAGCAT
The DNA here is from genome assembly GCA_023376005.1 of Doryteuthis pealeii. Lineage (NCBI taxonomy): Eukaryota > Metazoa > Mollusca > Cephalopoda > Myopsida > Loliginidae > Doryteuthis > Doryteuthis pealeii. Next base: position 69,168,002 of record CM042169.1, read on the forward strand.
GTCATGGACTGCTCAGATACCAGTATTCCCTTTTTAAGCATTACAAGTCACCACCCATGGCCAACAACTGGCCCCAATAGGGTGATTTACCCCTCAACAGAGGTGTAGTCGATGTATCCAACACATTCGTAGCCTAGTTAAGGCAGCAAGAGGCATTGACCTCTACGTGAATTTGGATAATTTTCTTGTCATTAAACTAAACAGTAAAAAAGCCTTTAGGAAGTAAAAGATGATTAACTCAGCTTTAGTATAATAGATTGTACTGAATATTCAAAATCCAAATCTCTATTTAAAAACAAATGTTATCACTTGGCAGAGTATTATCTTTTGTGTGTGGAGTATATCCTATTTTTCAAAATAATCATTTTTTATTTGGAACAATCATTTTTTTCACAAAAAATAACTAGAGAAATATTTGACACTTGACTATTTGGCTGGGAATTATCCATAACCCCCTCCACCCCTACCAAAATTTCTGTCGAGATTCCTCATTTGACTGGATTTTATTTTTCACATGTTTCAGTTTTTCACACTGTCCCTGTGTGCACAGATTTAAGTGCAATAACGATATTGTAGGTAGGTACAAGCACCGATTTGCATTGATTTAGTTTGGTTTGTTTTTGTTTTACGGCATATCAAACTTTGTGGGTCATTTAATGCCGACAAAGTTTTGAAATAAATTCATTGTTAATGGATACCCAATTCCTTTATTTTTCACATCTTTTAGTTTTTCACACTGAATTGTGTCGTCAAAAAGATACAAAAATATATACAATAAATTTGTTGGTTGATGTTCCAACTAAATCTTCAAAGTCTTAAAAGTTGTGAACCCCCTCCCCCTTAAAAACATGTTAGCCCTTTATACACATATTTTTAAAGGTGAAAATAAACCTAAGTAAAGTCAGTGGGTTGGCCTAATGTCGTTACCCGCCAGACAGTGAGGGTGTCTATTCCTTCTTGCTAGGACTAGACCAGGGAGATCATTTTTGCATCAGAAGTGGAGCGCCACAGAATATCTGCGGTTTAAATATTTCATTTCTAATAATAAAAAATAGAATGGTCCATTATTTAGCTGAGGCGACTGACGACACTTATAAGAAACATACATTTGTTGAATAAGCGACACCAGGTAATCAGGTTTTATATTATCTTCGTTATTCGGACTATTGTCCTCATCTTTATTGTTATTTGTACAACGTTTCGGCCGATATACCCTCCGGCATTCTTCAGGTATTTCTTGTCGGACTTGGGAACCTTCTTTTCGAACTCGGGAACTTTGTTGTCGTAATCGGGAACCATCACGGAACTTTGAAGTTAACACTTTATTCAATCCACGGGGGTATCCTGTTCTCATTCCGCTAACCATAGCTGGGATATGAGTTGTGTTAATTGTTTTTCTATGTTACTGCCGGTACTCAGGATTGAGCCCGGAATCCAGAGATAACTGTCACTTAGAACTGTCCTAACCTAACTACCTTATCCACTAGGCCATGTGTCCAATTGGACAATTCAGTGTCCGAGAAGGTTCCCGTGTCCGACAAGAAATACCTGAAGAATGCCGGAGGTTATATCGACCGAAACGTTGTACAAATAACAATAAAGATGAGGACAATAGTCCAAATAACGCAGATAATACTAATCATCAAGCCTCATCTCAAACATTCAGAGAAACAGGATTTATATGTTTACATTTCGTCTTTGACGATTTGGATGTTCTCATTTTTAAGTAAAGCGTGTCGGAAGATGATAACGGTCATATTTTGTAGGAACACTAGTGTGAAACATCTGAAACACTACTCATAGAATGCAGGGTTTTTGCTCACATCAAAAACTGTTATTTCAATGCAAGCAATATGAAAGATATATTTGAAAAAGTCAACATAGAACACATTCTTCCCCTCATGAAGGTAATACAATTATACCAAAGAATATAGATATGAACCTAATCAATACCATACATCATAATCCTCAATGATGCTAACACATTGTTATAACCAATTACTACAAAAGTGTAAATATAGATACACAACATATATTACTTCCTAACCGTTAGGCATGACATAACCCCAGACTGGTTCATATAATGTTCACATAGAATATATTCTGTTCTTTTTGAAGGAAATAAAATCATACCATAGAATATAGACATGAAACAAATCAATACCATACAACATAATCCCCAATAATGCTAACACATTTTTTAAAACCAATTACTAAAAAGTATAAATATAATGCACAACATGTATTACTTCCTAACCGTTAGGAATGACATAACCCCAAACGGGTTGATATGCCGTTTAAATCAATCAATTAACCAACTAGTATTATTATATAGATTGATTAAATAAATAAAAAATATTTTCGATACACCCTCGTAGAATGAACAACTTTTGGAACAGAAGACAGATGCAGACTAAAGTAAATATATCTTCTGTTTCTTTAAGATCTTATGCAATATATTGAAATAGGTGACGCCTAAAGCGTTATAGTTTAATTTTCTTGTAGAAATACAAAAGACTGAAATGTTGGTAACTTAAGACAAGTGCTTATTTAAAAGGTGTATAAGTGGTATACTATATAATTGAAACATTCATAAAGTTTAACACTGTCTGAGAAAAGAAGGCATACTGCTAAAAATTATTTAACCGTTTTAAGAATGGTGCCCACTGTGACACCCATGGCCAACAACAGGCCTCAGTAGGGTGATTTACCCCTCAACAGAGGTGGAGTCGATGTATCCAACACATTCGTAGCCTAGATAAGGCAGCAAGAGGCATTGGCCTCTGCGTGAATTCGGATAATTTTCTTGTCATTAAACTAAACAATAAAAAATATCAAATTTAAAAAGACAACCTGCCTTGAAAATCAACATTCAAAATGCTGGCTTTTAACAAGACTCGAACACAATACCCGGAGTATTCAGCCAAACCGTTCGTCACGGTAGGATGTGACACAAGATGGAAAATTTGGAGCATCCAGCGAGGATTGAACTCGCTATTCAGTAGTAATGGATCTGCGATACTGGTATAACCCGTCGGTCCTCCCGCGAGCTGAAGGGCTCACAGAATCTCCGAAATTGGCCGTCAAGATCGGATTTTCTGCATCAACCACGGATTGCAGGGTATCTATATTTGCTGGAAATCTAGCCGAATGCCCCACGTTGTGCTAAGATCTCAAACGACTAGAAATCTGCTATAGAAACTGATTTCCGAGATTAATGGCGGCCGATTGGTCATATGAAAAAAAAAGTATAACGAATCTTTTCTTTTTTTAAAAAATCAACGACATTTATATTCGAAAATATAGGAATACAAATAATTACTTCTCAAGGTTTGTGGGAGTGATGTGCCCGTAATTAAATACTTCTGGTCTTCTGCAGAGTATTGTGCAAAACAGTTCGTAAGTTGACTAAGTTTTCAAAATGGTCTTAGCTGAAGTCAGTTACTCTCGGCTCTCAGTATTGCGTTAATCTTGTCAGCTAGCCCGGTCAGCGCATGTGATCCTCAAACAACCAACGTCCTCTTTCAAGCGCAGCGTGGCTTAATCTCCCTCAAGCCAAAAACGCCCGAGTTAAGTAACACTCCGACCGGAACAATTTTATTTCCGGTCGGCATGAAAAACATCGGGAATTTTTCTGCTCCACCCACCCAAGAAGGGTAACCGCCTTCCTCTTGTTCAACGAGCCAATCAATTTACTTCCGCCCACCAATCTGGGTACCATCTCTTCCGGCCACTTGAATGTGTTTTTTTTAAATACATTCGACCCTTTTTTTTTTTTTATGTCGATTTCCAACAAGAGTTTATCTCCATTATCCAGCAATAGGGAAACATAAAACAATAGATTCTCTTTAATCCTGGTTTCTTCATGTTCCGGTAATCTATAAAACAAGATTTATCTTTCCCATGAGACTAAAAGTCTGGATACATCAAAGACTCGTCTAAGAACGGCTTCCCTCACTTCTGGGAGTTTCGACCTACTTGAGATTTTACTACCGGCTACTATCGCCTCGACCGAGGTCATTTTCGGATCGCCCATCTGTTTTAGATCTACGAGTTATATTTCCGTTTATTAATTCTTTCTTTCTTCTAATTTCAAAACCTAGATCAGGTCATATTTCGATCGCGGCCCTGTACTTCTGACCCAAACAATCGGGAGATTTTAACTTCCGATTTTTCTTTCTTTCTTTTTCTATCTTCCAAACCTGAATCAGGTCACACTGGCCTGTTAACCATTAAACCACCACTGGACATCTGTTCCTTAAATTCTACCCGTAAACAACAAATTCGTCACCTTAGGATGTGACACAACATCGCCAACATGAAACATCCAGCAAGGATCGAACTCGCTAATTAGTAGTAATGGATATGCCCCGACACTAACTTTTTTCATCACCGTCCGAACAAAAATTATCAACCGTCCCAAATGGGGTTTGGACCGTCCCGAAATCAAAATATTTTTGTTTAATTCATTAGCATCATCTATACTTGTCAGTCATCAGTAGCATAATAACATGTAATAAAACATTAAGAAAAGCTGAAGCAGTGATAATTCTTGATATTTGGACAAAAAATCCATTTCCTAGTGTTTTGAGCTAAAAAAAACAAACTTTTTTACTTGTAAATTTTATCTTACTGGGTTGTGAATCGTAAATGAAAGAATTTTGTCCTCGCACAGTGTTTAAGGATTTGGAAGGAAGAGAAAGGAAGGGTTAGTAGTACATAATTCGGTCCTTTTAATCTATCACCCTTCACCATTATTCATTACATGGCTTTGAGAATAGACCTGCGCCGCCGTAGCCTCATTTTGAGGTCAGCATTCGGGCAATCACTGGACGGACAATATTGGAATGTAGTACTAACTTCTAGTAAGAATTTTACCGTCCCCGGCAAACTGTCCTGGATGGCGTATTGATCGTCCCGGGTGTAACTTTATCGTCCCAGGGACGACGGGACGACGTTAATGTCGAGCCCTATGTAAAGCAGGTATACTAGTGTGCTAACCATGTAACCACCCCTGGACGTCTGTTTCTTAAATTGTACCCTAAATAGTTAAACAACCCGTCGCCAGGGTAGACAGTGTCGCATATATGGAGCATCCAGTGTGGATCGAACTCGCTATTCAGTAGTAATGGATCTGCGATACTAACTTGCTAACCATCAAAAAACCATCAGATGCACTGCCCCGTGAATTGCATTGAAAATATTTAGTATTAATAGCGTTGTTCGGACTATTGTCCCCATCTTCATTGTTATTTGTACAACGTTTCGGCCGATATACCCTCCGGCCTTCTTCAGGTATTTCTTGTCGGACTCGGGAACCTTCCAATTGGACACATGGCCGAGTGGATTAGGCAGTTTGGTTAAAAGACAGTTCTAAGTGATAGTTATATCTGGTTCCCGAGTTCAATCCTGAGTGAAAGCAGTTAGAAAAATAATCAATTAGCACAACTACTACCCCAGCTATAGTTAGCGGAATGAGAACAGGATACCCCCGTGGAATAAATAAAGGGTTAGGTTCAAAGTTCCGTGATGGCTCCCGAATACGACAAGAAAATTCCCGAGTTCGAAAAGAAGGTTCCCGAGTTCGAGAAGGTTCCCGAGTCCGACAAGAAATACCTGAAGAAGGCCGGAGGGTATATCGGCCGAAACGTTGTACAAATAACAATGAAGATGAAGACTATAGTCCGAACAACGCTAATAATACTAATCTTCAAGCCTCATCTCAAACATTCTGAAAATAGTTAAATTACATGATTTTATAGCGCAATTGGTGAGTAATGCCATTTTGTTTAGGACAGGTATAATTACCAAGACTGAAACATGTATCGTACAACAAAATGAAGCTTGTCCTCTGTGGATCACACCCCTACTTCTCCACCGTTTCTCACAATTGAAATCTTCCACCTTCGAATGAGAGCATGTACGAGGGTGAGTAAAAAAGCAATGCCATTTTGTTTAGGACAAGTATAATTACTAACACTGAAACATGTATCGTACAGCAAAATGAAGCTGGTCCTCTGTGGATTACATCCCAACTTCTCCACCGTTTCTCCCAATAGCAATGTTCCATCTTCGAATGAGAGCATGTATCCCTGTCCCGTAAAATCATGTTAACTGTTCTTTGAGCCACTTCTTCCCTATAGATTTCACTTCCTCATTTCTTCACTATAGATTTCACTTCCTCGGCCCCTTGAAAGAGGATTTGAGAGGCAAGCATTATTCCAGTGACGAGGAAGTAAATAAAATCAATTAATTAATTACGAGGGTAATTCAAAAGTAATGCCATTTTTTTAGGACTGTGTGTAATTAACAACAAAATTATCATACATCAAAATGAAGCTGATCCTCTGTGGATCACATCCCTACTTCTCCACCGTTTCTCTCAATAGCAATGTTCCACCTTCGAATGAGAGCATGTAAAATCATGTTGACTGTTCTTTGAGCCATTTCTTCACTGCAGATTTCACTTACTCCTTCCTGGAATACTGTTTGCGTCAATTCGGCCCCATGAAAAAGGGTTTGAGAGCAAGCATTATTCCAGAAACCTCCCTTACATATCAGTCAACTGGATTATGTTAAACGCTCACACAACACACACACACACACGTGTATATATATATAATATATATATATATATGCACACACACATATATACACACACATATGTATATATATATATATATACACACAAATATATATATCACACACACACACACACACACACACACACACACATATATATATATATATATTATATATATATATATATATATGTAATATATCAAGAAAAATGAAAAAACACAGGTTTAAATGGGTTATTACATACCGTCGGATTTACTTCCTCTCTTCACACATATATATATATATATACACACACACACACACACATATATATATCAATAATGGAGATTCGCTTCGGGTTTTTGTCTGTAACAAAAATTACGTCACTGTTTACGTCACATTACCCAAAATCGTCATAACATAGAATAAATACACTCAAAATTTTAACATGCAATATTAGGCAGTCCTCATTGCCTTTTAAAACAAGTTTTAATAAATACATGACTGGTATTATATATCTATATATAGTTTGTTTTATTTTAATATATATTTATAATTTACATTTCGAATTGTTTTATTTTTCAATCCTTTAATGAATTTGATGATTTTACTTACTTAGGGTACAAACTCGCTGACATTGAATTTTTAACTCCCTCCTCTCTGGCAATATGTTTCAAAAATCTATTTTTACATCGCCCAGAGGGTGTTTTTTATTTTGTAATAGCATAATTTATTAATATTGAGAATATAGTTTGCTATATTTATAAGTAAAGATTGCTCAACGTCTTTGATAGAACGTGTATTTTTAAGTTACGGTAGCGAACAGGTCTAAGGCATTTGGTAACTAATAGTTTCTCGGATTGGCTTGGAAATCGTATAAACAAGAATCTGTCAGTTTAACTTGTTTGTTCTTATACAATTATGCTTTTTTACATTGAACATATGTTCAACGAAATGAAACACATAAGATTTTTAAGTTTTACAAATGCAAACAAATTGACAACAACATTCTAAACATCTAAAGTGTCTTACAATCGTCCCTACACATACACAGAGAGAGAGAGATGGGGGGTGATGGGGAGTGAGACACGCACAAGTGATAGAGACAGAGAGAGAGAGAGTGAAAGAGAGAGACAGAGAGAAAGTGAAAGAGAGAGAGAAAGAGAGAGAGAAAGAGAAAGAGAAAGAGAGAAAGTGAAAGAAAGAGAGAGAGAGAGAAACAGAGAGAGACAGAGAAACAAGAGGACAGAGACGGAGACAGAGAGAGAAGAGGAAGAAAGAGAGAAAGATACACACACACACGCAGAAAGAGAGAGAGAGGAGAGAGAGAGAGAGAGAGAGAGGGAGAGAGAGAGAGAGAGAGAGAAGGGAGAGAGAGAGTTGAAAGAAAGAGAGAGATAGAGGTGGAGAGAGAGACACACACAGAGAATAGAAAGAGAGAGAGAGAGTAGAGAGAGAGAGAGACATACACACACAGATACGAGAGAGGAAGTGAGAGAGAGACATACACATACCCAGAGAGAGAGAGAGAGTAGAGGAGAGATAGGGAGAGACAGAGAGACACGCACACCACATATACAGATAGAGGGGGGCAGAGAGACATACACAGAGATAGAGAGACAGAGGGAGATAGAGAGAGATAGAGAGAGAGAGTAGACAGAGAGACACAGAGACAGAGAGAGAGAGAGAAGAGAGAGAGAGAGGAGAGAGCGAGAGACACAGAGACACAGAGATAGAGAGAGACACACACACAGGGATAGGGAGAGAGAGAGAGAGAGAGAGAGGTGAGAGAGAGAGACACACACAGACCCAGAGAGAGAGAGAGAGAGAGAGTAAGAGGGAGAGATAGGGAGAGACAGAGAGACACGCACACACAGATACAGAGAGGGGCAGAGAGACATACACAGAGATAGAGAGACAGAGGAGATAGAGAGAGAGAGATAGATAGAGAGAGAGTAGACAGAGAGACACAGAGACAGAGACAGAGAGAGAGAGAGAGAGAGCGAGAGACACAGAGACACAGAGATAGAGAGGACACACACACAGGGATAGGGAGAGAGAGGAAGAGAGAGAGAGAGAGAGAGAGTAGAGGGAGATAGAGGGAGAGACAGAGAGACCGCACACACAGATACAGAGAGGGGGCGAGAGAGACATACACAGAAGATAGAGAGACAGAGGAGATATAGAGAGAGAGAGAGAATAGAGAGAGAAGGTAGACAGAGAGACACAGAGACACAGAGACAGAGACAGAGAGAGAGAGAGAGGGAGAGAGAGAGAGAGAGCGAGAGACACAGAGACAGAGAGACAGAGACAGAGACAGAGAGGGGGGAGAGAGAGAGAGAGCGAGAGAAAGAGACACCAGAGATAGAGAGAGACAACACACACAGGGAGAGGGAGAGAGAGGAAGAGAGAGAGAGAGGAGTGAGAGAGAGACACACACAGACCCAAGAGAGAGAGAGCGAGAGAGAGTAGAGGGAGATAGAGGGAGAGAGAGAGAGGAGACACGCACACACAGATACAGAGAGGGGGCAGATAGACATACACAGAGATAGATAGACTGAGGGAGATAGAGAGATAGATAGATAGAGAGAGGGAGTAGACAGAGAGACACAGAGAACAGAGAGAGAGAGAGAGGGGGAGAGAGAGAGGAGAGACATAGATACACAGAGTAGAGAGACAACACACAGGGATAGGGAGAGAGAGGAGAGAGAGAGAGAGAGAGAGAGAGAGTAGAGGAAGATAGAGGGAAGAGAGAGAGAGAGAGAGAGAGAAGACACGCGCACACAGATACAGAGAGGGGGGGCAGAGAGACATACACAGAGATAGAGAGACAGAGAGAGAGAGAGAGTAAGACAGAGAGACAACAGAGACAAGACAGAGAGAGAGGGGGGAGGAGAGAGAGAGCGAGAGACCACAGAAGACACAGGGATAGAGGAGAGACAACACAACACAGGGATAGGGAGAGAGAGAGAAGAGAGAGAGAAAGAGAGAGAGAGAAGAGAGAGAGAGAGAGAGAGGAGGAGGAGGAGAGAGGAGGAGGGGGAGGAGGAGGCAAACCTGAGTTCGAGGTGACAGAAAAATATGGCAAATGATTGAAAAGACTTTATATTCACAAATCTGAATAAAACCTTATCCATATTCACCCCAAAATTCGCAATTCGTCCCAAGTTTCATCTATTCGTTTAATTCAAACATATATTACGGATTCTACGGGGAATTTTCGCTTTTTTTTATTTTTATTTTTTATTTTTTTTATTTTTTTTTCACTTTTTAAAAGAATTGTCCAAAAGTGGGGAAGAAAAAGTTTTGGGAGATTTTCTTTTCATTTCTTTTATTTTTCTTCTTCTTTCGGCTTAATTCTCGAGATTGCTTTTGTCTTTGGGCAAATTGAATTTGAAATTATAACTGCGTACATTTAAATAGAAGCACTGATTGCAAACACTCAAAGAAATAATGAAAAAAAAAGAAAAAGAAAAGAAGAAGAAACAGAGAGAAATATATTATATATAAATGCACTTTATCTATGGAACATATATATATTTGACTCTCACTCATTTTTCTCCACTAATACATATATATATATATATAATACAAATCTATAAATACATACGCACAATAAATATATATATATAAATATATATATATATATATATGTGTGTGTAGTGTGTGTGTGTGGTGTGTGTGTGTGTGTGTGTGTGTGGGGAAGAGAGAGAAAGATGGCAGATAGATATAGATACACAGGTATATATTTATATGCAAATATATAGTCTTATATATATATATATATTATATATATATATATATATATATATATATAATACAGATATGCCTATATATATACATTATAACAATACATATATATATAATATATAGAAGAGAGAGAGAGAAGAGAGAAAGAAAGAGAGATATTTAATATGCATATACAAATGCATATTCACATTTCATTGTTATTATGTATTCATATATATATATATATATATATATAATATATATATATATATATATATATATATATACATGTGTATATTATTTGCATATATATATATAAATATATATATATATATACACAACACACAGACACAGACACATCAACACCACATGTATATATATATATATATATATATATATAAACACATATATTATACATATATATATACACCAACACACCACACACATATATATATTATATATATATATATATACAAACACACATCAAATATATATATACACACAACATATATATATACACACACCATATATATCAACACACATATATACACCACACACACTCACACATATATATATATATATATATATATATATATATATATAATATATATATAATATAATTAGGGAGACCTGTTAAGTGATTTAGTAATAATTCAACTAAAAAGAAATTGAAAAATTCTTAAGTTGTCACGAAGTCATAAAGTTGTCATTGGTCGTAAAAATCGCTTAACATTTCTCCTTAGTAAATAAATTTCTAAATAATTCTTAATATATAAACCTCTTGCAAATAAAAATTCATTAGCTCAATAAAATCACATTAAGGCATTTCACAACATAAATATAAATATCTCCATAGGGTAGTAACCATGTACACTATTAATTCGGTCACATTTGGTTAGTAAACTGTATTTCTTAAAAATCAATGTATGTATATATATTATATCTAGATATGAGGCACAAAAAACAGCTTCGGTTTCAGAAATCTTCTGTCAAAGAGATTTTATCTCGAAATATTAAGAATAAATTACAGGTGAACAAACAACACATAGTTACCTTATTTTTCTTTACACTTGCATTGTGATAGACTTAAAACCACCACGAAACCATATAAACACAATGCAATCAACAAAATATAACCTACTTATATATTATATATATATATTGTTGTTATTACTATTATTATATATATATATATATATATATATATAATATACTATTGTTGTTATTTATTATATTATATATATATATATATTGTTGTTTTATTATTATTATATATATATATATATCCGCTGTCATTTATCGCTACAGAAAAAATTTATACACACACACCACTAACCACATACCTAAAAAATGCACAATGTTTCTTCAATACACACACTAACAGCGCTACATACTCAACCTTAAATAGAATATTTGACGTCATATTTTCAAAACCGTCTCCTTTTTTCAACTTCAGAAATTTTTTTTAAACAGACTGAATGAGAAGAACTACCACTCACTTTTTCTCAATCATTCTGTGATATATAATTTCTTATCTTTTTTATAAAAAAAAAAAAAAAAAAAAATCTGTTTTCCAAATGCCTTAAAAATAAAGAATTCATTCATTGCATCTGATGAGTCGGGAGAATTAGACATTTTGTCTAAGCTCCCTGAAATAGTCTATTAATGCAAGATCTATAACTCTTTTTGTTATTTTATTTAAATTATATATATTAATATATATATATATATATATATATATATATATATTGTTGGAAAGAGAAATAAAAGAAAGAAAGTATTGAATCGATGAAATAGGATATTTAAATTAATTTACCTTACACTGTTTTGGAGGAGTTTATCATGTTTACCTTGTTCTATCTATATTATTTATGAATAAAAAATGAATGAAATAATAATAATAGAAAATGTAGAAATATTCTGCACACTAAAGAAATAACGACTTTCTCAGAGTAACGGAACATTCTCTACATTTTTTCTATTATTATATTTTACTTTATGTTCTTATTCAAAATAATAATAGAATAGAACAACAACAACAACAAAAATTATAAAGATTTTTTTAAATCTCCTTATCTATTAAACATCATCAATTTCTTCACCCATAAACATCCTGATGGAAGGTTTAAAGAAACCGAAACGTTTAGCGTCGATAAAATAAATTAATCTTATTTTTGGAACACTTGTTTTTCAAATTTCTTTATATATTATATATATAATAAATATATATATAATATATATTATATATATATATATATATATATATAAGCGCTGTGATGATATGTAGCACACGTACCAAAAAGAATATTCACATCACGTAAACGCAAACACGCAACAACGAGAATAGAGTTAAAAAAACGCCACATTCGACCATTTACACATTTCTGTCATTAAAAAGAAACTTTTCGTTACTGATGATGCTTTTTAGCAGGAAACCATTGGTAGTAATCGTTTCAATAATATAAAACTAAAACTTTTATTGTCATTCATTCAACTATAATATTATATATATATATATATATATATATATTTATATATATTAGAGTTAATGAAGTAACAAATAAAAGTGAATGTGTGTGTGAGTCTCTCTGTCCTCTCCTAATTGGGAATGTGTGTGTTTCTCTNCTCTCTCTCTCTTCTCTCTCTCCTCCTCTCTCTCTCTCTCTCTCTCTCTCATATATATATAATATATATATATATATATATGGTGAATTTTGATATATTGAAAAAACAAAAGATGTTTACAAATGCATGGGTCATCAGGAAGAGAATGTGCAAACCGTTTCGGGGCCTTCCTCTCAACGGTTTTAAAAAGCAACATCGCCCTCCTCACTGATGGGAGGACCCTCGGAATATCTGCATCGACCGCACGTGATCGGTCTTCAACAAAAATAAGACGGGAAGAAATGACCGTTAGCAAAAACAGAACGCTCGGCGATGCAGATATTCGAGGGTCTCACATCAGTGAGGGGATGATATTGCTTTTTAAAACCGTAGAAGAGGAAGGCCCCGAAACGGTTTGCACATTCTCTCCTGATGATTCCATGCATTTGTAAACATCTTTGTTTTTTCAATATATCAAATTCACACTGTCGGATTAAGTTCCATTTTATTTCACTTATATATATATATATATATAATATATATATATATATATATATATATAATATATATATATATCTTGTATGCACATGCACAGATGCATCTTTAATATATACACATAATTTCTCCCTCCCTCCCCTCTCGCTGTTTCTCGTTGTTTATTTTTTTTTAGATGTAAGAGAGAGATATATATTTGAACAGATAGACGTAATCTCTCTCTCTCTCTCTCTCTCTCTCTCTCGCCCTCTCTCTCTAATTCTCTCTCTCTCATTCGCCTCTTTCTGTCTCTTTTTTGTTCTCACACACATACACAGATATTTAAACTGATACAACTGATACTCTTCCCTCTCCCTCTCTCTCTCTGTGTAGGAGAGAAAGAGAGGAGAGAAAGATATATATATTAAGTGTATCTGTTCAAATATACAACTATGTGTGTGTGTGTGAGAGAGAGAGAGAGAGAAATAGAGTAGACAGGGATATATATATATATATATATATATATATATATTAAGTGTATCTGTTCAAATATACAACTATGTGTGTGTGTGTGTGTGAGAGAGAGAGAGAGAGAGAGAGAAATAGAGTAGACAGGGATATATATATATATTATATATATATATATATATATATATATATATATTAAGTGTATATGTTCAAATATACAACTATGTGTGTGTGTGTGTGAGAGAGAGGGAGAGAGAGAAATAGAGTAGACAGGATATATATATATATATATATATATATATATATATATATATATATATATATATTAAGTGTATCTGTTCAAATATACAACTATGTGTGTGTGTGTGTGTGTGAGAGAGAGAGAGAGAGAGAGAGAGAGAGAAAATAGTGAGGGGGAGTCGGAGAGATTCACATTCACACATGTATAATTCTCTCTGCATTTTCTTAGCACAAAAGAATTCGTATTTACAGACTCACATAAACATTTTTCTCTCTTCCCATAAAAGTAACTACACAACTTATCTTCTTTTCCAAAACTTAATTTACCAACATCATCTCTTTTCTATCTTATTCTATATGTATCTCCCCCCTTTCCCCTTTCTTCACCCCCCACCCCAAGAAACACCGAATTATTTCTTGAAATTCAATTCCTTTTTCAATTTTATAATCAAATCATACAAATTAAACGTTTATCTTTCGCAAATTTCCATTTTGCAATCGTAAATCCGTTTCGATGAAAAAGTAAATTCACTTCCGAATTTATCATTTACTAGTTTACAACAATGCAATACAAAAACAGATGTTTTTTTTTATTCATTTATTCTTTTTTTATTAGAAATTATTTTTTATAAACTTATTTATTATTTAGCTTATATATTTTTCTCATACAAAGACAGTTAAGGAAGTTGTATCTGTGATAAACAAGGTTCTCAACTTAGCGAACGGTGTGTAGGTTTCGGTGTTCCAGGTAGGTATTTTCCGAACCATTCGTATGGGGCATCCAGCCTAATATCCACCCAGAACCAGAGTGGTAGTACCTGTTAGGGTCCTATCTATGGGTTAAATAGAAAAATCGAGGTTTAAAAAAGTGGTTTAAAAAAAATCAGTACACCCCCCAAAAATCAATAAAAACAAGCATTTTCGCCATAAAGTCACCCAACATGGGTTGACAAGCCATAGAATTTTATAGTTTACAACAATGTATTACAAAAACAGATTTTTAAAATTATTTATTCTTTTTTTATTAGAAATTATTTTTTATAAACTTATTTATTATTTAGCTTATATACTTGTCTCGTACAAAGACAGTTAAGGAATTTGTATTTGTGATAAACAAGGTTCTCAACTTAGCGAACGGTGTGTAGGTTTGGGTATTTTTCTATGAGTGGTAGTACCTGTTAGGGTCCCATCTATGGGTTAAATAGAAACAACTGAATTTAAAAAAATGTGTTTCAAAAATGGAGTTTTTAAAAACTTGAATTTCGCTTGACTTGCCGTAAAATGGTCTAGTTTAAAACAATACAATACACGAGCAGTTTTTTTTTTTCATTCTTATCTTTCTCAAATTATTTTTTAAAAACTTATGTATTATTTAGATTATATACTTTTCTTATATACAGACAGTTAAGGAAGTTTTATCGGTGATAAACAAGGTTCTCAATTTAGCGAACAGTGTGTAGGTTTTGATATTTTCCGATCCATTCGTATGGGGTATCCAGCCTAATATCCACCCTGACCCAGAGTGGTAGTACCTGTTAGGGTCCCATCTATGGGTTAAATAGAAAAATCGAGGTTTAAAAAAGTGACTTTAAAAAATCAGTACCCCCCAAAAAATCAATAAAAAGAAGCGTTTTCGCCATAAAGTTACCCAACATGGGTTGACACCCCATGGAATTTTATAGTTTACAACAATGTATTAGAAAAACATATTTTTTTATTCATTTATTATTTTTTTATTAGAAATTATTTCTTATAAATTATTTATTATTTAGCTTATATACGTTTCTCATACAAAGGCAGTTAAGGAAGTTTTATTGGTGATAAACAAGGTTCTCAACTTAGCGAACGGTGTGTAGGTTTTGTTATTCCAGGTAGATATTGTCCGAACCATTCGTATGGGACATCCAGCCTGATAACCAATCTTACCCAGAGTGGTATTACTTGTTATGGTCCCATTTAATAAAGTGAGTTTTAAAAAAATCAGTACCCAAAAATAATGAATAAAACCAAACGTTTTCATCATAAAATAACTCAACATAAGTTGACAAGACATAGAATTTTATAGTTTATAACAATGTATTTCAAAAACAGATTTTTTTTATTCATTTATTTTTTTTTATTAGAAATTATTTTTTATAAACTTCTTTATTATTTAGCTTATATACTTTTCTCATACAAAGACAGTTAAGGAAGTTGTATCTGTGATAAACAAGGTTCTCAACATATGTTACATAATTATGGATCCCTAATATCTTTTTAAGGTAGTATAGAAATCCTTATGGCGATCAGTGCAACTGATGGCCTTGAGAGTGAGTGACAATGCTTGACCTCACTCTCACCTTGCTTTCTGGGGATAGAATCGTGAGAACGGAACCCCGATAGAAAGCCCTTTTCCGGTTTAAGGTGGGCAACTCAGTAAGTCAGTTGCAGTAGTTAGTTGCAGTTAGTCAGTTGAGAGTTAGGACTGAAGCTAGCAAGATGTGACTCTCCGCGCGCATTTGTCTGGTTCTGGGGTTCCAGAATAAACTAACATCCAAAGTAAATCGAAGTCTTGTTGTTATTACTAAAAGCTAACAATGACACAAGGCTTCTGATAAGAAATGGTCCCCAGCAGAACCAGACACGGAATCCCCAGATAAGAAAGAGCAGACGAGACCATTAGATGATAGAAGTACCAAGCCGGCCAGAAGAGAAGTATGCAACACATAGCGAACGGTGTGTAGGTTTTGTTATTCCAGGTAGGTATTTTCAGACCCATTCGTATGGGACATCCAGCCTGATATCCAATTTTACCCAGAGTGGTAGTACATGTTAGGGTCCCATCTAGGGGTTAAATAGAAAACATTGAATTTAAAAAAATGTGAAATTGAGTTTTTTAAAAAGTGAATTTTGGTTGACATGCCGTAAAATGGTCTAGTTTAAAACAATACAATACACGACCACCTTTTTTTTTATTCATTATCTTTCTCAAATTATTTCTTATAAACTTATTTATTATTTAGATTATATTCTTCCCTCATACACAGATAATTAAGGAAGCTATACCTGTGATAAACAAGGTTCTCAACTTAGCGAATGGTATATAGGTTTGGGTTTTTTTCCAACCCATTGGTAAGGGGCATCCAGCCTAATATCCACCCTCACCCTGAGTGGTAGTACCTGTTAGGGTCCCACCTATGGCTTTAATAGAAAAATTGACGTTTAAAAAATGTGTTTCAAAAACTGAGTTAGAAAAATGAGTTTAAAAACATCAGTTCCCATAAAAATGAATAAAAACAAACTTTTGCACCATAAAATAACCCAAAATGGGTTGACATTCCGTAAAATTTCATAGTTTACAACAATTTAATACAAAAGCAGTTTTTTTTATTTATTCTTATTTTTCTCAGAAATTATTTATTATAAACTTATCTATTATTTCTCTTATATACGTTTCTCATGTGGAGGTGCGTGGTGTAATGTTTAGAGTCGTAGGAAAAGGACTCGTCAACCCGAGTTCAATTTCTGCACGAAGCTGTTGGCATTTCACATAGCGCTAATACCTTTGGGAAAGGTATGAATCCAATTCTCCCTTCATCTATGGGTAAATGGCAGGGTAGACTGGACTCTTTAACCATGGCTAGGTAACCAGTCTAGGAGAAGGAAAACTCTGAATTCAAACCTGTTACACTCCGCTTAAGAAATTGACCTTGTGTCGCATCCTGCTCGTGCCGAGGGGTTGGTAAATATATATATATACTTTTCTCATACACAGATAGTTAAGGAAGTTTTATCTATGATAAACAAGTTTCTCAAGAAACCGAACGGTCTGTAGTTTTGCTTGTTGCTTCATTCTCGTAACCCTATTGCCTGATGACATGTCCCAAGCCTTTTCATCATATATGTGCTAGACGGCGGTGGCTGAGGGTCTTAGTGCACTGGATATGGCGTTAAAGTAAATCTAATGATGAACTTGCAATTTTAGAGCTCTGGGAAGTGTGGAGTACCCCTTCATCACAATTACTTTGATATCCACCTTGAACCGGAGTGGTAGTACCTGTTAGGGTACAATCTATAGGTTAAATAGAAAAATTGAGTTTTAAAAATTGTGTTTCAAAAATTCATTTTTTTTAAGTGAGAATTAAAAAAATCAGTAAAAAAAGATGTTCGCCATAAAATAACCCAACGTGGGTTGACATGCCGTAAAATTTCTAGTTTACAACTATACAATCCAAAAACAGAATTTTTTTTTTCATTTATTCTTATTTTGTCTTTTTAGAAATTATTTCTTATAAACTTATTCATTATTTAGCTTATATACTTTTGTTATACAAAGACAGTTAAGGAAGATGTATCTGTGATAAACAAGGCTCTCAACTTAGCGAACGGTGTGTATGCTTGGGTGTTCCATTCGTGTGGGGCATCCAGCAAATACTGAACTCACAATTTAGTAGGATAAGCGAGAGTAGCTTGCCATCATTTAAACAATGATGAGATGTCCATTATTTGTCCAACGCATTTGCTACGGATAGGATGTGACACATGGTCGCAAGTATGTGGCATCCACCGAAATTATTTCTTATAGTAAAAATCGTCGGGACGGTGTAATGTTGGTATGAGCCATACAGCGAGGGAGTCTATTCCCTTTTCACTAGCGCTAGACCAAGGAGATTGTTTTAGCGTCTGAGGTGGAGAGTCACACCTACCATCAGCTCCTCACATTAACGCATAGATCCCTGTACTACCCATACACTGAGATGACCAGGGCCGGTATCAAACCAGAAACCTTGTGATTCATACTGAGCTAAACCCTGTGTTGTGTGTGTGTGTGTGTGTGTGTGTGTGTGTGAATAGAGAAAGAGAGAGTGAGAGAAAGATAGAGAGAGAGAGAGAGAGTGTGTGTGTGTGTGTGTGAAAGAGAGAGAGAGAGTGAGTTGGAGCGTCACACCTACCATCAGCGCCTCACATTACTGCATAGATCCCTGTACTACCCATACACTGAGATGACCAGGGCCGGTATCGAACCAGAAACCTTGTGATTCATACTTAGCTAAACCCTGTGTGTGTGTGTGTGTGTGTGTGTGTGTGTGTGTGTGTGTGAATAGAGAAAGAGAGAGTGAGAGAAAGATAGAGAGAGAGAGAGAGTGTGTGTGTGTGTGTGTGTGAATGAGAGAGAGAGAGTGAATTGGAGCGTCACACCTACCATCAGCTCCTCACTTTACCGCATAGATCCCAGTACTATCCATACCCTAAGATGGTTAGGGCCGGTATCGAACCAGAAACCTTGTGATTCCTAGCCGGACGTTTCTACCGACTGAGCTAAACCGTGTGTGTGTGTGTGTGTGTGTGTGGTGTGTGTGTGTGTGTGTTGTGTGTGTGTGTGTGTGTGAGTGAGTGTGTGTGTGTGAGAAAATAGAGAGAGAGAGAGAGAGAGAGAGAGAGAGAAAGAAAGAGAGTGTGTGTGTGAGAGAGAGTGAGTTGAAGCGGCACACCTACCATCAGCTCCTCACTTTACCGCATAGATCCCAGTACTATCCATACCCTGAGATGGTTAGGGCCGGTATCGAACCAGAAACCTTGTGATTCCTAGTCGGACGTTTCTACCAACTGAGCTAAACCGTGTGTGTGTGGGGGTGATTAGAGAGAGAGAGGGGGGAGAGGGGGTGATGTAGATGAAAGAAAGATATTACTGATTGGACATCAAGCTAAAATGCCCGTAAGATTAAAAAGCAAGAAGGGGATGCAATGGCTGATAATTGTAATCGAGTCGAATTCTTTTGGGATAGTTAGGACAAAAGAAAAATAACTGCGAGCATGGAATAATAAAGATGTAATCCTTTTTCACATATGGTATTAATCCATCTGTAATCTCTTTGTATTTAGCGAAATCCGTGGATTAAGGAATCAGGAATTTGTCCAAACAAAAGAAGGAAGAAGGATTTGTAGCGAGAGACGACCAGTGGCAAAGAGGATTTTCCCAGTTTCCGTGAAATGTCCAATGATTGATATTTGCTGAAGTTGTAGATCAACGGAAATCCCTATTTATCACCACATACATTGCTCCGGTATGTCGACGAGGCTTAGATTAAGCTATAAAAATTAATTCTATCAAAATCTTTTGTTTCTCTGGGGCTTGATAATTTGAATGATTTGGATTGTTCGGACTATTGTCCTCATCTTTATTGTTATCATTACAACGTTTCGGCGGATCTTTGAACCTAAACCTTTATTCAATCCACGGGGTTAGTCTGTTCTCATTCCCTTAACCTTGGCGGATATGGGATACTTTTATTTCATTTCTCCTGAAATTTCGAGATGAGGCTTGACAATTGGAATTATTTGGATTATTCGGATTATTGTCCTCATTTTTATTGTTATCTGTGCAACGTTTCAGCCGGAGTGCCCTCCGGCTTTCTTCGGGTACTTCAGGTAAAAAAAAAAAAAGAAGGCAATATGAGTCAAGGTAAAAAAAAAATACATATATCCTAAGTAATACCAAAGTAGAGTGTTGTATGCCAATAACTGCTCAGCCACCAGGATTCCATCCTTAAGCAGCATGGGTCACCGCTCACAGGCAATATTTGACCCCATCTCTGATTCAAAAATCAGTTTCTCTGGTCTAGCACTAATGAAATGGGGATAGACTCCTCAAAATACAAAAATGAGAGGACATATGAAAAACAATATCCCTGGTTTAGAGTTAGTGAAATGGGGATAGACTCCCTCACTATCCGGCTAATATCGACAATAGGCCACTCCGCTGACTTTAGTTTATAATGCACTTAAAAATTGACCTTGCACCACATCTTGCCCTTGGTGGATGGCGGGCGGTAATACACACTAGTTTCAAAGTGGGGAATTGTGACATGCTAGTGACGACATTTTTTGATAAAATTTGTCGGGACAAAAGACAGATTTGCGTATCTAGCAAGAGAATTAGAGGAAATAATTTTCAGACACTACCTCAAGCTTAATTCGAACCTGGTATGACGGTTTTGTTTAACCTGCCAATGCCCAAAATTCCACACAACTGCAAACATGAAAATAATTGGTAAAAAAAGGCAAGAAGAAATGATCATAATACATCGAAATAAATGGGTTATTTCCTATAAGTCTAACATAAACAAGGGGGAACCACTCTTGACTGATAAATTACTCATTTATTTATTGATCTACCGAGAAAAAAGAAGACGCGGTTGGGTTTAGGGTTAGGGATAGGGTTAGGATTTAGGGTTAGGGTTAGGGTTAGTTTAATGGGAAAATGAATAAATAATTTATCAGTCAAGAGTGGTTCCCCTTTGTTTATGTTAGACTTATAGGAAATAACCAATAAATGGTTATTGGCTTGTCTGTAAAAAAAGTAAAGTCGACGGGGCGGCCTAAAGTAGGTATTAGCCAGTCAGCGAGGGAGTATATCCCCTTTTCAATAGCGCTAGACCAAGGAGATTGTTTTTTTTAGCATCTGAGGTGGAGCGCTACACCTACCATCAGTTCCTTACTTTACCGCACAGATCCCTGTGCTACTCGTACGTTGAGTTGGCAGGGACCGGTATCGAACTAGGAACCTTGTGGTTTCTAAAACGTGTATTTATTAAAAGAAAATTAAGGGGTGGGGTATATTCGCAAACATCCTCAACCTGAATTCGAACCTGGTACGACGGTTTTGCTTAAACTGGCAATGCCGAAAATTTCCTCTAACAGCAAACATGAAAATAGATGGAAAAAAAGGTAGGAAGAAATGATCATATTACATCGAAATAACTGGTTCCCGGTTTGTCATTAGAAAAACCAGATTTGTGTATTCAGCAAGAAAATTAGAGGAAAAATATACACAAACATCCTCAACCTGAATTCGAACCTGGTACGACGGTTTTGTTTAACCTGCCAATGCCGAAAATTCCACCCAACAGCAAACATGAAAATAAATGGTAAAATGGTAAAAAAAGGCAGGAAGAAATGATCATATTACATCGAAATAACTGGTTCTCGGGTCCAACCTTGGCGACTGCCAGTTTCCTATCCCGGCTTTCTTTCATTCTTCCTGTACAGAAACATTTCTTTGGGCCGATTTCCGTTTTGGCATCCTCATCATCCTATTTCCTCGAAAGAAATTTGAACTTGTGACACTTACCTAATCGAGTGACAGGTAGATATGCTAACGTCTTGTGTTTGTGCATAATTCCGCTCTTGGATCCGTAAGATTTTTCAATATATTCATGAGGGACGGTGTCCATCTCCCTTTTAAGCATGCGCAAAACGATCTCGGTTTTCTAGTTGTTTCTGCTTATGGAATATAAAAGTATGAGTCAATGTTGATCGAACGACTCCCGCCTGTCTGTCTCGTGGGGTCTTTCTTGATTTTTTTTTTGATTTTTCCTTATTTTCTGCCGCTGTCGTGGATAGATTACACCTGCGTCTCTCTATCTTTTCAGAAAATCGCACACAATGTTTTGCAAATATCAATCTTGATTATGAAGACAAAGTTTCTAAAAAGAAAACATGTTTTGTCCTTTTTGTTCGTGTTTGTTTTTGTTGTTGCATGATCTTATTAGAATATCCTTTTGAGTGAAAAACAAAATGGAGTGAAAGGACAGTATACTGCTTTTATATCAAGACAACCGCATGTAATAAAGTCTCCAATAACCCTGCTACCCCGTCTGGGGTTGTAGTATACCCCGACTGCACCTCTGCAGAGTGGTTAAATCCATCCAAATGAGGCCACTTGTTGGCCATGAGCAGTATGGTAGGTCAATATTTCATTTTTTTAAAATATCAAATTGTAAATCTATGCGAAAATTGTGTATTAGTATACTGAATACTGATACCAAAAATTAGATTAGTATTATCTGCGTTATTCGGACTATTGTACCCATCTTCATTGTTTTTGTACAACGTTTCGGTCGATATGCCCTCCGGCCTTCTTCAGGTATTTCTTGTTGGACACATTGCCTAGTGGATAAGGTAGTTAGGTTAAGACAGTTCTAAGCGACAATTATATCTGGATTCCGGGTTCAATCCTGAGTAGAGGCAGTAACATAGAAAAAAATTAACACAACTCCTACCCCAGCGGTGGTTAGCGGAATGAGAACAGGTTACACCGGAGGACTGAATAAAGGGTTAGGTTCGAAGTTCCGTGATGGCTCCCGATTACGACAAGAAGATTCCCGATTACGACAAGAAAGTTGCCGAGTCCGAAAAGAAGGTTCCCGAGTCTGAAGAGGTTACCGAAACGTTGTACAAATAACAATGAAGATGGGGACAATAATCCGAATAACGCAGATAATAATAATCATCAAGCCTCATCTCAAACAATCAGGGAAATAGTACAAAAATTAGATGTTTTAATTGCACTATTTGTTTTGTTTTGTTTTGTTTTGTTTTACGGCATATCAACCTCAGTGGGTCATTTAATTCCGATAAAGTTTTGAAATAAATCAATTCTTAATGGATAATACAATTTTTTTATAAATACATTTTTCTATTTAACCCATAGATGGGACCCTAACAGGTACTACCACTCCGGGTCAGAGTGGACCAGGGAGCAATGGTGATGAAGGGGTGCTCCACATTCCCCAAACCTCCAAAACTGGAACCTCACCATCAGATAGAGTTTAACGTCATTCCCAGGACATGTATACCCGCAGCCACCGCCTTCTAGCATCCATATGATAAAAAATCCATAAGGGCAATAGGGTTGGGAAAATCATATTTATTGATTAAGGAAATAGCATCAAAGATCGTCTACTAAAATGCAATAAAAATCCTGATCTTTTTAAAGGCTAACTTTTGTGAAAACAAAGGTTTTAGTGATTTTAGTAAACTTTGAATCTATTTCTTCAAATAATGGTGCAAGTAAAAGCAATTAATTTTTGTATCAGTATTCAGTATACTAACACGCAACTTTCGCATTAATGAACATTTTTGATATTTTTAAAAAAGTAAACAAATTGACCTACCCTAATTGGTGCGGGCCCATGATTCTTAAGGATGGAACCCTGGTGGATGAGCAGTTGATATGCAACACTCCACTTTAGCCCATACTTAAGCTTAACTGGCAGTCGGAGAGGACCCCTCCAATAAATCGGATGGTCACATCAAGACATTATTACCACTAGCATAATAAAACACACCCTCCGGGCGATGTAAAAATAGATTTTAAAACATATTGCCTGAGGTGTGGGAGTAAAAAATTCAATGTCAGCGAGTTTGTACCCTAAGTAAGTAAAATCATCAAATTCATTAAAGGATTAAAAAATAAAACAATTTGAAATGTAAACTTTAAATAGGTATTAAAATAAAACAAACTATATATAGATATATAATACCAGTCATGTATTTATTAAAACTTACTTTAAAGAACAATGAGGACTGTTTAATGTTGCATGATCAAATCTTGAATGTATTTATTCTATGTTATGACGATTTTGGGTAATGTGATGTAAGCATTGACTTAGTTTTTGTTACAGACAAAAACCGGTAGCGAATCTCCATTATTACTAGATATGGTTGTCCTGATTGTATTTTCATATATGTGCTTGACGGTGGTGGCTAAGTGCCTTAGTGTCCTGGGTAAGATGTTAAACTGCATCAAGTTTGAAGTTCAAAATTTGGAATTCTGGCTAATGTGAAGTACCACTTTATTATACTCAGGTGTACTATGACTCGCAGTGATCGTTCCATCTACGGGTTAAATAGATAAAAAAAGAATATGAAAAATTAAGCTTGAAAAATAAATACACAACAAGCATGAATAAAACAAAATTTGTTGGGTACAAAATAACCCAACAAGGGTTGATATGCCGTAAAATCCAACCAATCAATACACTATCATCCTGACTAAGACGAAGAAAATGTGAGGGGTGTGATGTAAATTTAGATGTTCCGAATCAGGAATTCTGATGGAGTACCTCCCAAGTACTCTTTATTACTCCCAGGTCCACTATGACCCGCAGTATAAAAAAAATTGAATTCACAAAAAGAATGAATAAAACAAAATTTCTTAGTCATAAAATAACCCAACAAGGGTTGACATGCCGTAAAATTCCACACAACTACCAAACAACCACATTTTGTACAAGCTTAAACAATAAACTTTCCAGGTTCTTTTAAATAGGTTTATATTTTTTCAAATTGAGTACCCATAAAGAATGAATTAGCAAAACATCTTCGGTATAAAATAACCCAACAAGGATTGATATGCCGTAAAATCCAACACTACTACCAAACAACCACACTTTATACAAGCTTAAACAATAAAGTGTCAAGGTTATTTTTAAAAAAATTTTTCTTTTCAAATTGAGTACCCATGACGAAGGAATCAAGCAAAACATATTCGGCACAAAATAACCCAACAAGGGTTGATATTCCGTAAAATCCAACACAACTACCAAACAACCACATTTTATACAAGCTTAAAGTGTCAAGGTTATTTTTTTTTAATTTCTTTTCAAATTGAGTACACACGAAGAAGGAAAACATATTCGGCATAAATAACCCAACAAGAGTTGACATTCCGTAAAATCCAACCAACCAAGCAATGAACTACTCTTTATAAAAGCTTAAACAGTAAAGTGCCCACGTTCTTTAAAAAAAAAAGTTATTCTAAAATTGAGTACCCATGAAGAAAGAATTAAGCAAAACATATTCGGCATAAAATAATAAAATAAGGGTTGACATGCCGTAAAACCCAACCAACCAATGAACTACTATTTATACATGCTTAAACAATAAAGCGT
Organism: Doryteuthis pealeii; assembly: GCA_023376005.1. NCBI lineage: Eukaryota > Metazoa > Mollusca > Cephalopoda > Myopsida > Loliginidae > Doryteuthis > Doryteuthis pealeii. Next base: position 69,193,792 of record CM042169.1, read on the forward strand.
CCAGGTTCTTTGAAAAAGTTTTTTTTTCTTCTCAAATTGAGTACCCAATGAAGAAGGAATTAAGCAAAACATATCCGGCATAAAATAACCCAACAAGAGTAAATCAAACCAATCAACATACTATCATACTGACTAAGATAAAGAAAATGTCGTGGATGTTATGCAAATTTAAATGTGCAAAAGAATTCCCACAATGTCCAAGATGGAATATCACAAAAGATACATTGGACAGTGAAGACAATGATAAAGCAACAACAACGAGACAACTGTTCAACGAACAGGTTCGGATTAGACTAAGAAACTATCAAACATCTGTCATCTTTCATCTTTCATCTTTCATCTATATTAGGACAAAAGTAATAACTCAATATTATAACGCCAGTCATCAGTATGCAGGTGTTTGCAGTTATAGCAAACGAAAATACCGCTTTTTATTCTCTCTCTCTCTCTCTCTCTCTCTCTCTCTCTCTCTCTCTCTCTTCTTCTTCTTCTTCTTCTCCTTCTTCTTCTTCATTGATGGTATTTCACTGGAGTCCGAGAGACAACAAGTCTACTCAGGCCTCCAGGACTCTTCTGAGTATTCTAGCCGATTGCAGCAGTGCAGGTGTTTGCAGTTACAGCAAAGAAAATACTGCTTTTCTTCCCCCCCCCTCTTCTCTCTTTTCTCTCTCTGTTTTGTTATTATTATTATCATTATTATTATTCTTTTTCATTGATGGTATTTCACTGCAGTCTGAGTGAGAACAGGTCTCCAGGAATCGTCTGAGTATTCTAGCCGATTGCAGCAGTGCAGTATGCAGGTCTTAGCTGTTACAGCAAAGAAAATCACTGCCTTTCTTCTTCTTCTTCTTCTTCTTCTTCTTCTTCATTGATGGTATTTCACTGGAGTCTGAGTGACAACAAGCCTCCTCAGGTATCCTGGACTCTTCTGAGTATTCTATCTGATTTCAGCAGTGCAGTATGCAGGTATTTTCCTGTTACAGCAAAGAAAAATAACTGTTTTTTTCTTCTTCTTTCTTCTTCTTCTTCTTCTTCTTCTTCTTCTTCTTCTTCTTCTTCTTCTTTTCTTCTTCTTCTTCTTCTTCTTCTTCTTCATTGATGGTATTTCAATTTAGTCTGAGTGACAACAAGTCTCCTCTGGTCTCCAGGACTCTTCTGAGTATTCTATCTGATTTCAGCAGTGCAGTATGCAGGTATTTTCTGTTACAGCAAAGAAAATAACTGCTTTTCTTCTTCTTCTTCTTCTTCTTCTTCTTTCTTCTTCTTCTTCTTCTTCTTCTTCTTCTTCTTCATTGATGGTCTTCACTGTAGTCTGAGTGACAACAAGTCTCCTCAGGTCTCCAGGACTCTTCTGAGTATTCTATCTGATTGCAGCAGTGCAGTATGCAGGTGTTTGAATTTACAGCAATGAAAAATACAACTTTTCATTCTCTCTCTTATCTTCTTCTTCTTCTTCTTCTTCTTCTTCTTCTTCTTCTTCTTCTTCTTCATTGATGGTATTTCTCTGGAGTCTGAGTGAAAACAAGTCTACTCAGGCCTCCAGGACTCTTCTGAGTATTCTAGCCGATTGCAGCAGAGCAGTAGTCTGGATGGTCTCAATTCTTCCTTTGATTTCTAGATCCTCCAGTCTTTTTTCCAAGTTTATTGGGACCGTTCCAAGTGCACAAACTACAATTGGTATCACTTTCACTCTCATGTTTTTCAATTCTCTGGCAAGATCCAGGTATTTATCCATCTTTTCATTTTCCTTCTCTCTCTCTCTCTCTCTCTCTCTCTCTCTCTCTCTCTCTTCAATCTCTCTCTCTCTCTCTCCACCTTGTTCTTGTTCTTGTTCTTCTTCTTCTTATTATTGTTATTATTATTATTATTATTATTTTTATTATTATTATTATTATTTTCACTACTTTTGAGTTTTTCACATCAGTGTTAGCTGATCGTATTTCACTGGAGTCTGAGTGACAACAAGTCTCCTAGGGTCTCCAGGACTCTTCTAAGTATTCTAGCCGATTGCAGCAGTACAGTAGTCTGGATGGTCTCAATTCTTCCTCTGATTTCCAGATCCTCCAGTCGCTTTGACCCGTTCGCTTTTCTTTTCTTTTTTTTCTTTTTTGTTAATCAACACTAGGTTTGGTCTCCTGGGTGGGATAGGGTGATCCGTCTTGATCTCGATGTCCCAGCCAATTATTATTATTATTATTATTATTATTATTATTATTATTATTATTATTATTAAATATTTCACATTTATTCGCTTACAATACAACCAAAAAGTTTCCCAACATCCATCTCACTTACACACATTTACAGACACATGCACATATAGACCCCTAACATGTACTACCAATTCGTGACAGAGTGAACTTGCGTGAAATGGTGCGAAAGTGTTCATATTCCATAAAGCAACAACTAACTAACTAACTAATATATATATATATATATATATATATATATATAATATATATATATATATATTATATATTATACTAAAGTTGAATTAATCAACTTTTGCCTCCTAAAGGCTTTTTTTTACTGTTTAATAACACGAAAATTATGCTAAATTATTCCTTACTGTTAGGATTGAATTATGATTGAAAAGATTCTGTTTTGGTTCTAATTAGTATTAATATATATATATACCATCAGCTCCTTACTTTACCGCACAGACCCCTGTGCTACTCATACGCTGAGTTGGCGGGGACCGGTATCGAACTAGGAACCTTGTGATTTCTAGTTTGTCAAAAAAGTATCGAGATTCTTTGTATTTTTTGACACGTCTTTGATTCTGAAAAAAATTAACGTTTCATTTATTCTTCATTTCTATCTCGGTAAATACAGTTTAAAGTTGGTAATTTTTTTGACACACCTTGTATTCTGAAAAATATTAATGAATTGAACGTTATTTTTTTTTTCAGAATAGAAGGTGTCAAAAAGTACAAAAAGTCTCTATACTTATTTGATACACCTTGTATATTATATATATATATATATATATATATATATATATATTAGATTGGGTATTGGAATAACCATTGATGCTTTTGAACTCCCGCTCTGACAGCATTGAAATGTCACCGGATTATGAGGAAATATTTCTGAGCATGTCAGCATTTCTCTCCAATGTATGCAATAAAGATCAAACACGTTCCTGCCCCGGCGTATTACGAAAATTGACAGCGAGGACGTGTCAGGACAATATTAGTGGGCACAGTGGAATTCATGTGCAAACAGATCTGTGTTTGCTAAATGTATGTAGTGCGGTTTCCGTAATTGAAAAATTCGCCTTGAATTCGCCACGATGGTTTAAAAATCGAATGAAGGTGTCGGTATGGTTGGATCAGAAGGTTATTATAAAAATGGCACACAGAATTAATATGCTAGGGTCAAGATGTGGAATTGGAAGTTCATGATGACCGAGACATGGTGTTGTGTAGATATAGCAGATTTCTACTTCTGAATTTTATTTAGGATCCGGTTTTGCGGTATCACCGGTGAATTATGACAAGCGCGTGATTTGTACGTCCGAACATAGTAGTATATTATTTTATTACTAGAAGTGGCTACCCGACACCAGGGGATTTTTTAAAAAGTTAGTTCGCAGATCCAGTATTACTTATCGCGAGTCAGATCCTCGCTGGGTGCCCCATAAAAATCCCACTGATATATATATATATATATATATATATATATATATATATATATTATATATATATATCATTTAATATACCAAACTTGTTGGTAAATCCTCGCGGTGAAAAAAAAAAACAGCAAATAGTTTGATTGTAAAAATATACTACCAAACATCAACCGGGAAGAGAAAAATTTTGGAAAAAAAGACCAAGATAATCGCACCAACAAAAAATCTATTAGTACAATATTTTGGAAAAAAAACAACAATTTATATGCATATATATATATATATATATATATATATATATATATATATATATATATAGATATATATATTAATACAAAACCGCCAGGAGACTAAAGCTAATAAGTAAAAAGTGCTCAATACATAAGTAGAGCAAATAATAACGATAAATCTAATGAGTCAGACGAACCTACTAAAAGTTCTTCAGGGCTAAGATCTGACTTTATGTCCTGAAGAGCATTAAGCGAAACTTTTAGTAGGTTCGTCTGACTCATTAGATTCATCGTTATATATATATATATATATATATATATATATATATATATACCAACTCCGCCGCATAAGTAAAAATGTAATAAAAGGTGAATTTCTTATTATGGTTTCCTTCTCCTGGACTGGTTTTCTAATAGGATAAAGAGCCCAGTCTGACCTACTGTTTAATCATTGCTGGAGCAATAACAGTTGGATACATATTTTTTCTAAGGGTATTAACGCTATGTGAAAAGCAAACAGACTCGTACAGGATTTTTTCTAACCCCCCCCCCCGACTAAAATGATACACAAGTTTGTAAAAATGATGCAGCCAATCACGATCAATCTCGATATTCATTAGTAACCGATCTGCGGCACTAGCTTGTTCACCATTCCACCTGGATGGGTCGCCCAAATCATCCGTAGACTTTTTTTTATAGAGAAAAAAAATGATTATTTTATAAAATACAATGAAATTATATTTTAATGAATGAGGCTGTAGAAAACACAGACTGCACTTCCGTAGGGAGATAAAACGTCTCAAACTGGGGCTACATGTTAGCCGTAGATGGTGACCAGGGATAGTTAAAGACGGATTATTTGTGGCTGAGCAGTTCATGACTTACAAAATTCCACTTTAGCCCTTACAGCGTTCGGCTAGAAATCACATGTTTCCTAGTTCGATATCGGTCCTCGCCAACTCAGCGTTATGAGTAGCACAGGGATCTGTGCGGTAAAGTAAGGAGCTGATGGTAGGTGGTTGCCTCAGATGCAAAAACAATCTTCTTGGTCTAGTGAAAAGGGGATAGACTCCCTTGCTGATTGGCTGATACCGACATTAGGCCGCCCCGATGACTTTACTTTACTTAGGCTAAACAGGCGGTTGGAGAGGTCCCATTCAATCAAGCTCTTGAATCTATATGATTTTGCCAATCATACTGCCCTCATGGCAAACTTCCAATCCCTTTTCTCGTATATGTGCTAGAAGGCGGTGATCGAAGTTCTTAGTGTCCAAGGTATGGCATTAATCTAATGCCGAAGGTCCAATTCTGGAGCTCTAGGAAGTAGGAGTTCCACTTCTTCACGATTACAGCCAAGTCCACTCAGACGCGAAGTGTTAGTATCTGATAGGGTCGCGTATTGGTTAAATAGAAAAAAAAAATACGTTTAAAAAATGTCTTTACAAAAAACTGAGTTCAAAAAATAATTTTCAATATTCATTAAGTAAGAATAGAACAAAGATTCTTCCTATATATTCCCAGATGAATTGCTCCAGCATGAAACTCAAGTAATATTTTTTATAAAACTCGCTTTTATAACACTCGCCTTTAAAAAAACGTATATTTAGCTCTTTTTATTGAGCACACTTAAACTCGATTTTATTTACCCAGAAGTAAATCCATTTACTTAGGGGATTACCAAAAATAAGTAATAATAATAATAACATATATATATATATATATATATATATATATATATATATATATATTAGAGAGAGAGAGAGAGAGAGAGAGAAGAGAGAGAGAGAGGTTAAAAGAAAGCAAATGAATCCGACAGTATGAGTATGAAAAGGTGGAATGAAAATATCACACAATGCTGTTAAAGAGAAAACAATTTATAATATAAGCATAGCTGATATTGATCAATATTTCAATTTTACAACATCTCAAAATCCGCTACGATAAAAAGTTATACCCATCGTCGTGACCGATAAAAATATGGCGCGAATGCCCACATTTGTGAATAATGTAACAACTTTCGTTCTTTTTTGGAAAATTAAGGTTTTTTTTTTTTTTGAACTGATTTGACATTTATCTCCGATCACAAACACCAAGGAGTAAATGAGCTCTGATGATGATTTTTGTAAAATCGAAATATTGATCAATATCAGCTATGATTATATTATAAATTGTTTTCTCTTTAACAGCATTGTGTGATGTTTTCATTCCACCTTTTCATACTCATATATATATATATATATATACATATATATATATATATATATATATATATTATATCATATTATATTATATTATATATGCAATATATATATATATATATATATATATAACAGAAACGGATGGATAACAGATGTATTTCCCATCGAAGTCGGATGCCGGGGATTTATCACCAACTCAACCATGGCATTTTTGTCTAAACTTCGACAAGAGGAATTACATAAAAAAAAGATTCAGGAGAAGGCTCTAACCGCATCAGCGTGCATATGGTAATCCTATATTATGGCATCAAACCGACAAAGTCTGCTGGTATCGTGAGATACTTCTGGGGCGATCTGGGTTCGTGGTAATGATGGTTCGGCCCCGAAACGATGCTTGAACCCAGAGTCATCATCTGATGAAGGCTTTGTTAGTTTCAATGCTACTGTGTAAATAGCAGTCATTGTATGAAGATTGATGATTAACATAATTCTTCTACAGAAAATATCCGCAAAAACAATCTCCCTGATCTAGCTCTAATGAAAAGGGGGTGAACTCCCTCGCTGTCCGATTGAAACCGGCAATAGGCAACTCCATCGACTTCACTATATTTTTTTTTCGACAATCCGAACCTTTGTCGAAGAAATTCTTTTGGAAACCCTTTACCAAAATTCTTCAACGTTTTAGTTCCGTGCTTGACCGAAAGCGGAAGAATCGAGTAAGTTTCAGTTCTATTTTTATTCCCTGTTTTATTATTTTTGGAAAAAATAATTACTTGCGATTCCGCATCACCTTGCAAGCCCGCAGACGTACAACGGTGTACAAGTTGTGTAAATCCTTCACCGTCTTCGCAGCAAACAGCAGGCAACAGCGACGGCCGACAAAAAGCGGTGGGTACACATCTTAGTCCCTCAAATAAAACATATGAATCTCTGTAGAACATGTATATGCCATTTTATATCTTTCCCGCCAAGACTCACACACACACACACACACACACACTCACGTGCATACACACACACACAAACACACGGGCTTACACACACACACACACACACACACACACACATACACCTGCATACACACATGCACACGCACATGCATAGATGAATGATCTTACATATTTGTGTAACCCATTCGTGCCTTGTATGCGAACATTTGCGAGGTACACCTTTTTTTGTTAAAATTGAAACTGTATTTACTGTAGCATGTTAGTTTTTGTGTGTTGTTTTAATAAAAAAACGCTAGAAATAACTTTTTACACGCATGTATCCAGTTGTTCCAGCATGTAGTGTATGCGTGTGTGCGTGTGTATGTGCGTACGTATATATATATATTATATATATACATATATATATATATATATATATATATAATATGTGTGTGTGTGGTGTGTGTGTGCGTAAATTTTAACTATGTTGAAAGATTCCATCATCTGCAGAGAATATGATGAATATGTTGGTTGATTGGCTAGTTGGTTGGTTGGTTGGATTTTACGGCATGGGATTTATTGGGTTATTTTAAGCCAAGGATGTTTGTGTGGTTCTTTTGTTGCTTTTACAGGTGTTTGTACATTATCTCAGGTGTTAATTCTGTTTGTAATTGGTTACTTGTTTGGTTGGTTGTTAGGGTTTTACGGCATATCAACCGATTTGGTGATTTTATGCCGAAAACTTTTTAAAAATCATTTCTTTTCTATTTAACCCATAGATGTGACCCAAGAAAATACTACCACTCCGGAACAGAGTGGACCTGGGAGTAATTGTGATGAAGGGTACTCCACATTCCCCGAGCTCCAGAACTGGAACTTCACCATCAGATAGTTTAACGTTAGACCCAGGAAAAATGTTTGAAATTGAGTATAATTGTAAATGTTTGGTAGTTATCTGTTATGAATTGTTTTGATTATTCGGACTATTGTCCTGATCTTTATTGTGATAGTTAACACACCGTTTTAGACGTTGTATCCTCCGGCCTTCCTCACATGTTTCCTGTGTATCTGAGAATAGTAAGGATCCAGCTTGGGAACTCATTTTTAATAGTTTGACAGTTCATCAAACAAGCGTGTGTTGTTTCAATTTTAAAAAAAAAAACAGAAATAATTTTGTACACCCATGTATCCAGTTGTTCAAACATGTAGTGTGTGTGTGCGGTGTGTGTGTGTGTGTGTATGTGTGTATGTGTGTATGTGTGTGCGTAAATTTTAACTACATTGAAAGATTCCATCATCTGCAGAGAATATGATGAATATGTTGATTGATTGGCTAGTTGGTTGGTTGCTTGGATTTTACGGCATATGTGTGTGTGTGTGTGTGTCTGTGTCTGTGTCTGTGTCTGTGTCAGTGTGCGTTAATTTTAACTACTAGCTAATATATGCACCCTCCGGGTGCAAGTATTAATGTCATAAAATATCATATTAAATTAGAAAGTCTAAATAAACTAAATAAGAATGCAGATAAATGATTTGAAACAGAGAGGGGTATAATCGAAAAAATAAACAGCTGTAGCTTCCTCTTCCATCTCCCCCCCCCCGCCCGTCTTTCCTGCTAACTTTTCTAATTTAACTATTTAGTTAAATAAGAAAGTTAAGGATAATATTACAGTTATTCTTCTTGTAAATAAATTTCTTTTTAAGATTTATCCACGAGATTTTTGTTTATATTCTTAAGATAAAACCAAACAATTAGAAATCAATAATACCAGCACATATTTATTTAAAATAAAATTTCAAATATCAATATGCAAATTAGCCTTCTCGTTCAAATTGTAAACCGCTATTTTGTTGTATATATAAATACAATTGCATGTTATTCGTACGTAGATATGGTCAACAGTATTAATAATGTAAAACAATTTTTATTAATAACTGAAGGTTTAAAAGAATGAAATCATGGAGAATTTGACGTAAATAATTAAGGGAATTGTGACTTGAGTAGTAATATAGTTTCGGTTACAGACAGAAAAACACACAATCTCCATTATAATAGATGTTGAAAGATTCCATTATCTGCAGAGAATATTATGTAAGTGGTTGGTTGGTTGGTTGGTTTTTTACGGCATGTCAATCCTTGGGTTATTTTAAGCCGAGGGAGTTTCTGTGGTTCTGTTGTTGATGTATAATGATAAGGTGTTTGAACATTATTTCAGGTGTTACTTCTGTTTGTAATTGGGTATAGTTATAAATGTTTGGTAGTCAACTGCTCTGAATAAGTTTGATTTTTCGGGACTTTTGTCTTGATCTTTATTGTGATAGTTAACATAACTCTGTAGCATACGAATATTTAATTTTTCCATTTCTCGGAATTTTTTAGATGAGGCTTGATAATTAGTATTATTTGGATTATTCGGATTATTATTCTCATCTTCATTGTTATCTGCACAACATTTCGGCCTTCTTTTCGGACACAGGAACCCCCTTTTCGAACTCGGGAACATTCTTGTCGTAATCGGGAACCTTCTTGTCGTAATCGGGAGCCAACACGGCACTTTGAACCTAACCCTTTATTCAGTCCACGGGAGTATCCTGTTCTCAGTCCGCTAACCATAGCTGGGGCACTGGTGTTCAGCTGTGTTAATTATTACTCCATGTTACTGCTGCTCTTGACCAGGATTGAACCTGCAGTCTAGAGATAACTGTCACTTAGAACTGTATTAACCTTCCTCCTTTATCCACTAGGCTATGTGTACAATTGTACGGATAACAATGAAGATGAGGACAATAGTCCGAATAATCCAAATAATACTAAATATTTCGTTATTTAAAAATATTATTCTATACATATCACACCGAATATTACGTTCAACTTACATTTACAAATTTTGTCCATTCAGTTGTTCGTGTTAAACTATAGTTCATGTCAATTAATTCTTTTAAAACTTTTTATCCTTGGGTCATCCTTTTCCTCGTATATTATTCCTTTATCACAGACAGCTTATAACTTTACAAAGCAAAGTTATAATGCGATGAAAGATGTACAAACTTAAATCAATCTCTGTCTTCTTTATTTTTATTCATTTTTTAGTCTAAATCTATTTGTTTTACATTTATCTACAAAGAGAAACATGATTGATACAAAAAAAACTTAGAAAAAAGGAAATGTAGACGAATAGAAAGAAAAAAGAATGAAAGAAAGAAAGAGACGAACGAAGGAAGAAACAGAAAGAAAAAAAGAGTGGCAGAAAGATATATTGTATAATTGAGGGACGTACTATCAATTATGCACGGTTAGTGTAGAGAATATTATTTGAATTAAAATCTAACAGTTAACAACAGTTAGGGATTTTGATGGACATCTCATAACCTTATATTGACCTCTCTCTCTCTCTCTTCGTGTTCGCAGTTTGAATTGTGGGAAGGAATTAGACAGTCAGTATTTTTGCTACCGTCGAAGGATAAAGACTTGTTAGCTAGATTCTCTCCCACACGTGTGCTCGAGTGATTTGGGTCCAAGAAAAATAAATAAATGAATATGTGAATTCACTGAACAAACGACAACGTAAGATATTTCAACCAACACCTTAATAAGAGTAAAGTAAAAGTAAAGTCGACGGGGCGGCCTAAAGTCGGTATCAGCAAGTCAGCGAGGGAGTCTATCCCCTTTTCAATAGCTAAAACCAAGAATATTGTTTTTAGCATCTGAGGTGGAGCGCCACATCTTCCACCAGCTCCTTACTTTACCACACATATCCCTGTGCTACTCATGCGCTGAGTTGGCGGGGACCGGTATCGAATTAGGAACCTTGTGGTTTCTGGATGAACGCTCTACCGACTGAGCTAACCCGGCCCCTTAATAAGAAGAAACCGGTAATTATTTCCATTTAATAATAATCATTTGTTTGTACATATTTATATGGTTTCAAATAACTAATGATATTCCTTAGTAAATTATGCTGCATACTTGATGGGCGTACTATCAATTATGCACGCTTAGTGTAGAGAATATTATTTGAATTAAAATCTAACAGTTATAATGCGATCAAAGATGTAGAAACTTAAATCAATCTCTGTCTTCTTTATTTTTATTTATTTTTTAGTCTAAATCTATTTGTTTTACATTTATCTACAAAGAGAAACATGATTGATACAAAAAAAACTTTAGAAAAAAGGAAATGTAGACGAATAGAAAGAAAAAAGAATGAAAGAAAGAAAGAGAAGAACGAATGAAGAAACAGAAAGAAAAAAAAGAGAGACAGAAAGATATATTGTATAATTGAGGAATGTACTATCAATTATGCACGGTTAGTGTAGAGAATATTATTTGAACTCAAACCTAACAGTCAACAACAATTAGTGATTTTGATGGATTCTCTTAACCATATATTGGTCTCTCTCATCATGTTCGGAGTTTGAATTGTGGGAAGGAATTAGATATTCAGTATTTTGCTTACTGTTGTAGGATGAAGACTTGTTAGCTAGATTCTCTCCCACCACGTGTGCTCGAGTGATTTGGGTCCAAGAAAAATAAATAAATGAATATGTGAATTCACTGAACAAACGACAACGTAAGATATTTCAACCAACACCTTAATAAAAAGTAAAGTCGACGGGGCGGCCTAAAGTCGGTATCAGCAAGTCAGCGAGGGAGTCTATCCCCTTTTCAATAGCGCTAGACCAAGGAGATTGTTTTTAGCATCTGAGGTGGAGCGCCACATCTTCCACCAGCTCCTTACTTTACCGCACATATCCCTGTGCTACATCATGCACTGAGTTGGCGGGGACCGGTATCGAATTAGGAACCTTGTGGTTTCTGGATGAACGCTCTACCGACTGAGCTAACCCGGCCCCTTAATAAGAAGAAACCGGTAATTATTTCCATTTAATAATAATCATTTGTTTGTACATATTTATATGGTTTCAAATAACTAATGATATTCCTTAGTAAATTAGGCTGCATACTTGATGGGCGTACTATCAATTATGCACGCTTAGTGTAGAGAATATTATTTGAATTAAAATCTAACAGTTATATTATAACTGTTAGATTTTAAAAACTTTAGAAAAAAGGAAATGTAGACGAATAGAAAGAAAAAAGAATGAAAGAAAGAAAGAGAAGAACGAATGAAGAAACAGAAAGAAAAAAAGAGAGACAGAAAGATATATTGTATAATTGAGGAACGTACTATCAATTATGCACGGTTAGTGTAGAAAATATTACTTGAACTCAAACCTAACAGTTAACAACGGTTTGTGATTTTGATAGACATCTCCTAACCTTATTTTGACCTCTGCCTTCCTGTTAGGAACGGTGTTGTTGATTATTAATGATTTTGACTATGATATGAATTAAATAACTAAATAAATAAATAATATGTTGTATAATAGAGGGACGTACTATCAATTATGCACGGTTAGTATAGAGAATATTATTTGAATTAAAACCTAACATTTAACAACGGCTTGTGATTTTGATAGACATCTCCTAACCTTATATTGACCTGTGTCTTCCTGTTCGGAACGGTGTTGTTGATTATTGATAATTTTGACTATGATATTAAATTAAATAATTCACTGCTAAACTGAAACTCCATTATGATAATACTTTTTTTAATATCAAATATAAATCAGATCTCTATTATTTTTGCTCAAATACGAAGCCCTGGTGATATTAAATGTGTATCTTTGTCGTTAATTGTTTTATTTTCATAGTTTCCTTCCCTCATACATATACACACAACTGTCCTTTATATATGTATATATTTAACTTCATTTGATTTTATTCCTTATATTCTCTGTCTTCTTTTTTTTTAAATCCATTGCTTACGACGATGACATCAACATCACTATTTCTCTATCACTGTGTAACGTTTTCTTCAAACAATTTCAAAAAATATTATTCTTTTTAAACATTTCAGAAATTATCTGTATTTTAACCGCTTTGATTTAAAACCCCAAAGAATTTACTCTGGCGAAGGCCGTTATTCCTTGTATACTAAATGATTTTGTAGTTGTCTATTATTATTATTACTAGCAAATATATGCACCCTCCGGGTGCAAGTATTTAAGTTTTAATATAATAAAATATCATATTAAATTAGAAAGGCTAATGAAACTGAATAAAAATGCAGATATAAAGATTTGGAACAGAGAGGGTATGATTGAAAAATAGAACAACTTCGAAACTAACTCTTCCATCATTTTCCGTTACTCCCGTCTTTCATTGGTAAATTTTACTAATTTAACTATTTAGTTAAAATAGGAATTAAAGAATAATGTTACAGTTATTTCTTCTTGTTAATGGATTTCTTTTAAGATTTATCAACGAGATTTTTGCTCATATTCAATAAAATAAAACCAAACAATTAGAAATTTATAATACTAAGCATATATTTAATAAAATCACATTTTTAATATCAATATGCAAATTAGCCTCCCCATTCACACAGTAAACCGCTATTTTGTTGTATATATGAATACAATTGCATGTTATTAGTATGTAATTATGGTCAACAGTATTAATAGTGTAAAACAATTTTATTAATAATTGAGGTTTAAATAAAAATAAAATCTTGGAGAATGTGATGTAAATAATAAAGGGAATTGTGACTTGTATAGTAATGTAGTTTCGCTTACAGAGAGACAAACACACAATCTCCATTATAATAAGATTTTATTTTGCATTTAAAAAACTCAGACACACGTTTTAAAAAAAAAGACAAGAAAATACAGCGCTGAATATACGTTAAAAATAAAAGCACCAACGAGAAGGGAAAAAAAGTTAAAGAAACACGACATTTGTTTGCCCTGTAGTTAGTTTTGTCCAATGTAGCTTATATAATCAACCTACTAAAAATTTAGAGAGAAAAAAATAACTGCTTGATAAAATACATTACGATCAATTGCAAATTTCAGGTTTTAAGAAAAAAAAATAGGTTTGTTGACGCTCGCGGTGAGAATTATTAACTCAATATAAGGATAATCGAAGACCGATATTTCTTTAATTCAAGATTTTAATGATTTCTCGGTCGAATACAACAATTACTGAACAGAGATTTAGCTTTAGTAATGATGAGTGAATCGTAAAATTTCTAAAAGGCTTCATTTATTTGGCAATGTTAAAATAACGAGATAAAAAAACTTCCAAAGTTGGTTTTCAGGACAGACGGAAACTCTACCATTTGGAAAAGTAGTGGGCAATCTTGAACTTTCTCAACTATAATAATAGTTTTAGTTTGGTTTATTTTGTTTTATATCAACCTCAGTGGGTCATTTAAAGCCGATAAAGTTTTGAAATAAATCAATTCTTAATGGATAATACAATTTTGTTTATAAATACATTTTTCTATTTAACCCATAGATGGGACCCTAACAGGTACTACCACTCCGGGTCAGAGTGGACCAGGGAGCAATGGTGATGAAGGGGTGCTCCACATTCCCCAAACCTCCAGAACTGGAACCTAGCCATCAGATAGAGTTTAACGTCATTCCCAGCACATGTAGACCTGCAGCCACCGCCTTCTAGCACCCATATGATAAAAAGGGGTTGGGAAAAGCATATAGGTGCTAGGGCTTGACGTGACCAGCCGATTGATCGGAGGGAGCCTCTCCGACGCCCGTCTAGCCCAAGTAAGGGCAAAGTGGAGTATTGCATGTCATGAAATAATAGTTTTAGTGATTATTTACAAAAGAGAAAATGCCCCCCCCTCTCTCTCTCTCTCTCTCTCTCTCTCTCTCTCTCTCTCTCTCTCTCTCTGTATGAATTTTAACTATATTGAAAGATTCTATCATCTGTAGAGAATATGATGAATATGTTTGTTGATTGTCTAGTTGGTTGGTTGGTTGGTTGGTTGGATTTTACGGCCTGTGCGTGTGTGTGTGTGTATGTGTGTGTGTGTGTCTGTGTGTGTCTGTGTCTGTGTCTGTGTGCGTGAATTTTAACTATGTTGAAAGATTCCATCATCTGCAGAGAATATGATGTAAGTGGTTGGCTGGTTGGTTGGTTGGGTGGTTGGTTGGATTTTACGGCATGTCAATCCTTGGGTTATTTTAAGCCGAAATTTAAACTTCCAAAGTTGGTTTTCATGACAGACGGGAATTCTACCATTTGCAAAAGTAGTGGGCAATCTTGAACTTTCTCAACTATAATAATAGTTTTAGTGATTATTTTACAAAAGAGAAAATGTTCCATGATGGTTAAAGTTACTCAACTCCGCATGAAATAAAAGGGAACATAACTGTGTATTTGTGAATTCAAAAGGTGAGATGTTATACTATGTAATTGTCATATCACCCTGATCCATTACACTGATCCATCACTCCGATCCATCACCCTTTTGTATTCCAGATTTAAATCTCTGCGATTTCTGACCATTTTCATGAAACTGGTGATGGTGATTAAGAAAATAGATTGGAAATAATTCGGAAAAATTGAAGGGGTCAAGTAAAAAGATTTTCAGATTCTAAAAATGCGGATAAAACAACGCAACAACTAAATTTAAATGATATTTCCCCTCAGTCTTTTGCGAAGCTTTTTCGAGAATTCTTGAGATTAAATTCGAAAAAGCTTCGAAAAAAAACCGAGGTGAAATGTCATTTAAATTTAGTTGTATTATTTTATTCGCTTTGTTCCTCTATTTTCAACCACATTTTGTCGGATAGACTTAATCCCATACCTCTCATATATATATATATATATATATATATATATATATAATCCAAAAGTCCAGAGAAGAAATCTTCCTTACGACACAAGAGTTTTATTTAAAAAACCTGTCGCAGTTTGAGAGCTCAATGTGTGCTCTTAATGTTAGAGTTACAGGGCAAATATATAAGTAAAGAAACAACAAAAGACTTATAGATTTAGCATTATAGTCTATTTATAGTCTAAGCTCCCTGAAATAGACTTTAATGCTAAATATCTAAGTCTTTGGTGTTTCTTTACTTATATATATATAATATATATATATATATATATATATTATATATATATATATATATATATATGCGCGCAGAAAACAGCAGCATCGTCATGATTGAATCAAATCTAAAGAAATAGGATCATTGAATCTTACACACTCATTTGTATAGGAGAAATTTTTTGAAGTATTTGAATAGGAGAAAAGCCCAATTTGCGTAAGTTAGCTAATATCAAAGCCGTGGATATTTTCCGGTTGTTTCATATTTGTTCTCAGAAAAATCGTATTCAAATTTATTTTACAATTAAGTAGGTTTAAAAAATGGGAATCAAATATATTATTAAGAATTTGATTGACAGAGTTAATTTCTTTGTTTTTTCGCCACAAGAATTCATAAACATATGAATCTAGCATATCTGTATGAATGAATTAACCTTAACCCTAGGCAGACTATGGCCGAGTACTATTTCTCTGAATGTTTGAGATGAGGCTTGATGATTAGTATTATCTGCGTTATTTCGGACTATTGTCCTCATCTTCATTGTTATTTGTACAACGTTTCGACCGATATGCTTTCCGGCCTTCTTCGGGTATTTCTTGTCGGACTCGGGAACCTTCTTTTCGAACTCGGGAACTTTCTTGTCGTAATCGAGAGCCTTCACGGAACTTCGAAACTAACTCTTTATTCAGTCCTCGAGGGTATCTTGTTTTCTTCCGCTAACCATAGCTGGGGTAGGAGTTGTGTTAATCATTTTTCTATGTTACAGCCTCTACTCAGGATTGAACCCGGAATCCAGCCATAACTGTCACTTACAACTGTTTTAACCTAACTACCTTACCCACTAAGCCATGTGTCCAATTGGAAGTCCCCTGATGGCTCCTGATTACGACAAGAAAGTTCCCGAGTTCGAAAAGAAGGTTCTCGAGTCCGACAAGAAATACCTGAAGAAGGCCGAAGAGTATATCGGCCGAAACGTTGTACAAATAACAATGAAGATGGGGACAATAGTCCAAATAACGCAGATAATACTATGGCGGAGTATTCTGAAATTTTTCAACTAGCAAAATGAAATCTTTGTGATGGAGAACAAGAACTGCCATATGCATTAAGGAAAAGAGCAAGACATCGTCTTGCCTGCCGGAGTCGAACCCGTGTCCTCCCGAATGCAAGAAAGCGAGATTTAGTCGTTGCATGGACGCGAGGTTCGACTCGGGTCCCCGGATGTTTACAATTAAGCAACTGATATGTTTGAAAAATGTTATATAGTCAATCAACTATATCATTAAGAATTTGATTGAAAATATTACTTTCTGTGTTTTTTCGCCACAAGACATATGAATCTAGCATATCTGTATGAATGAATGGACCCTAACCCTAACATATCGCAACTAAATGGTCACCCATCTGAGTACTGAACAGGTTCATTGTTACTTAACTTTAATAATCTGAGATGCTTTCAGTATAACTTGACCGTAAGTCCATCAAAAAGTACATTTTTATTTACTATGCTTTGCTTCGTCGAGATCTCAAGTTACTTACTATACACTATGTTACTAAAGAGTTACCCATCTCAATAATGAACCGGGGCATCGTTGCTTAACTTCTTTACTTTTTCTTGTTATCTACCCAGATCTGCTTAAACTGACACGCAGATTCCAGTTTACGCACAATACCTGCTGTTAACAAGCTATCACCCATCTGAGTACTGAACAAAGTCATTGTTGCTTAACTTCGGTAATCTAAGTGGAACCAGTACCTTCCATGAGACTTTACCATAAGCCCATAATTATTTAACAGTTTGGCGGAGTATTCTGAAATTTTTCAACACGGCAAAATACATATTCTGTTTGAACATTGCTTTATGCTGAAAAAACTATAACATTAAGATTTTTTTTTAAATAACCACTTGTAGAGTCTGTTTATCCAAATCAATACTTGCTAGTCATATGAGATCTCATCAAGACAAACAATTTAAGGTTGGTTTTACGCAGATCCTTCCACAGCAACCTATTGGTAATCAGTATGAATGATGTTCTAAAGTATGTGGATCTGTAGCAGGTTTGAGAAGACTTATAACGGTAGATAGGGTTGATATAAACGACAACTGTTGCTTGTCATCTATTCGGGAGTATTTGTAAGGGTGAAGTTAGCCTGACAAATCAATGTGAATGCCCCTGGGTGGTGTTTCAGGGTTTGAGCAGATATATTTCTTCTGTAAAGAAGTGACATTCATTATACGTATATATGTATATATATATATATATATATATATATATATATATATATCGAAACCGTTTAAAAAAAGCTTCCGAGTGTTAGTGTTAGGGAGAATCTGCCATGTTTTGGTATTCCCGTCGATAATTGGGAGTCCCTGACATCCGATCGTGGACAATGTAGAGCTGTGATATACATGGGTCTTGTACTGTTTGAAGCAGCCAAGGTCGACCGGGAAAAATTCAAGAGTAAATGCAGAAAAGAGTAAACTCCGCCGGACGATTTTGGAGATAGGTGGTTCTTTGAGGAGTGTAGCCGGACCCTGTTCTCAAAGGCAGGCCTGGTTAATCTCATGAAATCACATGAGAAAAATCCGACTGCAATTTTTGTCTCTCCTATGTCCTCTGATTCCCAACATAAAAAATGTTCATGCTCCTACTGCACTACGGTGTGCCGAACTGCTGATAGTCTTAGGTTTCACATGAGAGTTCACAAAGATGCCTATACCGTTCATGAGTGCCAAATCTGCTCTAAGATAGGCAAGTGGCTGGCAGGAGTAAAGAAAATCATCAATGAACTTACGAAGAGAGAATGAATGAAGAGGTGGCATTCATCTGAGAAGATGTTGCGATCAACAAAATTAATACCCTTAGGAATGGTAGAAATCCATATATTATCCCAGTAGTATGGGTAAAATAGTAGGCTAGACTGGGCACTTAAACCTGGGATAGATACCCAGTCTAAGAGAATGTAAAACTCTGAATTTGAAAGGCCTGAGATCAGTCATTGATTGGGTTTATGGCATTCCCTGTGCACCAATCATTTTCCTATCGACAGTGCCAAAAATTGCGTATGGTCCAACACTATAAACAAAACACCGTGTAAGTTGTTCATTGGATAAATACTCATGCGTCGAAATCAACGAGAGAGTCCAAGTATGTGTCTTATTTAGAGAGAGGGAGATAATGCGAGAGACAGAGACGGAAATAGAGACAGAGACAGACAGACAGACAGAGTCGGAGACAGAGAGAAGAAAACACATTTGGAAAAAATATATTGGCATATTTCATTTGAGATATAGTGTAATTAAAATGCAAATTAATTTATTGCAAAACAAAACCAAATTAATTCATTACAAAAAAAAAAAAAAAAAAAGATAATTTATTGTTGAAAGAAAATCTATTTAATTCGGAATCCGATGAACCTGAACATGTCAGTCCTAATTTTACAAA
Organism: Doryteuthis pealeii; assembly: GCA_023376005.1. Classification (NCBI taxonomy): domain Eukaryota; kingdom Metazoa; phylum Mollusca; class Cephalopoda; order Myopsida; family Loliginidae; genus Doryteuthis; species Doryteuthis pealeii. The sequence continues at coordinate 69,213,151 of CM042169.1, forward strand.
CGGACCCTTTCTTGTTCTTTTCCTTCTCGTTCCGTCGGATTTCATTCGGAAATTTCTTTTCCGACATACGGGAAAATAATGAAGCGTGCATTGAAGGAAATGAAATCAGAGATCCAAATTCGAAATCTGTTTACGTTTTTGGCGGGAAAGACATGAATATATCACTTCTCCCCCACCTATCACCCATGGATGAATAGGTGGTGTCATGTGGTCAGTTTCTAAGAGAAGTAAAGCACACACACACACACACACACATACACACACACACACACACACACACACACACACATATATATATATATATATATATATATATATAAGATAAATCTAATGAGTCATACGAACCTACTAAAAGTTTCGTTAATGCTCTACTTAGGTATTGAGCACTTTTTACTTATTAGCTTTAGTCTCCTGGCGGGTTTGTATGTATATATATATCTTAATATATATATATATATATTATATATATATATATATTATATATATATATATGCATATAAATTGTTTTTTTGTTTTGGCCAAGATGTCGTACTAATAGATTATTTTTTTGTTGGTACGATTATCTTGGTCTTTCCTTTTTTCCAAAAATGATTTTCTTCTCGGTTGATATTTGGTAGTATATTTTTACAATCAAACTATTTTTTTCTCACCGCGAGGATTTACCAACAAGTTTGGTATATTAAATATGTATATATATATATTAATATATATATATATATATATATATATATATATAAGGTGTGTCATTATAGTATCAAAATCGAAGCTGTATTTTCCAAGATAGAACTAAAAGATGAATGGAACGTTAATTTTTTTTTCATAATACAAGATGTTTCATGATAGTGCCAAGTTTGAAACTGTATTTACCAAGATAGTCATGAACAATCAATGAAATGTTATTTTTTTTTCAGAATACACGGTGTGTCAAAAAGTAGGAAGATGTCGATACTTTTTTGATACTCCATATATATATATATATATATATATATTATATATATATATTGGTTTGGAGGTGTAATGAAAAAAATTATAAGGTAACAATTGTGTTGTGTGTCAACCTGTAATTTATTCGTGAATTTTCAAGATAAAATCTCTTTTTCAGTTCCAGTGTTCTTCTGAAAAAGATATTTTATCTTGAAAATTCAAGAATAAATTACAGGTTAACACACAACACTATTGTTACCATATTATTTTTTTCTTTACACCTGCATTGTGATACCCTTCTAAATCAACCTCCAAACAAATATATACACAATGCTTCTTCAAAATTATAAAACTATAATATGGTATTTGTGGAAAAGGTTACTTACCGGTGAAACAGGTCACAATGGTCAGTTGATGCAAGATTCACAATGAAAAGGTAGCGATATAACAAATATAAAGTGCTCAATACGTTGGTAGAAAAAAATTATTATGATAATGGTACACGATAATAACCTACTCGAGTTTCACCATAAGGATCTTCAGGGTTAAATCCACTTGATTAATCAAGATATCTATTAATTGCAGTTGATTCCACGTGTGTGTTTTTTTGCGATAAAAATTACACACGTGCAATCAGCTGCAATTAATATATATATATATATATTATATATATATATATTATATATATATATATAATTTGTTTAAGAAATAATTTTTATTAATTTCATGTCTATTGATAAATTGATAGACATAATTTTCATTAACTTTATGTGTATTAGTAAACACAGAATGGCCCTCAGCTGCCGGCTTCTAGCACCTATATGATAAAAAGGGGCGAGTATTTGCCGTAGGAGCGATTTGAAGAATACAGTCGGGACAATCATATAGATTCTAGGGCATGACATGACCAGTCGATTGATTCGTTTCGTGCGGCCCTCAAACTGTCTGTCAAGCCCAAATAAGGGCCGAAATATTGCATGTCACATGACCACTTAATACTCGGGTCAAAGAGTGCTCAGTTACCATATTCCTGTCCTGAGGTATTACTGGTTGCCATCCACAGCCAATGGGCAAGACCCCAATTGGGTAACTTACTGTTGTGACTAAGTTATCAAATATTGAAATCTGGAAGAAACGTTATTACCCTTTAGTACAAAAATATAGAAATATCATAGAATCCAACGCGCAGATTTTCAGTAACAGAAACTAAAATATCTGTAGCAAGACTAGCTACTACTCGACTAATACTCTCGTATAAAACGTAAAGAATAAAGTCGTCGGGGTGGCTTAATGTTGGTATCAACCATACAGTGAGGGAGTCTATCCCCTTTTCACTAGCGCTTGATAAAGGAGATTGTTTTGCATTTGAGGTGGGGCGCCACACCTACCATCAGTTCCTCACTTTACCGCACAGAACCCCGTGCCACTCATACGCTGAGTTGGCGAGGGGCGGTATCGAACCAAGGGTTTTGCGATGCCTAATCAAGCGCTCTACCGAATGAGCAAAACCGGCCCTTTGTTTCGTTGGGCGAGTCTGACTTTCTTATTGGGTAAATATCTTCCGATACAACGTTTACCCTTCTGCATAGGTGCAGTCAGTGTATTCTATGGAACAAGCGGACACAGCGCCGTGGTTTGTGGAATAATCTCTCAGGTCTATTAGATTTTTTTTCAAATTATGATTTTATCAAAGAAAAAAATGGAAACTCTTGAGTGCTTTAAATTTTCTCGTTTCAATACTCTCGTGTAGTGCGTATTATTTATTAGTTTCGTTGGACGAGTTCGTCTTTCTTGTAAGTTAAATATCTTCTGTTACACATCTTTCCGTTCTGCATAGGTGCAGTCCGTGTATTCTCTGGACCTAGCAGACAGGGCGCAGAAGTTTGCGGAATAACCTCTCAGGACTAAGAGATATCTTTCAAATTATGATTTTATCATAAATCGAAACTCTGTTGAATGCTTTGAACTTTCTCGTTTCAATACTCTCGTATAGTCCGTATTATTTATTTGTTTCGTTGGACGAGTTCGAATTTTATGTAAGGTAAATATCTTCTGTTACAACACTTACCCTTGTGCATAGGTGCAGTTTGTGTATTTTATGGACCCAGCGGACCGAACGCAGTGGTTGGCTGAATAACCTCTTTTGAATGAGATATTTTTTTCAAATTATGATTTTATCAAAGAACAAAATGGAAACTCATTTGAGTGTTTTAAATTTTCTCGTTTAAATACTCTCGTGTAGTGCGTATTATTTATGTTTCGTTGGACGAGTTCGACTTTCTTATAAGGTAAATATATTCTTTTACAACTCTTACCCTTCTGCATAGGTGCAGTCGGTGTATTCTCTCGACCTTGCAGACAGAGCGCAGTGGTTTATGGAATAACCTCTCAGGACTAAGAGATTTGTTTTCAAATTATGATTTTATCAAAGAACCAAACGGAAACTAGGTTGAATGCTTTGAATTTTCTTGTTTCAATAGTCTCATGTAGTGCGTATTATTTATATGTTTCGTTGGACGAGTTCGACTTTCTGGTAGAGTCAATATCTTCTGTTACAAATTTTACCCTTCTGCATAAGTGCTGTTGGTGTATTCTATGGACCTAGCGGACAGAGCGCAGTGGTTGGCTGAATAACCTCTCATTACACGACGATATTTTTTTTCAAATAATGCTTTTATCAATGAACAAAATGGAAACTCGGTTGAGTGCCTTAAATTTTCTTGTTTCAAAACTCTCGTATAGTCCGTATTATTTATTTGTTTCGTTGGACGAGTTCGACTTTCTCGTAGGGTAAATATATTCTCTTATAATTCTTACCCTTCTGCAGAGGCGCAGTCTGTGTATTCTCTGGACCAAGTAGATAGAGCGCAGTGTTTTGCGGAATAACCTTTTAGGACTAAGAGATTTTTTTTCAAATTATGCTTTTATAAAGGAACCAAATGGAAATTCATTTGAAGGCTTTGAATTTTTTCATTTCAATACCCTCGTATAGTCTGTATTATTTATTTGTTTCGTTGGACGAGTTCAAATTTCTCGTAGAGTAAATATACTCCCTTACAACACTTACCATTCTGTACAGGTGTTGTTGGTGTATTCTATGGACCCAACGGACAGAACGCAGTGGTTGGCTGAATAACCTCTTTTTGAATGAGAGATATTTTTTCATATGATGATTCTATCAAAGAACCAAACCGAAACTCGGTTGAGTGCCTTAAATTTTCTCGTTTCAATGCTCTCGTGCAGTCCGTATTATTTATGTGTTTCGTTGGACGAGTTCGACTTTCTTGTAAGGTGAATATCTTCTGTTACAACTCTTACCCTTCTGCATAGGTGCAGTTTGTGCATTCTATGGACCCAACGGGCAGAGCGCAGTGGTTGGCTGAATAACCTCTCTTGATTAAAATATTTTTTTAAATTATCATTTTATCAAAGAACCAAATGGAAACTCGGTTGAAGGCTTTGAATTTTCTCGTTTCAATACTCTCGTGTAGTGCGTATTATTTATATGTTTCGTTGGACGAGTTCGACTTTCTCGTAGGGTAAATATACTCCCTCACAATTCTTAACCTTCTCTGTAGGTGCTGTTGGTGTATTCTATGGACCCAAAGGGTAGAGGAGTTCAGAGGTTGGCGGAATAACCTCTCAGTACTAAGAGATATTTTTTCACATTATGATGTTATCAAAGAAAAAATAGGAACTCTGTTGAGTGTCTTGGATTTTCTCGTTTCAATACTCTCGTGTAGTGCGTATTATTTATTTATTTCATTGGACGAGTCCGTCTTTCTTGTAGGGTCAATATCTTCCCTTTCAACACTTACCCTTCTGCATAGGTACAGTTGGGGAATTCTCTGGACCCAGTGGACAGAGCACCGTGGTTGGCTGAATAGTCTCTCTTTACTAAGACATTTTTTTTCAAATTATGATTTTATCAAAGAACCAAACGGAAACTCGGTTGAGTGGTTTAAATTTTCTCGTTTTAATATTCAAACTTCTATCGCAATTCATTTTTTAAAATTTTGGGTTTAATTTTGGCTCTCACTTGACTGGGTATCGGTTTTACGGGAGAAATAGTTACAAATATTTTAGGCAGACTTTTTTCACTCTCTTTTTTTTGGGGGGGCGCCTTATTTTGTTTATTTATTTTCTTGTCCACTGTTAAAAGATCCTGAGATTATCCCGACATAAAAATTAAAATAAATAGAATTTCCAAGATGGAAGAAGAAAATTTTAAATTTGAAAAGAAATCTGTCCTATTAGAATAAAGCATACAATTTTACTGAACAAAAATCTATATTAAAATCAGAAAATAAAAGATGTTATTAATTCTGATTTTTTTTTTTTATTTTGTTGCGTTTTTTAATTATTTTTTTAGGTTTCTTTTTTCTTTTACTTTTTTTTTTGTTATGTCAGAATTTTTTTTTCTTTTTATCAAGAATCTTCTAACGAAGGTGTTTGAGATATTTGAAGAAAAAAAAATGTCTTTATTTGATTTTTCAAAAGATCTTCTTTTTTTTTTTTTCGAATAATTCGTGTAGATTACGGCCGATTATTATTAATTCATTTTTACGCCGGCTATAATCTGTTTGCTGTTATCACTATCGATGCAAATTAGTTGGCTGTCGAAAAAATCTCAGATCAATTCATCTTCAGTTTCATTTGTTCAATCATAAATTAATTGAAAAATCTTGAAATTAAGGATTATGGCTTCAGTCCATTTGCGCTAATTGATTGAAGTCGATTCTCGTGGCCAAAAATCGACCGTCGTCGCAAGATGCTACCATGTTTCCATTCATTCTTTTTTTGTATGTATTTATTTTATTTTTTTATTTGTAAAAACCGTTAATGACCCTCTTGGAATGCAAGGAATTATAATTTGCAAATTCCTCCGTGCAATTTGAATAAAGCAATTGATGCTTCAAATGTTTCCACCAGAGAGGGCAGTAGCGTGTTTTAAAACATGTTTCTTTCATTTTAATTTATATTCATAATTGTAAAGAGTTTGTTTGTCGGTCCTCTATAAATACCCAATAGGTTTGAGGTGTATATTTACTAATCATTTCTTATGAGTAGGATATTATGTTATAGCACCTGGGATACCTTACTTCTTGTGTATATAGTGTGCCTGTATAACCGTGGTTGTATACAGAAACACTTATCTTTTTTGATTAGATACTTAGCTTCTGCTTTTCCATCTTAGCTTGGGCTGGATCTAACTTTTTCCAGGCAGCTTTTTGTGTTCGTATTTAATTTCCTATGATGCTACCATATTTCCATTCATTTTTTTTTGTATTTATTTTATTTATTTTTTATTTGTAAAAACCGTTAATGACCCTCTTGGAATGCAAGGAATAATAATTTGCAAATTCCTCCGTGCAATTTGAATAAAGCAATTAATGCTTCAAATATTTCCACCAGAGAGAGAGCGCAATAGCGTGTTTGAAACCATGTTTCTTTCATTTTAATTTATATTCATAATTGTAGAGAGTTTGTTTGTCAGTCCTCTATAAATACTCAATAGGTTTGAGGTATATATTTAATAATCATTTCTTATGAGTAGGATATTATGGTATAGCACCTGGGACACCTTACTTCTTGTGTATATTCTATACCTGTATACCCGTGGTTATATACAGGTAAACTTATCTTCTTTGATTGGACACTTAGCTTCTGCTTTTCCCCTCTTATCTTGAACTGGATCTATCTATTTCCAGGCAGCTTTTTATGTTCGTATTTAATTTCCTAAGATGCTACCATGTTTCCATTCATTTTTTTTTTGTATTTATTTTATGTATTTTTTATTTTGTAAAAACCGTTAATGACCCTCTTGGAATGCAAGGAATTATAATGTGCAAATTCCTCCGTGCAATTTGAATAAAGCAATTGATGCTTCAAATGTTTCCACCAGAGAGGGCAGTAGTGTGTTTTAAAACATGTTTCTTTCATTTTAATTTATATTCATAATTGTAGAGAGTTTGTTTGTCGGTCCTCTATAAATACTCAATAGGTTTGAGGTGTATATTTAATAATCATTTTTTATGAGTAGGATATTATGGTATAGCACCTGGGACACCTTACTTCTTGTGTATATTCTATACCTGTATACCCGTGGTTATATACAGGTAAACTTATCTTCTTTGATTGGATACTTAGCTTCTGCTTTTCCCCTCTTATCTTGAACTGGATCTATCTATTTCCAGGCAGCTTTTTATGTTCGTATTTAATTTCCTAAGATGCTACAATGTTTCCTTTCATTCTTTTTTGTATCTATTTTATTTATTTTTCATTTGTAAAAACCGTTAATGGCCCTCTTGCAATACAAGGAATTATAATTTGCAAATTCCTCCGTGCAATTTGAATAAAGCAATTGATGCTTCAAATTTTTCCACCAGAGAGGGCAGTAGTGTGTTTTAAAACATGTTTCTTTCATTTCAATCTATATTCATAATTGTAAAGAGTTTGTTTGTCGGTCCTCTATAAATACCCAATAGGTTTGAGGTGTATATTTACTAATCATTTCTTATGAGTAGGATATTATGGTATAGCACCTGGAATACTTTATTTCTTGTGTATATAGTGTGGCTGTATACCCGTGGTTGTATACAGGTACTCTTATCTTCTTTGATTGGATACATAGCTTCTGCTTTTTCCATCTTAGCTTGGGCTGGATCTGCTTTTCTCCTCTTATCTTTGACTGGATCTATCTAATTCTAGGCTGCTTTTTGTGTTCGTATTTAATTTCCTAAGATGCTACCATATTTCATCTCATACTTTTTTGCATCTATATTTATTCTTTATTTGTAAAAACCGTTAATGGACCTCTTGGAATACAAGGAATTATAATTTGCAAATTCCTCCGTGCAATTTGAATAAAGCAATTGATGCTTCAAATTTTTCCACCAGAAGGGCAGTAGCGTGTTCTAAACCACGTTTCTTTCATTTCAATCTATATTCATAATTATGAAGATTTTGTTTGTCAGGCCTCTATAAGCAGCCAATAGGTTTGATGTAAATATTTACTAAGTCTTCCTTACGGGTAGGTTATTGATTTCGAATAAGATTGTTTTATTGTCAGATGTATTAAAATCAATCCTATGTATATTTTTATTGAAATCTATAGAGAATGCAATAAAAATAAGTGTAAACATTTTTGTGTTCGTATTTAATTTCATAAGATGCTACCACATTTCCTTTCATTCTATTTTTATAAAAACCGTTAATGACCATCTTGGAATGCAAGGAATTATAATTTGCAATTCCTCCGTGCAATTTGAATAAAGCAATTGATGCTTTAAATATTTCCACTAGAAAGGGCAGTGGCGTGTTTTAAAACATGTTTCTTATCATTTTCAATCTATATTCATAATTGTTAAGAGTTTATTTGTCAGTCCTCTATAAATACCAATAGGTTTGAGGTGTATATTTACTAATCATATCTTATGAGTAGGATATTATAATATAGCACCTGGGATACCTTATTCTTATGTATATAGTGTGGCAGTATACCCGTGGTTGTATACAGGAACACTTATCCTTTTTGATTGGATACTTAGCTTCTGCTTTTTCCATCTTCGCTTGGGCTGGATCAATCTATCCCTGGGCTTCTTTTGTGTTCGTATTTAATTTTATAAGATTATGAAATTAGATACGAACACATGTTTCATTCATTCTCTTTTTATAAAAGCCATTAATGACCCTCTTGGAATACAAGGAATTATAATTTGCAAATTCCTCCGTGCAATTTGAATAAAGCAATTGATGCTTCAAATTTTTTCCACCAGAAAGGGCAGTAGCGTGTTCTAAACCACGTTTCTTTCATTTCAATCTATATTCATAATTATAAAGATTTTGTTTGTCTGTCCTCTATAAATACCCAATAGGTTTGA
>CM042169.1:69226957-69229457 GCA_023376005.1 Doryteuthis pealeii
AAAAGAGTAGGGGAAAGATAGAAACTCACCCGCGTGTGGAAGTGATAACACACATGTGTTTCTATAAAAAAATAAGAAAAAATGAAAGAAGGCAATAAAAGTGTTCTGCACTTCCTATTCTGCTGCGTCTTATTTTTGTCTTTATGTAGATTGTTCTAATGTCATTGTCTTATGCTGCGATTATAAGTGATTCGGTCTCTCTCTTGAGGTTTCCTTTTCTTAGCCATGTCCATGACTTCTGATGTGATATCTCTTAAGTTGTGACGCTTGAAATACCCATGTAGTTATTTTCTTTCCATTTTTGCTTTTTAAAACTTTTTGATATATTTCTGTTAGGTCATTGTGCTGCAATTCTTTTACCTAGCTGCTGCAATAAGTCTTTCCTTACTTTTATTGTGTGTGTGTGTGTGTGTGTGTGTGTGTGTGTGTTGTGTGAATGGGGTGTGTGTCAGTAAGTGTATATGTACTTGCTGAAGTACTTGTATACACTGGATAAGAAGCCATAATATTGTAATCCTTTTTCCCATTATTTGGGTGTACCCGACTAACCTTATCAGTTTGTAAGTAAAGTCGTCGGAACGGCCTAAAGTCGGTATCAGCCAGACAGCAAGGGAGTCTATCTTCTTTTCACCAAGGAGATTGTTTTTGGCGTCTGGCATGGAGCGCCACGCCTACCATCAGCTCCTCACTTTATTGCACGGATCTCTCTGCTACTCATAAGTAACCATTACACATTGTTTCAAGCACGTGCAAGACATTAAAGAAAGTTTAATGCATATATTTACCAACCCTTCCGCACGAGCAGGATGCGACACAAGGCCAATTCCTTAAGCCACGTTTAACAGGTTTGAATTCAAAGGTTTCCTTCTCTTAGATTTGTTTGGAGAATTGGATGCATACCTTTCCAATAGGTATTAGCGCTATGTGAAATGAAACAGCTTCATTCAGCAATTGAATTCGGATCGACGAGTCCATTTCCTACGACTCTAACCATTACACCGCACACCTCTATAAGAATGTTTAATGTATGTATGAATGTATGTATGGATGGTGTGTGTGTGTGTGTGTGTGTGTGTGTGTATCTATGTACTTGCTGAAGTTTGGTTTGGTTTGTTTTGTTTTACGGCATATCAACCTCAGTGGGTCATTTAATGCCGATAAAGTTTTGAAATAAATCAATTCTTAATGGATAATACAATTTTTTTATAAATACATTTTTCTATTTAACCCATAGATGGGACCCTAACAGGTACTACGACTCCGGGTCAGAGTGGACCAGGGAGCAATGGTGATGAAGGGGTGCTCCACATTCCCCAAACCTCCAAAACTGGAACCTGACAATCAGATAGAGTTTAACGTCATTCCCAGGACATGTAGACCCTCGCCACCGCCTTCTAGCACCCATATGATAAAAAGGGGTTGGGGCTTGCCATAAGGGCAATAGGTGCTAGGGCTTGACGTGACCAGCCGATTGATCGGAGGGGGCCTCTCCGACCGACCGTCTAGCCCAAGATAGGGCCAAAGTGGAGTATTGTATGTCATGAACTGCTCATCCACCTGGGCTCTATCCTTAAGCATCACGGGTCGCCACCCACAGCCAACAGGTGGCCCTTGGGGGAGTCTTACCCCTCTGCAGAGGTGCAGTCGGTGCATTCTAACGCCCCAGCCGACAGGGCGGACTTGCTGAAGTACTTGTCTACACAGGGTAAGAGGCCATAGTATAGTAAAACCTTTTTCCATTATTTGAAACGTACGCGACTAACTTATCAGTAAGTAAATAAAGTCGTCGGGGTAACTTAAAGTCAGTATTAGCCAGATAGCAAGGGAGTCTATCCCCTTTTCACTAGGGCTAGACCAAGGAGATTGTTTTGGGCGTCTGAGACAGAGCGCCACTCCTACCACCATGTCCCACTTTACTGCATATATCCATGTGCAACTCATACGCTGAGTTGGCGAGGGTCGAAATTGAACCAGGAACCTCGAAGTTCCCAGCCGGACACTCTACCGAATGAGCTAAATCGGCAAGTAACTATGATATTGTTTAAAGGATATGCAAGACTTTAAGCAAACTTTTATGGAATATTGAATAAGTAATGAACGATTTTACAGAGACTTTCTTAGACGACGCTGTCATCTGAGATCTACGTTCCCTTTGTCACCAACTTTGCAAGATCGCTCATACACAAGAGAGCCGTCCATGTATATGACACAATCATAATTATATACAGTACATGGTTGCTCCCAGGTTAAGCGAATGGATATCCCTATCAGATGAACGCCAAGGTCTGCGGGTAGAGACTCAGACTCTCAATATCCCGAATGGTGCCATGAGATAATTGCTGAACCTACGGGCGTCTCGGATGTCTCGTGTCTCCTTGTTCTCCCCGGGGGAGATAAGGCGCAGTTGCATACGCGCTCCCCGTCACCCGACGAGCCTCGCAATGCACTCTACGTCTCTACTCATGCAAGATGAAAGTGCTCGAAAAAGATAGGATCTCTC
>CM042169.1:69236957-69244457 GCA_023376005.1 Doryteuthis pealeii
AAATTGGTAAGAAATTTTAAGAGCCTTTTTTTATTGAATCAAATTTGAAGAATGGAATTTCACAATGGCGACTGGGTCAAAGGTCACCACAGATTATCTCGCCGGAATAATCCAATTCAAATCCAAAAACTAAAAGGAACTATTAAAATTAGATTCTTTGTCGGATAAATCAATAACATATATATATATATATATATATATATATATATATATGAGAAGTAAATACAAAAACGAGGTGTTTTGATATGGCTTTTTTAGCCGACAATTTTTGGGAGAATATGTGCTTAATTGAATTCGTACCTAATTTAAAGTTAATTGATTAATAATTAATTAATTAGGCGGGCATACCTATTCAAATGTAAGGGTAACCACATCGAGAAAAATCAATCTCTGTACGTAAATTTCGGCCTATTAGGCCTCATCAGCAGAGCTATAGATAGGAAGACCGCCTTTTCGTGATTTGAAACCTGGCTGTCAAGCTGACAGATGAGGAACGTAACCCCTACACCAACCGGACTTTCCTAGATTTTTCGTTTTGTTTAGAAGTAGGTTATATTCCTCTTATAGTGACTTTTACTACACGACAGTATGAGAAGTAAATACACAAACGATGTGTGTTGATATGGCTTTTTTAGTCGACAATTTATATATATATATTATATATATATATATATGGGCACATCAACGTAAGTTGGAAAAATATGAAGACCTACGTGAACAATGCGTCACAAACGGATGGATAACAGATATATTTCCTATCGGAGTCGGATGCCGGGGATTTATTACCAAATCAACCTTGGCATTTTTATCTAAACTTGGACTTTCTCCACCAGACAAGAGGAAATACATAAAAAAAGTTCCAGGAGAAAGCTCTAACCGCATCAGCGTGGATATGGCAATCCTACATTGTGACATCAAACCGACAAAGTCTGGTGGTATCGTGAGATACTGCTGGGGCGCTCTGGGTTAGTATTAATGATGTATCGGTCCCGAAACCATGCCTGAACCCAAAGTCATCATCTGATGAAGGCTTTGTTGGTTGCAATGCTACTGTGTAAATAACAGTATATATATATATATATATATATATATATATATATATATATATATATATATAATAAGTAGTTGTTGTGGTGAAAGTTGAAAAAAGTAGAATTTACAGAAGGAAAGTGAAGTTACGTCCGACAATACAGTCTAGAACTGAATCGCGTCGCTTGTTCTTCAAGCTACAATTGTCTTTGCTACTTATAGTAGTAGTAGTAGGATCATTCCATTATGTAAATAGATTATAGTCTTTTAAATGGTGTTGTTTTTGTAAAAACGATAAACATGCATGTATTTTTTCGAATCCTCCGTCGCCAGTTGTTGTGGGGTTTCTTAAGGGTCACAAATAAAGACAAACTACTCGTGAAAGTTGATACAAGTGTATAGAACAAAGAAAGTAGTATTTAGAGAAGCTACAATTGTCTTTGCTACTAATAGTAATAGTAGGATCATTCCATTATATAGATAGGTTATATCACCTATAACAGTAATAGATGTTCGCAACTTTTTATATGGTAAGGACAGAAGTTTACATTTAAAATTGTTTTTTAAAAAAATTTTTCCTTTAATGTATTTGATGATTTTTGTTACCTATGATACTAACCTTCTAACATTAAATGTTTAACTCCCAACCCACTCATGCAATATATTTCAAAAATTATTTTTACGCCGCCCGGGGCGCGTTTTTTATGCCAGGTACTGTATTATAATATATATTATATAATGATATATAAAATAGTATTATGTAGTATAAAAACAAAAAATCTATAAAGATTAATCAAAACTAATATAAAAACAACAAACAAGTAAATTCCCAACCCATCGAGGCAATATATTTAAAAAATAATTTTCACACCGCCCGGAGAGCGTTTCTTTATGCAATATACTATATTATAGTATATATTGAATAACTATAATAATATATATATATATAAAATTACATAATCTAATATAAAACCAATAAATCTATATATGTTAGTTAAAACTAATATAAAAACCCCAATCAAGTAAATTCCGAACGCGCTGAGGTAATATCTTTCAACAATTAATTTTTACATCGCCAGGGGAGCGTTTCTTTATGCAATATACTCTATTATAATATACATTGAATAATAATATATATTAAATTACATAATCTAATATAAAAACAATACATCTCTAAATGTTAGCCAAAACTAATATAAAAACACCAATGAAGTAAATTCCCAACCCACTGAGGTAATATCTTTCAAAAATTAATTTTCACACCGCCCGGGGTGCGTTTCTTTGTGCAAGTTACTATATTATAATATCTATTAAACAATAATAATGATACATAAAATTACATAATCTAATATAAAAGCAATAAATCTATAATTGTTAGTTAAAACTAATATAAATAAACAATAAACGAGTAAATTAAATGCAAAAATAATTCAATTTAATGTTTATTTGTTAATAAAAACAGATACTGTGATTCTCAATAAATGAAAAACATACTTTGATTTACAAAATTTTATCGAATCTTGAAATTTATAGGAAATGTATTTTTTCTTTTAATTATTCATTATTTTATTTATTTATAACAATTTCTAATTTTTACATAATTTTATTTTCTAAGTGGATCTTATCGAAATGCTGAAAATTGATCCGATAACATTAAGAGAAAAACATTGCTAAATTGAATGAGAAAACAGGAAAAGTGATTTAGACATTTGGAACATTTTTAATGACATTTTTATGTTATAAAATTCATGAACACTATCAGTTTATATATATATACTAGCAAATATATGCACCCTCCGGGTGCAAGTATTTAAGTTTTAATGTAATAAAATATTGTATTAAATTAGAAAGGCTAATGAAACTAAATAATAATACAGATAAAAAGATTTGAAACAGAGGGAGTATAATAAAAAATAGAACAACTGAAACTTACTCTTCCATCACTCTCGTCTTTCATTGTTATTTTTTTCTAATTTAAGTATTTAGTTATAAGAGGAAGTAAAGAATAAAATGACAGTTATTTATCTTGTTAATGGATTTCATTTAAGATTTATTGAAGAATTTTCTTATTTCATTAAAATAAAACCAAACACTTAGAAATCAATAATACTAAGCACAATATTTATTAAATTCGATTTTTTAATATTAATATGCAAATTAGCCTTCCGTTCACACTGTAAACCGCTATTTTGTTGTATATAAATATAATTGCATGTTGTAGTATGTAGACATAGTTTAACGGTATTAATAATGTAAGACAATTTTATTAATAATTGAGGTTTAGATAAAAAATAAAATCATGGAGAATGTGATGTCAATGACTAAGAGAATTGTGACTTGAGTAGGAATATAGTTTCGGTTACAGACAGAAAAACACACAATCTACATTATAATAAGATATGTATATATATAATATATATATATATATATATATATATATATATATATATATAAAGTCTTCGGGTGGGCTAAAGGTATCAGCCAATAAGCGAGGGAGTCTATCCTCTTTGCACTAGCGCTAGACCAAGGAGATTGTTTATGCGTCTGAGGTGGAGCACTGCACCTACCATCAGCTCCTTGGTTAGCTCAGTCAGTAGAGCGTTCGGCTAGAAACCACAAGGTACCTAGTTCGATACCGACCCTCGCCAACTAAGCGTATGAGCAGCTCAGTGATCTTTGGGTAAAGTAAGCAATATATATAAGTAAGTCATCGGGGTGGCCTAAAGTCGGTATCAGCCAATCAGCGAGGGAGTCTATCCCCTTTTCACTAGCGCTAGATTAAGGAGATTATTTTAGCGTCTGAGATGGGCGCCACACCTACCATCAGCTCCTTACTTTACCGCACAGATCCCTATGCTACTCATACGCTGAGTTGGCGAGGGCCGGTATCGAACCTTGTGATTTCTAGTCGAACGCTCTATCGACTGAGCTAATCCGGACTGCCCCTAAGCAGTATATAATATATATATATATATATATATATATCGCTAGTGAAAAGGGGATAGACCACCTCGCTGTCTGGCTGATGCCGACATTAGCTCACCCTGACGACTTTATTCTCTTACTAATTATAACCAATTATGATAGTTTTTTTTTTTCAAACATAACTCAAGGAATATTTTAGCATATATTTTGTGTCATTAAACTAGATTGGAAAAAAAGAACGCGTTATTTCTTTCCTTTGCTATTTTCATTTAAACATTTTTGTCTTCGTCTCTGTCTCTCAATGACTCTCTCTCTCTCTCTCCTCTCTCTCTCTCTCTCTCTCTCTCTCTCTCTCTCTCTCTTATTTATTTTCTTGTTTCTCTCTCCGCCCTCCCTCACTCTCTCTTTCTGTTTCTTTCTTTCTCTCTTCCTCTCTTCTTTTTTCTCTTTTTACTGTTTCTCCGTTGTTTTTCACTCCCTCCCTATTTCTTTATGTCTCTTTCTCTCTCTCTCTCTCCCTCTCTCTCCCCTCTCTCCCCCCTCTCTCTCTCTCTCTTCTCTCTCTTTTAATTATCTGTCTTTTTCTGTGCCCCCGTGTCCCTCTCTCTCACTCTCTCTCTCTCACTCTCTTATTTCTTTTTTCTTATATTTTTCTCTCTCCGCCCCTCTCTTTCTCTCACTCACTATTTCTGTTTCTTTCTTTCTATCTCCCTTTCTGTTGTTTCTCTTTTTACTGTTTTTACTGTTTCTCCGTTTTTTTCACTCCCTCCCTCTTTCTATATGTTTCTTCTCTCTCTCTCTCCCCCTCTCTCTCTCTCTCTTTCTCGTTTCTTTTTTCTTTCTTTTTCTATCTTTTTCAACTGTCTGTCATTCTCTGTCCCCCGTGTTCCCCGTGTTCATACCTCTCTCTTTCTCTCTCTTTGTTTTCTTTTTCTCTGTGTGCCTCTTCTTCTTCTTCTTCTTCCTCTTCTTCTTCTTCTTCTTCTTCTTCTTCTTCTTCTTCTTCTTGAATGTTAACAATCATCCATTCATTCCACTTTAGTATAATAACGAATAAAATTCTACTGATGTTTGTTGTTTGTTTTGTTTTACGGCATATCAACCTCAGTGGGTCATTTAATGCCGATAAAGTTTTGAAATAAATCAATTCTTAATGGATAATACAATTTTTTTATGAATACATTTTTCTATTTAAACCATAGATGGGACCCTAACAGCTACTACCACTCCGGGTCAGAGTGGACCAGGGAGCAATGGTGATGAAGGGGTTCTCCACATTCCCCAAACCTCCAAAACCGGAACCTCACCATCAGATAGAGTTTAACGTCATTCCCAGGACATGTAGACCTGTAGCCACCGCCTCCTAGCACCCATATGATAAAAAGGGTTTGGGGTTTGCCATAAGGGCAACAGGGTTGGGAAAAAATTTCTACTGAATAAAGACCAACGTGACGTAACTATTGTGTGGTTGACATAAGTCAAGCGGTTTAATCCGGCGCCAAATTAAATATTTTATTTAATGCCGACATTTAGGTCCCAATTCCCATCTTTTTTATCAGCTGTTTACTCGAATCTGGTATACTGAAAAGATGATACTTTTTCTCTGAGCAGAATTTACAATGTTTCGAACTCTCATTACAAGAAAGTCTATATTCTTGAAATAGACCACTTAACCTGGAGATCTTGCCTAAACCTTATTTTTATATTCTCAGATTCACTTTAGACATTCTTGTGCTATTTGCGTTGCGTTCTCGAAAGAAGCTCAGTGATTATTGAATCTTTACTTTCACAGTTGTTATGTCATTCCAATATAAACCATCTGATGTCTATAAATATCTTTTACTTTTGGTCGTTAAACTACATTTTTAGTTAACCATTTATTTTCCAATTGGCACTCAGACGTTCTAAATTTGTACTCATCATTCAAGTCATTTCTTTTTAACTGTTACTCCCATGTATATATATATATATATATATATATATATATATATATATATATATATATATATATATATAGGTTAGGAGGTTGATTTAGAAGGCTATCACAATGCAGTTTGGAATAAATAAAAAATAATAATACGGTAACAATGGTGTTGTGTGTTGACCTGTATTTTTTATTATTTCTTGAATTTTCGAGGTAATACCTCTTTATCAAAAGAATTGAAATGCCATAGCTGTACTGCTTCAGTTCAATTCTTTTGATAAAGAGGTATTTATTCCAAACTGCATTGTGATAGCCTTCTAAATCAACCTCCTAACCAATACATACACAATGCTTCAAGCAAATTATGAAACTCTCTTATATATATAATATATATATATATATATATATATATATATATATATATATATATATATATATATCATATTTGTTGATTGAAGGCGATTACAATGCAGGTATCGCATAAGATTCGATACTTTTTTTAAATACTTTTTTTTATATAGAAAATAAACTTGACAAAAAAAAATTTAAAAGTATCGAATTTTATGCGATACATGTATTGTAATTGCCTTCAAGCAAAAAATAAAATATATACTTTAATCAACAATGCTTCTAAAAAACAAACATCCCAAAATCTTATATATATATATATATATATATATATATATATATATATATATATATATATATACTTTGGTGCGGTACAAGGTGATTCTAGGCTGGTCCTATTCTCTACCAGTAGTTTGTTGTAGAGTTCAGGTTCCGTATGAGAGCTCAATGTCTAATTATTGTAAACAGAGCAAAGTTATTTGTGAATAAAAAGGCCTTAAATACCATTTTCAAGTGTCTTTTTATTGGTGGAATTTTTTCTTTTTTTTTTCTTTTGCATGGTTGGCGGTGTTTTATGTGTCTGCCTAATGGTCCATAATCACGATACCATTTTTATTCACTATATATATATATATATATATATATATATATATATATATATATATATATATTATTTATTTGTGTATCTATTTTGTTTTTTTAACGTTTTCTGTGATATCAGGAAATACAGAAAATGTAGAGTTCAACAAAAAACAGAACAAAAACAGAGTTCAAAATAACAACCGTTGTTTTGTTCCTGGTTAGCTTTATTTTTCCCAATATTCCGGGTGACCTTCACCCTTTGTCAAGGTATTTTATGACAGCTAAGTATAACTTGATATATACTTTTAGACACACCTTGTATTCTAAAAAAATAACGTCCCATCCATTGTTCATTTTCATCTTGGTAAATATAGCTTCAAGCTCGGGACTTTTATGACACACTTTGCATATATATATATATATATATATATATATATATACATATATATATACTAGGTAGTTTAAAAAGTATAGAGATTTTATGTACATTTTGACGCACCTTGTATTAAAAAATGAACGTTCTATTCATTGTTCATTTCTATCTTGGTAAATACAGCTTTAAATTTGGAACTTTTATGGACACACCTTGTATTCTGAGAAAACTGAACGTTACAATTCATTGTTCATTTCTCTTTAGGCAAATATAGCGTCAGTCTCGGTGCTTTTATGACACACCTTATATATATAAGCCC
>CM042169.1:69254457-69279457 GCA_023376005.1 Doryteuthis pealeii
TAGTACATGGTTTACAGTCTCATCTCTATTACCGCAAAGTCTACATTTACTATTTTGTTGGGTCTTATCAAGTTTCGCTTTGATATAGTTACTCCTTATGACATTATTTTGTGCAGCAATTATTAGTGATTCAGTTTCTCTTTGGAGGTTTTCTTTTCTTAACCATGTCCAAGTTTTTTCATGTGCAACCTCTTTGATTTGTCGTTTGAAGTGTCCATATAATTGTTTTTCTTCCATTTTTGTTTTATAGTCTTTGTTGTTTTTCTGTTGTCCATATGTCATTCTACTATTATGGCCGCCATAAGTAATTTGTCTTTCTTATGTGATCTTAAGTTGTTGATTGTGGTTTCTACGCAGTCCTCTATGTTGGCAAGCCCTCTTCCCCTTCCTTTCCTGAC
The DNA here is from genome assembly GCA_023376005.1 of Doryteuthis pealeii. Taxonomy (NCBI): domain Eukaryota; kingdom Metazoa; phylum Mollusca; class Cephalopoda; order Myopsida; family Loliginidae; genus Doryteuthis; species Doryteuthis pealeii. The sequence continues at coordinate 69,254,856 of CM042169.1, forward strand.
ACATAATCTATCTCTATCGTCTCTAGGGTGAAGAGCCTTGTGCATGGTCATAACTTTCTCGTTCTTTGGTCAATCTGTCTGAGTTCTTGTTTTGTCCATTTTAAGATGGTCCTGAGTATCTTATAATGGGGACAGCCCAGGTATTGATTCCTTTGATCAGATTTCTGCTGTGAAGTTTGGTTTCTAGAAGTTTTGTAGTTCTCCTGAGATATTCCTTTTTAACTTTTCCTTTCATTTCTGTTTGCATGATATTGTCCGCTTCTAAAATTCCTAAGTATTTGTAGCTTTCATTTTCCTCAAGTGATTTTATAGTGTCCCGATCTGGCAGTTGTATTCCATTCATTAATTTTCTTTCACCCTGTTTCATTACTAGCATAAGCACATTTTTCAATTCCAAATTCCATTCCTATATCTTGGCTATATATTCTAATTGTTTGTACCAGGGTTTCTAATTCTTTTTCATTTTTTGCAATTTTTTTATGTCATCCATGTACATAAGGTAGTTAATCTTTTCTTGTGCGTTAGTGAATTTGTATCCCCCTGTACATTTTTAAATGTATATATTGAGTGGCATCATTGCTATAATAAACAGTAGTGGTGATAATGAGTCTCCTTGGAAGATACCTCTTTGGATTTTTACTTCTGCCAGGGATTGTTTTCCGGCTTTTAATTGAACTCTCCAGTTTTCTATGACTTTTTCAATGAAATTTATGATGTTGTTGGACATTTGTACATTTTTAAACATTCTAAAATCCAGGTATGTGGGACCATGTCATGGGCTTTTCTGTAGTCGATCCAGGCCATTGCAATATCTTTCTGTCTATTTTTTGGCTACCAAATTTCTATCCAAGGCTGTACCAGATTTTCTTGGTATTTTTACGTGCATGATGGAATATTTCAAAGTTCAATATCTATTCACCTTAGAACTCATTCTATTCTATTAAAGTCCAATTATTATTGTAATCTGATATTTCTTAAGAATTAGAAGCATTGAAGTGCTATGTCAAACTTGAGTTAAATCCAAATCACTGACTTGGTCTACAACTTAATATTGTACTGGATTGGGCGCTAATTTTCAAAGGTTGCCACCTCTCCCACTCTTAAACAAGTCTTTCTTTTTTCTCTTGCTATTTTACTATATAACTTTTCAATTTGATTTATTTCTAAGGCTATCAGATAATTTGTTGCGTTGGCAGATTTTTCTTTAAAAATTGCTAATTAAGAAAAAATGAAGAAAAGCGATTATCATAAAAACAATAAGATTACAAATGCATAATCTTTTATTTTTCATTTATATTTCTTTAATAATCTGTTGTTGTTGTCGTTGTTGTTGTCATTTTTTGTGTGTTTTGATAATTGTCTGTTTTGCCGATAACGGTTTTGTTTATAATTATTCTCGACTGCGATTGTATTTTTATCAGATTTGACCTTCTCTTGCAAACTCGTACCTACATTAGATAAAACACTTTTTTCTAAAAACATAAAATAAATAGATTTACCTATATAAGTCAAATAATACCTACTAAAGAAAAATACTTTTTCATTAAAGTTTCTGTGTTGTTATTTTAACTCTTTGCCTATTAAATTTCCCACACGGCTGTATTGTTTAGACATTTAGTGTATGTTGTTGATTGTTTCGTTGGCTTTTACGACATGCCAAACATTGTTGGGTTATTTTATGCGGAATATGTTTTTTGTATTCATTCTTGATGGGTATCCAGTTTTTTTCTATTTAATCCATAGATTGGCCCTAAAAGTACTACCGATCCAAGTCAGAGTAGACCTGGGTGTAATGGCGACAAAGGGATGCTTCACATTCTGTTACATAATTATGATTCCTAATACTTATGTACAGTAGTGTAGAAAGCAAAATGGCTGTTATAAGTGCAGCTCGGCGGCTCTGAAGGATTGAATGAACAAGGCTTGACCTCAGTCCTGATCCTCCTTCCGGTGGATACCTGAGAATCGGTGGAGAAGACCCTCTTCCGGTTTAGATTAGAGAGAGAGTTTTAGTTCAGATCGGCCAAAACCACGACGTTGGTAAGTCGTGTTATGCACGCAGCCGACTCAATCTGCGCAGACAGTCTGGTGGGGATTTCAGAATGAATATGATCTAGTAAATTGAAGTCTTGTGTTATTATCTAAAACTACCAATGACACAGGGCTTCTGATAAAGAGAAATCCCCAATGGAAGACCAGAACGAAGTCCCCAAGACGAAGTCCAGACGCTAGAAGAGATGAGAAGAGAAGCTAGAGAAGCCTAAGATAAAAGATGAACAGAAGAAGATAGAAGTAAGAAAGTAAAGAGAGAGTATACAACAATTCCACAGAGCTTCAGAACTGACTCTTACCATTAGATGTAGTTTAAGGGCATTTCCAGGAAATAGTGTAGTTTGTATGAGATTATGATACGAGATATTTAAAAAGTAATGCCATTTTGTTTAGGACTTGTATAATTACTAACACAGAAACATGTATTATACATCAAAATGAAGCTGGTCCTCTCTGGGTCACATCCCATCTTCATATATTCACCGTTTCTCTCAATAGCAATGTTCACCTTCGAATGAGAGCAATATTCCCTACCCCCGTAAAATTCTGACTGTTCTTTGCCCACTTCTTCACTACATAATTCACTTCTTCGTCACTGGAATAATGTTTGCCTTTCAAACGCTCTTTTATGGGCTGGGAGTATTGATCTGAAGGCGCTAAATCTGGTGGTGAAGAAGTGGCTCAAGAACACCTAATAAGACTAATGAGTTCTCGCTAACTTGCTGGACGCGAACGTAGTAGCGAGTTAAAACCAGTTGGGCTTTTACGTTCACTTTTTTTGGTTAATACCCTTGGGAAATGTAAGAACCCTGTCCTCCCTCAAACTATAGATTAATTAGTTTCGCTACTGTTCTTCTACAAGATTGGTTTGTTATTAAATAACCCACAAATGTTGATATGCCGTTAAGCAAAGAAACCAAACCAAACTCTACCCCAAAACACGAATCATTCAATAAAAAAATTATTTTCTTTGTTAAATCTAAAATTCACTGCAAATATTCTTCATATCATATTCCTTCTCCCAGTGGTTGATATGTCGTTAAACAAAAAAAATCCAAACTAACCACCCCCAAGGCACGTACATAATGAATACCAAATTTATATTCTGTTTAAATTTTTAAATTCACTGCAAATATTCCTTCATATACATATTCCTCTCCCAAGTGAGTTGATATGTCATTAAAAAAAAAAAAGAAAAAAAACGAACCAAACAAACCACCCACCCCGATCACGAATACATTCAATAGAAAATTATTTTCTTTTTTAAATCTTAAAATTCACTGGAATATTCCTTCATATCATATTCTTCTCCCCAAGTGAGTTGATATGTCATAACAAAAAAAAGAAAAAAAAATCAACCAAACCAAACCATCCCACCCCGACTCACGAATCATTCAATAGAAAATTATTTTCTTTTTTAATCTTAAAATTCACTGTGAATATCCTTCATATACATATTCCTCTCCCAAGTGGTTGATATTCATTTAGACAAAAAAGAAAGAAAAAAAAGAACCAAACCAAATCCNTGGTTTGTATAAATAACCCACAAATGTTGATATGCCGTTAAGCAAAGAAACCAAACCAAACCATTCACCCCAAAACACGAATACATTCAAAAACAAATTTATTTTCTTTGTTAAATCCTAAAATTCACTGCAAGTATTCTTTCATATTCATATTCCTTCTCCCAAGTGGGTTGATCTGTCGTTAAACAAAAAAAATCCAAACTAACTACCCCAAGGCACGTACACTATGAATATCAAATTTATGTTCTCGTTTAATTTTTTAAATTCACTGCAAAATATTCTTTCATATACTTATTCTTTCTCCAAGTGGATTGATATGTCATTAAATAAATAAAAAAGGAACCAAACCAAACCATCCACACGACTCACGAATACATTCAATAGAAAATTATTTTCTTTTTTAATCTTAAAATTCACTGCAAATATTCCTTCATATTCACATTCCTTCTCTCAAGTGTCTTGATATGTCATTAAACAACTCACCTTTAAAAAAAAAATCAAACCAAACCAAACACCGCAATGCACGTACACATTCAATAACAATTTTTTAAATTCTTTTTACATCTTAAAATTCAATGCAAATATGCATTCTTATTCATATTCCTTCTCCCAATTGGGTTGATATTTCATTTAAAAAAACAAAAAACTCCTCCAAATACCTCCCCCCAAAAAAACACACACTCCAACACACAAATACATTCAATAAAAAATGATTGTCTTTTCTAAATTTTAAGATTCACTGCGAATATTCCTTCATATTCATATTCCTTCTCCCAAGTGAGTTGATATGTCATTAAACAAAAAAGAAAAAAAAAGGAACCAAACCAAACCAAACAAAACCATCAACCCCAACACACGAATACATTCAATACAAAAATTATTTTCTTTTTTAAATCTTAAAATTCTCTGCAAATATTCCTTAATATTCATATTCCTTCTCACAAGTGGATTGATATATCATTAAACAAATGAGAAACAAAAACCCCAAATCAACCACCTCAACGCACGTATACATTCAATAGCAAATTTATTTTCTTTTACACATCTTAAAATTCACTGCAAATATTCCTTCTTATTCATATTCCTTCTCCCAAGTGGGTCGATTTTTCATTAAAAAAATAAAAAAAACAATCAAATTAAACCCACCACTCTCAACGAATCCAACGAACGAATACATTCAATGACAATTTTATCTTATTTTTAAATCTTAAAATTCACTGCAAATTTTCCTTCATATTCATATAACTTCTCCCAAGTGAGTTGATATGTCATTAAACAAAGATACCAAACCGAATTTTTAATCGGCCGATATTCAAACAGAAGAGTTTATTGTTGCTCAACAGTAGCTGAGAACTGATGGAAACGATCTCTAGAAAGGGTTAACAGTAGATACCATCAACAAAGCTTAGGACATAATTCCGCATTCTGACTCTTGATAGTACCATTAAAAGGAACGTCTAATATATCATTCAGAACAGACACACCTAACCCCACTGTCCTGCCAATTAGGTTTCTAATCGCTAATACTTGATTAGTATGCTGTTCTAGGAGGTGTGGCAGGGCTTAAGGGATATCAGCGAGCTAATCGGAATCGAACTTATGCTCTTGAGGAAATCAAGAATCTACTTCTGCTCTTTGGGTAAACATCAGGACAACTGAAGGACTTTTATTTGTGGAGATACACTCAAACCAAGAGAAGGTTACCCTGGTAGACAAAAATAGCAAAGCTGCGGTCAAATGGTTAGAGAATTTTGCTTACTGGTAAAAATATGCATCCTCCGAGCGTCAGTATTTAAGTTTTAGTGTAATTAAATATATCTAATTAGAAAGACTGACGAGATTAAATAAGAACGCATATAAAAAGATACATTTATTTTTACTTATGATTTAATTATAAAATCATTCATAAAATTGCTTTTAATGTGTTGGAGGAAAAAAAACAATGATATTAGAGACCAATAACACCAAATAATTATTTATTAAACCCGGTTTTGTCAAAACCAGTATGCAAATTAACCACACCATATATCATGTTAGACTTTATTTCTTAGTGGTATATGAGACACAATTTAGTGTTTTAAACGCACTAATAATATGGATGTTTAGAGGCAAATCTAACGCAGATTTGCATAGAGACATCGTCAATGAATAAAATGTATTCTATGGATTAATGATATTGAATATAGATCAAATATTAATTCATAAACTTACACAATTTTCTGGGGGATTTGTGACGTTAAACATTTAAGCGATGCAAGACCAGTTGAAATATTTCATTTTTTTAAATTGGGCGAAATAGAATGGGGCATATAAAAATATGCGATTAAACGACACCAGATTATCAGGATTGACAGTTTTTGCATTGCATCTTGAACAAATTGGACGGTCTCATTTTTAACCAGAGGGTTCTGCAGGAATATAACGGACGGAAGATTTAGGAACGAGCATATTATATTATATAAATCCTAGGGCTCATTTTAAGATCGGGGATGATCCTTTGATAGCTGCTATTTGTATTTCGTGGCAGCTTTGTTTACCAGGTTTTGTGTCAAAGTATTTTTTAAAAGAGTTTTATAATTTGCTTGAAGCCTTGTGAATATATTGGTTAGGAGGTTGATTTAGAAGGATTTCACAATGCAGGTGTAAAGAAAAAAATAATAATACGGTAACAATTATGTTGTGTGTTAACCTGTATTTAATTCTTGAATTTTCGAGATAATATCTCTTTTTCAAAAGATTACTGGAACTGAAGCAGTCTAGTTATGGCATTTCCTTTTAAATGAATAATTTTTTAAAGTTTTGCTTGACAAACCCGATAGCCCCTACGACACATTTCATAAAGTAACATGTATAATTTTATAACCCACCCAACTAACTTCTGTTGCTTCATTGTAAAACTGTTACGCGTTATATTCTGGAAAAAATTATCTAAGAAAAGTAGTTTTTTTTTGTTGTCTAAAAAATTAAATAATCGGTTTCATGTAAACAAAATATTTTTTTTGTAATTCTTTTTTTTTTTTATAAGCTTATCTAAAATGTTAACGAAAATCAAGGCACGTCTCGTTTTGAAGATAAAAAAAATGGGATTGTTTTTACTTACGCCTTAATTCACCCAATTTAAAATTCAAAAGCTTTTAACTCACTATTTTCCCGCATAAATTTAAGAATCTCCTCAAACCTGACGTGACTGATAAATCTTTCCGATCGGTTCAGTTATTTTACATTTTTTTTCTAAGCGTTCGATCCATCTATAAAATAATGGCGACCAATATCTCTGAACACACTCACCACACTCACACACACAAACAAATTGACAGATATACACGCATATTTTCAAAATATTGGAAGATAAAAAGAAAAACATATTGAACGGAGACAGAATCACAAATATGGACTTAAAAAGAAGTTAGATATGTAGAGTAGAATGAATAATATACGTTGGAATATTGCAAGTTGGTTGGAAACTTATGAACCACAGACGCTTAAATTAAAACAGCAAGGGAAATGAACGGCTGGAATATTTTATCAACTAATACAGGTGTAACACACACACACACACACACACACACACACACACACACACACACACATATATATATATATATATATATATATATATATATATATATATATATATATATATGAAAAACGGACTTCAACACCACTAGTAAATTTTGGAAACCTAACATCTTTCTTCAAATTACCATGTGGACTTGTATATTGTTAACAGCTGAAATATATATACTATACTATTTTGATACCCACTTTACATTTTTTATATATTTTTACAATTTTTACAATAAACTCTTTTGAGTTTTACCTTGAACTATAATGCTTCTGATTTTTAATTAAAAAATAAAATTTATTTTATTTTTATTTTTAAAACAGAACATGCATTTTCAAAAAATTTTCAGCGGTTGATATCAGCGTTCGTTTTGTAAACAGTCTTTTTAACGGATATTTTCTTCTCGTCTATGTCGCTCTTTGATGAAGACCAACTTATCGTTTTGGTCGAAACAAGCTTGTCAGCAATCACATAACAAACATCATATGTTTTTTCAAAATGTTATATTTCATATATATATATATATATATATATATATATATGTGTGTGTGTGTGTGTGTGTGTGTGTGTGTGAGTGGAGAAAAGTAGACAAACACGGGATGTTATGGAAACTGGATGTTTATTGTCGACGATGCAACGTTTCGGCCATTTAGACCATCATCAGGACCAAAAGCCTAAATGGCCGAACCGTTGCATCGTCGACAATAAACATCCAGTTTCCATAACATCCCGTGTTTGTCTACTTTTCTCCACATAGTGTCTGATTAACCTCCTCACATTTCTCCCACATATATATATATATATATATATATATATATATAATATATATATATATAGGAAAAATATATGGAAATTAATCCGACAGTATGAAATATAACATTTTGAAAAAACATATGATGTTTGTTATGTGATTGCTGACAGGCCTGTTTCGACCGAAACGATAAGTTGGTCTTCATCAAAGAGCGACATAGACGAGAAGAAAATATCCGTTAAAAAGACTGTTTACAAAACGAACGCTGATATCAACCGTTGGAAATTTTTTGAAAATGCATGTTCTGTTTTAAAAATAAAAATAAAATAATTTTTTTTTTTTTAAATTAAAATCAGAAGCATTATAGTTCAAGGTAAAACTCAAAAGAGTTTATTGTAAAAATTGTAAAAATATATAAAAAATGTAAAGTGGGTATCAAAATAGTATAGTATATATATTTCAGCTGTTAACAATATACAAGTCCACATGGTAATTTGAAGAATGATGTTAGGTTTTTAACGGATATTTTCTTCTCGTCTATGTCGCTCTTTGATGAAGACCAACTTATCGTTTCGGTCGAAACAGGCCTGTCAGCAATCACATAACAAACATCATCTGTTTTTTCAAAATGTTATATTTCATATATATATATATATATATATATATATATATATATATATATATATATATATATATATATATATTATTATTTATGTTTTTGCTTGAAGAGAGTTACAATGCGCCTGTCGTATAAAATTCGATAATTAATGAAAATAATCATGAAAAGCGAACTCGGCAAATATTGCCACCTACGTAGAACATCGTACAACAGCAGTTTATAAAGTTAAAACAGCTGCTGTACGATGTTCTATGTAGGGAACAACATTTGCCGAGTTCGCTTGTCATGATTATTTTCATTAATTATCAAATTTTATACGAGATACGCATTGTAACTGCCTTCAAGCAAAAATATAAATAATAATATACTTTACTCAACAATGCTTCTAAAGCAAATTACCTTAATCTCATATATATATATATATATATATATATATATATATATATATATATATATATATATATATAAAGTTAGCGGAGTAGATTATTGTCGGTAGCAGCCGGACCGCGAGGGAGTATATCCTATTTTCGCAGGAAGCACGTGGTGTAATGGTTAAAGTCATAGGAAATGGACTCGTCGCCCCGAGTTCAAATCCTGGACGTGGTAATTGCATTTCACTTAGCGCTAATACCATCGGGGAAGGTATGAATTCTAATCTCCCTCCAGCTATGGGTAAATAGTACGGCAGACTGGGCTCTTTAACCTTGGTTAGGCAACCGGTCTAGGAGAAGGAAAACTCTGAATTCAAACCTGTTAAACTCCGCTTAAGAAATTGACCTTGTGTCACACCCTGCTCGTGCGGAGGGGTTGGTTAATATATATATCCTATTTTCGCTAGCGCTAGACCAGTAAGACTGTTTTGCTGGAGCGCCACACCTACCGTCAGTTTCCTATTTTAACGCACAGATCATATCACCTAATCAGGACTACTCATACGCTGAGTTGGTGGGGACCGGTATCGAAATCAGAACCTTGCGATTCCAAGGGTGCGTCACAAAAGTATCGAGATTGAAGCTGTATTTAATGAATAGAACCTTCATTTTTGTATAATTAATACAAGGTGTGTCATAACCTACGAAAAATCGCGAAACTTTTTTGACACGTCAACTATAAATATAATATATATATATAATATATATATATATATATATATATATACCTGGCATTACTTTTTATTTTCGTAAGGAAATTGGTGATTTAGGGAAACTTTCCATCCACTCTAACTAGAACGGCTTTCACTTGTTGCAATAATGTGTATAAAAATAAAATAAGGCTAAAACGAAGAAGAAGTACAACAAAAAAAACTGATAGCCTTTCTTACTGGAATTAAATTTGGTTGGGTCGGTTTAGGGTTCAAATTATAGCAGCAATCTTTCGTTGACTCGAATCATTTGGCAAAGGATCTTAAGCAATCAATTCTGATGATTGATCTGCATGGCTATTTGTGAAATTGACGCGAAAAGTTGTGTGAAGCTGCCAAGTAGAGATTAATGAGAAGACAAAGCGATTTTCTTTTTCTTGCCTTCTTTTGCTTACCTTTTTTTAGGACGTTAGCCTAGGACTTGGGGTAGGACTGGAGCTCTTCTTCAGAATAATTAGTTTTACTCTATTTCTTAAGCATGCATGCATGCATATATATATATATACAAATATATATATATATATATACACTTTAGAATACATTACATTATATGTTTATATATATAGTTATATATTTATATATACAGACGCTTTAAAAATACATTACCACGAATTTGGCAGGATATTTAAACAAAAAAAGTAAAAAAAAAAGTTGGTGAGCGAGAACAACAGCCAAGGGAACGTGTTAAAGATTCCCTAAGATCAACAGTTAAAAAAAGATAAAATGAAATAAGATAAAATAAAATAGAATAAGCAAATAAAAAGATTTAAAAAAACGTTTAAGTCGTAACAAGGAGAAAGCGACATAGATATTCTATAAGCGCCAATTGATATATTATGTATATTAAAAGAGAAATTATTCAAAGTGATAACAGTGTCAATACTAATTTATAGTAATATATATTTTTGAAGGCGTAATAATGCACATTTATGTTTAAAAAACATATTTATTTCTTTTTTTTTTTTTTTGAGTCCTTAATATTTTCAGGCAAATGCCTATCTTCAGAGGATCGAAACATTTTTTTAAAAATTTTCATCTGTATTTGATAAATTCAACTGTGTTGTTTATTCCGTTGAATGTTTAATCGTAAATGCGAATTTTTTTTTTTTTTTTGCAAAGAAAAAAAAAGAAAGAAATATGCTTTTTAAACATAAATGTGCATTATTACGCCTTCAAAAAAATATATTATTACATTTTAATTAATGCTTCGAACTCACTATAAAAAAATGATCTAAAAAATCTTTATTTCAATATCCCCGAGCAGGGCCTCATTATTTTATAGTATTAAAAAAAAAAAAAAATTATATATGAAATGATTTTCAAAACATCCCGCGAAACACGAACGCCGCACGGATTTTAACGGAATTTGCCGAGCATAACTACATCTTTGCCAAAAAAAAAAAAAAAAAAAATTTCGCATTTACGATTAAACATTCAACGGATTAACACAGTTGAATTTATCAACTACAGATGAAAATTAAAAAAAAAATGTTTCGATCCTCTGAAGATAGGCATTTGCCTGAAAATATTAAGGACTCAAAAAAAAAAAAAAAAAAAAAAAAAAAAAAAAAGAAATAAATATGTTTTTTAAACATAAATGTGCATTATTACGCCTTCAAAAAAATATATTATTACATTTTAATTAATGCTTCGAACTCACTATAAAAAAATGATCTAAAAAAATCTTTAATCTATAGTAATTGTGCCATTTGAAATTTTAAAAAAAACACTCGGACAAAAAACTGCTTGAATATATCGCACGCACACACAACACACACACACACACACACACACACACACACACATATATATATATATATATATATATATATATATATATATATATATATATATACAGAGAGAGAGAGAGAGAGAGATAGATAGATAGATAAACCTAATGAGTCAGACGTACCTACTAAAAGTTTCGCTTAGTGCTCTTCAGGGCTAAGATCAGATCTTAGACCTGAAGAGTACATAGCGAAACTTTTAGTAGGTATATCTGACTCATTAGGTTTATCTTTATCATTTGCTTTACTTAGGTATTGAGCACTCTTTGCTTATTAGCTTTTGTATATCCTTGCGGTTTTTGTATGCATATATATTTTTCATATATATATATATATATTATATATATATATATATATATATATATATATATATATATAAATTGATTTTTTCTTTTGGACAAGTACCATAGTATCAACTGATTATTTTCGGTTGGTACGACTATCTTGGTCTTTTTTTTTTTTTTCAAAAACTTTTTTTTTCCTCAGGTGATGTCTGGTAGTATATTTTTACAATCAAACTATTTGCCTTTTTTTTCTTACCGCAAGGGTTTACCAACAAGTTTGGTATATATATATATATATATATAATATATATATATATATATATATATATATAAGTAAGTAAGTAAAGTCATCGGGGCGGCCTAAAGTCAGTATCAGCCAGTCAGCGAGGGAGTCTATCCCCTTTTTACTAGCGCTAGACCAAGGAGATTGTTTTTAGCATCTGAGATGGAGCGCCACACCTTCCATCAGCTCGTTACTTTACCGCACAGATCCCTGTGCTACTCATACGTTGAGTTGGCGGGGACCGGTATCGAACTAGGAACCTTGTGGTTTCTAGCCGAACCTCTACCGACTGAGCTAACCCGACCCCCTAAACACTTTAAAAGATACATTTGCGTGAATTTGGCAGGAGATTTAAACAAAAAAAGTAAAATAAAAATAGGATGTTAGATCATCTGTTAAAAAATATGAAATGAAATATAATAAATAAAAAAATCAAATAAAACAATGAATAAATTAGAAATCTTTTAATCACAAAAATTGATACTATGTATATTATTATTATCATTATTATTTTTTTGTAGACTCTGTTGATGAGATTAGAATCATATTGAGTTTCTGGTCAAAATGAATTATTATAGTCAAATGACGGTTTGGTACATTTTTATTTCTTTGAAAGTTGAATATTTCTCTGTACATAATTAAAGTATTAGTTATTATACATTGAGCTCTCTTAGGGATTTGTAAAAATCCTTATATGAATCTATAAGTTTGCACTTATATGAGCATACAGTATGGATGTACAGTGAGATTTTGTGAGATTTTTATATGTTAAAACTCGAACTCACATTTTAAAATTTGAATTAAAAGAAACTTTTAATGCCATTTGCTGAGTATAATATATTTTGATGAACGAGAAAAAAAAAAAGGGGTTAGAAAAGAGGAAAGCATAAAATCAAGGAATTAAGAGACAAAACCTCAAAAACCGAAATTAAAAACATTTAAAAAAGGAAATGGCGGTTTAGAAAGTGACAAGAGGCAGAATGAGAAATAAAACAAGAAAAAGAAAAATCGTTGTGATCAAATGTTGGGCGTATTTAATTATTCATTTGCTAGTGACAATGCAGATGAAGGCGAATTTGCATAATCCGCAATTATATTCAGTTAAAGTGTCAGGAAATTTGGTGAAAATTAACGTTTTTACTGCCAAATGTGAAAACTAAAGAACACTTGACAGCACTTAGGGTATTATCACAAACAAAAACACCCACGTACCTATATATATATATATATATATATATATATATATATATATATATATATATATATATATATATGTGTGTGTGTGTGTATTTGTGTGTTATATATATATTTGTGTATATATATATATATGTATGTGTTATATATATATATATATATATATATATATATATATATACTATTCGTAAAATATATGTGTATATATTCGATTATATATATGTAATATATATATATATTCTAATATATATAGAATATATAGATATATTGTATTATTTATTTATATATACATATATATTCTATTGCTAATATATATATATATATATATATATATATATATATATATATATATATTCTATTTATATGTGTATAATCTGGTTTTGATATATATATATATATATATATAAATATATATATATATATGTGTGTGTGTGTGTGTGTGTGTGTATGTATATATAATATATATATATATATATATGTGTGTGTGTGTGTGTGTGTGTGTGTGTGTGTGTATGTGTGTGTGTGTGTATGAATTCTATTGTTAATATATACATTCTATTGTTAAGATATGAATATATATATATTCTATTGTTAAAGTATATACATTCAAATATTGTTATATATATATATATATATATATATATATATATATATATATATATATATATATATATATATATGTTAACAGTAGGGTTTACAAACACAACAGATAAGCATGGGACCTCAGAATATCTAAACAAACCACATTCAAATTAACCTGGAAATTTTGATGAGTATCACAAACTTACAATAACACTTCAAAATACTGTAATCTGTTCTTTGAAGTAAATATAGGCCCAAGCATCTTCCCAGAAGGAACTCAATTTTGAAAAAATACACAGATATACAAATATAGGTATGACAACAAGTTCCTATTAAGACAAGGACTGATGAAAACATAAGAAACAAGGAAATAAAATGAAAACTTAAATACATTCATAAATAAAGGCATATAATAAAAGACATTAACTAGCAGGACCTGTGGATATACCACTGTATGATAATCTAAGTATAACAGCATGTGATATATTCACCTAAGACAAAGTGCAAATGTGTAAAAACTATATGAATCTTTATTTAACTCTCAATCACTCTTTTTCTTTCTTTCTTTTTCATTATTTCATTATGTTTGATAGAAACAGGTTAGTTATATCGCTTCCGCGTGCTCACACACTCCTTACTACATTTACTTTGTTTATAAAGAATATAAGTTATTTAATTGATGTTAAGATATTTTTCAACTCTTTAATCTTTTGATTATTAATTTTCTGCTGGATAATATTAATTTCTCATTTATAAAGTAAATCTATTCAGACATATCTTATTATAATGGAGATTGTGTGTTTTTCTGTCTGTAACCGAAACTATATTACTACTCAAGTCACAATTCCCTTCGTTATTTACCTCACATTCTCCATGATTTTATTTATATTTAAACCACAATTATTAATAAAATTGCTTCACCTTTTTATTAGTGTTGTCATATCTACATACTAATAACATGCAATGGTATTTATATATACAAAAAATAGCGGTTTACAGTGTGAATGAGAAGGCTAATTTGCATATTGATATTAAAAATGTGATTTTATTAAATATGTGCTTAGTATTATTGATTTCTAATTGTTTGGCTTTATTTTAATGAATATAAGCAAAAATCTCTTCAATGAATCTTAAATGAAATCCATTAACAAGAAAAAATAACTGTCATTTTATTCTTTATTTCCTAATTTAACTAAATAGTTAAATAAGTAAAATTCAGCAATGAAAGACGGGAGTGATGGAAGAATAAGTTTCATTTCTATTTTTCTATTATACCCCCACTCTGTTACATATCTTTTTATCTGCCTTCTATTAGACTTTCTAATTTAATACGATATTTTATTACATTAAAATTTAAATACTTGCACCCGGAGGGTGCATATATTTGCTAGTTAGTATAAAATATATTAGAGAGTCCACGTAATACAATCACATTAAATTTGCCTCAAGAAATGAATTAAGAATAACTCCATACCCATCATAAAGCATTTAATTGTATATTAAAAATAAAAATTGAAAAAAAAAATTAAAAAAAAAAAAACATGCAGATCATGTTTCATAAAAATCAACAAAAAAAAATTTTGAAAAAAAAAAAAATTTTGAAAAAAAAAAAATTTGAAAAAAAAAAAAATTTGAAAAAAAAAAAAATATTGTCCAAATGAAAAGGACAGATTTTATTGTTACTCTTCAAATTTATGAAGAATTACATTTTAAATTTCTCCTAATGTCTTTCTATCTTTCTTTGTTTCTTATATATTTTCTGTGTAGCATGTTCATTTTCTTATCTTTCTTTCTTAATAATAAAAAAAGGGAACGGTCCATTTTTTTGCTGTGGTGACAAAACAGAATTTACATATCTGCATTTCTTCTAATACGGTCTCATTTTTAACGATAGAGTGTTTCAAAATGATTACGGTTGTACTTTTAAGGGACACGGGTATTGATATATAGATAACAATAATAATAGACAAATACCTAGATCTTGCTAGAGAATTTAGAAAGCGGTGGAATATGAGGGTGAAAGTGATATCAATTGTATTTGGTGCACTTGGAATCATGCCAAAAAGCTTGAGAAAAAGACTAGATGAAATGGAAACCAGAGGAAGAATTGGGGCCATCCAGACAATCGCATTGTTGAAATCAGTTAGAATACTCAGAAGAGTCCGGGAGAGCTGAGGAGGCTTGTTTTCACTCAGACTCCAGGGAAAGTCAATGAGGTAACTCTGACCAGAAAAAACTCACAAGGAGTGAAATAATAATGACAATAGACAAATACCTGGACCTTGCTAGAGAACTGCAACAACAAAAACAGTGGAACCTAAGGCGGTCGGATATACCAATAGTAGTTGTTGCTCTTGGGACGATTCCCCTAGACAATTGGGAAATCAGAAAAAAATATAGAAACCATCCTGACCTCAGCCGATCGACTGGAATACTCAAAAAATCCGTGGAGACCTAAGGAGACTAGCTATCATTCATAATCCAGTTAAATACTACCGGCGGTGTGAAAAACTCACAAGGAGTGATGAAGAAAATACACTAAAACACAATAAATTAAACATGATGAAAAAAAAACAAAAAAAAAACAGTACAATAATATATACACGTAAATAATCAGTATAATAAGCAGTATATAACATTTCTTCTATTTTTGTTGCAGTGCTTGGTTCCCAATGGTTAAAAGGTGATTGATGCCAGATATGACGTCAACATATGACCCTTCATCTTGTGGACTTTTCCTTACACTATCGAAGGTTAAAACTATGTTGAACATAAATTTGCGAAACTTTATTTTTGTATACTCAACTTTTCGGCATTTTTATGATTGAAGTCGTGCCTATTTTTTGATAATTAATTAATTAATAATTAATTAATATGGTATGCCTGGTGTACACCTCCTATCTAACGGTTATTTATCCCGTCTTTCCTTCATATGTTGATCTTGATGAAGACCGCTTTATTAAAAGGTCGAAACAGATTCTGTCAGCAATTTGTTTTTTCTAAAAATATTCAATTCATATATATGTATATATATATATATATATATGTGCGTGTGTGTGTGTGTGTGTGTGTGTATGTGTGTGTGTGTGTGTGTGTGTGTGTGTGCACGCATATATATTTTTGTAGGTAAGACAGAATGTAGTTTTCTCTTTCTCCCTCTCTTTTTACGTCTGGCTCATTTATTTCGTTTCATTCATTTCATTTTAAACATCTATGTAATATACTCTTCCTAATCCTCATTCCAACAATTGCTGTGAATTTCGAACCGGGTTGGACATCTTCATTGGTGTGTGTGTGTGTGGGGGTGTATAAGAGGGTCTGCTTCACTGTTTTCCCATAAAACTTGTCGAACTCGGAAAACTTGTAGAACTCGGGAACGTTCAGGTCAGAATTGGGAGCCTTCAATCGATGCATATATACAGTGCAGTTGTGTGTTCGTGTATGTCCGGATGAAACTTCGAAAATAAAACAAAGTAAACTATTCTTTTCGTGGGTAATGGATTCAGCTGTCCGAGTTCAACTACTGTATAAAGCTGTCTATATTTCCTATTGCGCTAATACTATTGGGAAAGTTGTGCGTCCAACTAATTTCCCTCCAGCAATGAATAAATAGTAGATTATATTGGTTCCGTTAATCTTGGTTAAACAACAAGTCAAGGGGAAGGGAAACTCTGAATACAAACCTGTTAAATTCCGCTTAAGAAATTGACCCTGTATCACATCCAAATCATGAGATGGGGTTGATATATATATATATATATATATATATAATATATATATATATATATATATATATATATATATTGAATAGATAAATGGAAGAATATATATACATATAGGTGTATGTGTGTGGATATATATACAACGCCTCAATAAGAGCAAGATGTGACGTAAGGTCAATGTGTTAAGCGGCGTTTAACAGGGCTAAATTCTGAATTATTATTATATATATATATAATATAATATATATTACATATATATATATATATATATATATATAATATTATAATATATATATATATATATATTTGTGTGTTGATATATATATATATATATATGTATATATATATATATATACATGCATATCTCTCTCTCTCTCTCTCTCTCTCTCTCTCTCTATATATATATATATATATATATATATATATATAATATATATATATATATACGTGTGTGTGTGTGAGTATGTGCGTGTGTGTATGTATATATATATGTGTATATATATATGTATATATATATATATATATATATATATATATATATATATATATATGGGGGGGGCGGTCTACATCATACTATTATTTTTTTTTTTCCCCGTTAAAATCTCTTTGCCAATTCGCGTGTATCATTATTTTATCCCGAAACGGACACACTCCTCCTACTAATCTCTTTCTTTTTTCTCCTTTCTTTCTTTCTTTCTTTCTTTTTTCTCTCTTCTTTAATTTATTTTTTTACTTTCTTATTTTCTATCTTATTTTCTTGTCTTTCTTCCTTTCTTTCTTTTCTTTCTTTCATTCTTCTTTCTTTCTGTCATTCATTTTTTACACTTCTTAATTGAATGACATTTGATTTGATCTGCAATCATCCCAGAATATTCATGATCCCTTCCCCCCCCCCCACGCGAAAAGCCTTTCATAATTGCTGTCTACTTCTCCTCTGGTGCTAATTGTTGAGACAAAACCCGAACATTTTTTCCAGAAGAAGCGCACTGAATCAATTACCCAATGCTGCTGATCATTACACGGTTTTAACACTGCCATTAATGAACAAAAGTGCCAATAATAATAATAATAATAATAATAATAATAATAATAATAATAATAATAATAATATAAAATGAAATAAAGAAAATAAAATAGCAGAAAGAAATCCCTAGGAATCATTAGCATGGGAAAATAGCAAAGAGCACTTGCCTTAAAAGCTGTATTGAATAAGACACATCTACACAGTCCCCTTACTTACATACTAATTTATTTATAACTTTACTCGATAACTCTAAACTTTAGCGGGCGTATTCTTTACATCACTGTCCCTCCAGTGAGATCAACTTTAACAACTTAATACCCACGGGACCCACGTCCCATTTGAGCCTATTCACTCATGTGAAATCAATAGATTTTTTATCACCCCGAGGATTTACCCATCGTTAATTGTCTTTGTTTTATGGGCGATTAATATTTCATGATTGCATAAAACAACAGGTGGCTTCAAGCCGAAATAAATTTGTCTCACCCGAGGTGGTAAATTATTGTCTCTCAAATGCGCCTGTTTATGAACCTATTTTCATATTAGTCACAAGTCGTTTTAAAAGCCTGATTAATCTAAACAAACAACTTCCCCCTTCCGCTACTAAACGAATTACACAGTTATAAACCAGTTAAATCGCCCATGAAAGGCGGCTTTATTATTGTTTTATTGTCGCTAAAATAAACAATAACGTTGATATTATTTCACGACAGAAATGTAATCTTTCAATTACAGAAAATATAAAAAAATCAAATTTAATAACTTCATTTGATAAAATAACGGTAGATCGATATTGTAGTGATAATGAATTGCATACAATAATCATATTGGTTTCTCATTTAAAATTACAAGCAAAAATATGCGCCCTCTGGGCGTAAGTATAAAAAAAAAGAAAAATTTTAAAATAGGGAAATAGATCACTAATTAGGACTGAGCTTATTTTTAATAGCGACCAACCCAAGCAGGTTTGTATTCAGAGTTTTCTTTCTCCTAGACTGGTTGCTCAACCAAGGTTAAAGAGCCCAGTCTGCCCTACAATTTAACCAATAGCTGTAGGGAGAGTAGTTGCCTTCATACCTTCCCCATGGTAGTATTCCTATGTGAACTATAGCTTCGTCCAGGATTTGAACTCGGATCGACGAGTCTATATTCTGCTACTCTAACCATTACACCACGCTCCTCCAACCAAGTCTTATTTAATGAATTATATTAAATCAGAAAGAAGGAAGAAATCAAATAAGAACGCATATAAAAGATTACCCTTATTTTAGTTACATTTTAATTTGATCTTAATATTTTGGAGAAAAAAGTCGGGGTATCCTAAAGTCTATATCAGCCATACAGTGATGGAGTCTATCTCCTTTTCACGAGTGTTTGACCAAGTAGATTGTTTTGCGTCATACTTACTTTCCCCACAGATCCCTGTGTTGCTCACACGTTGATTTGCCGAGGGCCGGTATAAAACCAAGAAACTTGTGGTTCCTAGGCGGACACTCTACCAGCTGAGCTAAACCGGCACACCAAATAATTGTTGATTAAACCTGGTTTTGTTAAAATCAGTATGTAAATTAACCACATCTTATAGTATGTCAATATTTATTTCTTAGTGTTATATAAAACACATTGCAGGATTTTAAATGCACTAATAACATGGGCTGTTTTGAGGCAGGTTTTCATAAGACTATGGAAATTGAATAAGAACAAACCTATAAAATATCACACGTATTTTAAAGTTATTTAAATTGATTTCTATATAAATTATATATAGGATTGCTTTAATACGTTTGAAAATAACATGATAGTATTATACGTCAGTAAAAGCAAATGATTATTTATTAAATCCGGTTTGTTAAAACCATTATGCAAATTAACTTCACCATATATTATGTAAAACTTTATTTCTGAGTGATATATAAGACACATTATAGGATTTTAAACGTACAAATAACATGGGCTGTTTTGAGGCAAATCTAACTCAGGTCTTTATAAGACTATGGAAATTGAATAAGAACAAACATATAAAATATCACACGTTAAAGTTATTTTACTTGATTTCTATATAAAATTATATATAGGATTGCTTTAATACGTTTGAAAATAACATGATAGTATTAGACATCAGTAACAGCAATTAATTATTTATTCAACCCAGTTTTGTTAAAATCATTATGCAAATAATTATTACTACCATATACTATGTAAATCTTTATTTCTTAAAGATATGGGCAGTTTTGTGGCAAATCTAACCCAGCTAGACTTTAATACAGATATAGATAATAATTAAGATTGAATAATGACTATTTCATAATCGTTGAGAAAATAACTTTGATAACTAAGGAAATCGTGATGTCAATGTGTACATAGTTTTGGTTACATACAGACAGTTACATGATCTCGATTATAAGATGTGAGAATTTGATATCCAGATTAACCATTTAAAGCAATAAAACACTTTTTTGACAATTATCAACAATTAAAAAGGTCTCTATAAAAAATACACATGCGTGCATAAGCGGATCCCTTGGTAAAAAAGAAAGAAATCGAAAAATTGGAAAAATACCAGGATTTCAACAAGGAAGTGTAAAGACCGTGGAACATATATATTAAGTTGTGTGCCTTTAATTGGCACACCTGAAAGCGTGCCAAAAATACATAGAATCAATATTAGATGCATAAGAGATTTGCAAAAGGATGAAGCTTAATCCATATAAAACCAGTAAGGTTGGGTACTGTGGATATTCTGAAAAAGTGATGGATATTTAATGTGGTCAATTTCAAATCGATAACCATCTGGAATTGACTCGAAAATATATGAATAAAATCATTAATCTGTTAATTCTGGTGGTTAAAATTGCAAATCGTCGTCAAAATTAAAACAGGAAAATTTGGCTTGTGCATTGGTTTTAATGAATTTAATTATTACTAAGGACACGATTTATGTTATTTTTAACTTAAATTTTAACCGTTTGTTGTGTTTTAACCGTTTTTCATTGGCCGTTTTTTTCCTACAGAGGGCCGCAAGAGAACTAATTTTTAAGGGAGATAAATATTTTCCGAGACTTTATTAACATAAAAAACACGGATTATTACACTTTTGGTCATCCACACTTAAGAAAAGCACTCATCGCCTGTAATATTGAAATAGAAAGTACGTTTTTTGTTTGTACATGTTTATTAATTCTGACTAGTCTTATCGTGCATCTGTTTTATTTTATCTTTTTCCCCTTAAACACAACTAACGGTTAAAATTTATGTAAAAAATAACATAATCGTGTCCTAGTAATAATTAAATTCATTAAAATCAAGCCATTTTTTCCGTTTTAATTTTGACGACGACTTGCAATTTTACAATTCTGGTGAGAAAACCACACGCAGAGTTTTATACTACTACTACTACTACTACTACTACTACTACTACTACTAATAATAATAATAATAATAATAATAATAATAATAATGATACTGAGTTGAGAAGGTGATTCACTGGGAATTATCCAAAAAATCAAATTTTGACCATACAAGAAAATGGTATATGCATAAA
This sequence comes from Doryteuthis pealeii, assembly GCA_023376005.1. Classification (NCBI taxonomy): domain Eukaryota; kingdom Metazoa; phylum Mollusca; class Cephalopoda; order Myopsida; family Loliginidae; genus Doryteuthis; species Doryteuthis pealeii. The sequence continues at coordinate 69,276,927 of CM042169.1, forward strand.
CCAGAATCTGTTCTTGAGAATGAAACACATAAATTCTCTGGGACTTCGAGATAAAGTGGGATCACCCTATCCCAGCAGGAGACCAGACCTTGTGTTCATTATCAAAAAAGAAAAAATAGAAAGTTTCAACTGGGGACGGCAGGTGTGAAAACTCATAATAATAACAATCTTATTATAATGGAGATACGGTGTATGTCTATAACATAAACCATGTCACTGCTTACGTCACAATATCCTTGCGTAAGTTTCTCAGTGAGTGTTTAATTGATAGTCAGAATCCTTAATACATAGAATAAATTTTATTATTAACAATGTCTTCATGAAAATCTGAGTTAGATTTGCCTCAAAACAGCCGATGTTATCAGTACGTTTAAAATTCTGCAATGTGTCTTATGTATCACTAAGAAATAAAGGTTTACATAGTATATGGCGTGATTAATTTGCACACTGGCTTTAACAAACCGGGTTTAATAAATAATGACTTGGTGTTAATGATCTTTAATATTGTTGTTTTATATCCTAAGTATTAAAATCCATCCTATGAATAATTTTATATAGAAACCAATTAAAATATAAATAAACCATTCACAACCTCGTCAGTATGAGAACGGCATAACAAGAATTCAGTCCACTGTCCTGAAGAAGGTTTAACAGGCTGAAACGTTATAACATCGACATCTCTACTTATAATAAATATCCATCTAGTACTATATCCCGTGTTTGTCTACTTTTCTCCAAATAAAATAAGTGTAAGCATTTTATATGCGTTCTCATTTAATTTCGTTAGTCTTTCTAATTTAATACATTTAATTACATTAAACGTAAATAATTACGCCCAAATGGTGCATATTCTCGTTAGTCTAGCAAATATGTTAACATTTTTTGTTTTTTTCATTAAACCATCTTAGAGCATCAGAATGTTTACGGACTGAACGTGTAGAAGATTGCATAACACTCTGGATATTCTCAGGAGTTCGATCACTTCGGGGTCTTCTATGGTTCTTTTAATCGATAAACCTGTGGTTCTGAAATTCGCAACCCATTGCAATATCGATTCTCCATATGAAACAGTAGCATATCGAGGTGATATCAGTTGAACACCGAAGCTATTTCGGTTAGGAATTACTGATTCAACAGTTTTAGCAAAAGTTTCAAGAACAAACGCACGGTTTGCTCTGATTATATCCCATTCTGTTCATGTCTATCTATCTATCTATCTATTTTTTGTATGTTGTCAGTAGAGAAAAAATCTTTGACAATTTGATAAAGGGTTATGTCCTAGTTGAGTAACATGATATTACAGAGTGACCCAGAAAAAACAGAACCCAAATGATTATTTATTTTCCATTAAACTAACCCTAAACCCCAACCCCAACCCTAAACCTAAACTCTAACTCTACCCCCTTGAGTAACATGATATTACAGGGGACCCAGAAAAAACAGAACCCAAATGATTTATTTATTTTCACATCAAACTAACCCTAAACCTCAACCCAAACCCTAAACCTAAACCCTAACTCTACCCCCCCTTTTTGAGTAACATGATATTACAGGGTGACTCAGAAAAAACAGAACCCACAAATGTTGTAATAAAACTGTTAATTTTAACTAGGGTTAGGGTTAGGGTTAGGGTTAGGGTTCGGTTTGGGGTTTAGCGTTAGTTTAATGGGAAATAAATAATTTGGGTTCTGTTTTTTTCTGGGTAATCCTGCAATATAATGTTACTCAACAATGAAATAACCAAATAAAGTAAAATATATTGCCCAAAAATGTTGCCTAAATTAATTTTCCTATCCATCCCAGTCTGTATCTATCTATCTATCTATCTATATCTATCTATCTATCTATCTATTCAACTATTTCTAGCTCTAGCTCTCTCTATATATACCAATCTTTATATCTAACATACTATAAAAGAGTATTAAAAATGTGTTGAAAAAAATTGAATACCCAACAAGAATGTATAAAAAATAAATTCGGCATAAAATAACCCAAAAACGGTTGGCATGCCGTAAAATCCAAAGAAAAAGCCACCACCTGCATACTTAAAGAAATGCTCAGTTTGCATTTAGTTATTATAATAAAGAAATTCGGATTTTTTATGCATTTTGTCAACAGAGAAAAAAAACTTTGTCAATTTAATAAAATAAAATATATTGCCTGAATAACTTGTCTAAATTAGATTTTCGTTACGATTTGTTTGGGTAGAAATATTTCATTTCTGTTAAAGAACTAAATAAAAACCAAGAATATTTTTTTAAATTCATATTTTTTTTTGTGGAAAAGCATTTTAGTATTAAGCGGGAACGAGGTGTTTCAAGGAATTCCGCTTGAAGCGTACCACTCTTTGGGTAAAGGAATCTCATCAATTATTTTAATTCCAAAGAAACTGATTCCACAACATTAATTTTGGTTACGCACTCTGCGAAAAAAAAAGATACAGGAGAAAGATCCTTGAGGGAAAGATGGGGTTTGGTGATGGTGTGGGGTCCACATGGGTTCTCGATTGGATGGTTAATAGGGAAAGACTG
>CM042169.1:69281957-69304457 GCA_023376005.1 Doryteuthis pealeii
GTATGAAAGCAATTTAGCAGTACGGGCAAGCAATAAGCATACACAAGGCATCTTAATAGCAGGAAATAATAATAATAATAATAATAATAATAATAATAATAATAATAATAATAATAATAATAATAATAATAATAATAATAAATTAATAATAATAATTATAAAACTTCACCTTAGATGTCTAAGACGCACGGAATTTTTGAGGAAAAATTTTGGAAAGTGCGTCTTATATGCCGTCAAATACGGTAATTATTTATTAAACTCGTGTTAATTAAAGCCAGTATGCAAAGTAGCCACACCATATATTATGTAAGCCTATACTTCTTAGTGATACATAAGACTCAATGCAGGATTTTAAACGCACAAATAATATGAGCTGTTCTGTGGCAAATCTAACTCAGATTTTCATAGAGATATGAATAAGAAATGAGATGTATTCTATGTATTAATGATTTTGGCAATAAATTAAATACACATTGATAAACATACCTTATTACCGAGGGTATTGTGAAATAAGCAGGGACGTTGTTTTGGTTATAGACGACACCGAATCTCCATTATTATAAGGGTTTGGGGATTTGTATATTTTGGTATTCTATAATTATTAATTTGATGATATATTGAAAAATATTCGATATAAATTGTTTACAGTGTAATAATGAATTTATTATAAATTCATTTTTATAGCAAATTTTAAAATCATACAATATTGTACCCAAGCATTAAGTATGTTCTCTATTTTGAACTCTTTTTGGTGCTCATTTAAGCTTTGCTTTGAATTTCTAGTGGCGAGAATGTGAAAATAAAGGAAGCAAGACTGTATTACGCCGATCATACAATCAGGAAAGGGCTACCCGCTCAGAGGATTGGTATTCAAAAATCCTGGCTCGAATATTTAGATATTTCACACCCCAAAAAGTAGGGAAGACTGTGTTACGCCGATCCTACAATCAGGATAGGGACACCCGCTCACAGGGTCAGTATTCGAAGACCTGGCTCGAATATCTAGATATTTCACCATCAAAAAGGAGACAAGACATTTTAATTCCGATCGTACAATTGGGAGAGACCTACCTGCTCAGAGGATCAACATACGAAGTCCTGGCTCAGATATTTAGATATTTAACTTTCAAAAAATAAAGCAAGACTGTGTTCGGCTGAACGTACAATTAGAAGAGGGCTACCCGCTCAGAGGATCAGAATTCGAAGACCTGGCTCGAATATTTAGAAATTTCACTCCTAAAAAAGTAAGGAAGACTGTGTTACGCCGATCGTACAATTAGGAGAGGGCTGCCAGCTCAGAGGATCAGAATTCGAAGACCTGGCTCGAATATTTAGATATTACACTCCTAAAAATATAAGGAAGACTGTGTTACGCCGATCATACAATCAGGAGAGGGCTGCCCGCTCAGAGGATCAAAATTCGAAGACCTGGTTCGAATATTCAGATATTCCACTCCTAAAAAAGTAAGGAAGACTGTGTTACGCCGATCGTACAATTAGGAGAATGCTACCTGCCCAGAGGACCAGTATTCGAAGACCTGGCTCGAATATTTAGATATTCCACTCCTAAAAAAGTAATGAAGACTGTGTTACGCCGATCGTACAATTAGGAGAGGGCTGCCCGCTCAGAGCATCAGTATTCGAAGACCTGGCTCGAATATTTAGATATTCCACTGCTAAAAAGCTAAGGAAGACTGTGTTACGCCGATCATACAATTAGGAGAGGGATACCCGCTCAGAGCATCAGTATTCGAAGACCTGGCTCGAATATTTAGATATTCCACTGCTAAAAAACTAAGGAAGACTGTGATACGCCGATCGTACAATTAGGAGAGGGCTGTCCGCTCAGAGGATCCGAAGACCTGGCTTGAATATTCAGATATTTCACTCACAAAAAGGAAGGAAGACTATGTTACACCAGAGGCTCAGTATTAAATGTCCTAGCTCGAATATTTAGATATTTCACTCTCAAAACCGAGGCAAGACTGTTTTATGCCGATCGTACAATGAAGAAAGAGCTACCTGCCCAGAGGCCCAGGATTCAATGTCCTGGCTCGAATATTCAGATATTTCACTCTCAAAACGAAGGCAAGCCAGTTTCATGCCGATCGTACAATGAAGAGAGGGCTACCTGCTCAGAGGCTCATTATTCGAAGTCCTGGCTATAATATTTAGATATTTCACTCCCAAAAGGATATATAACATAATTATTTTTCCTGTTGTCTATTGTATAGTGAGTTGTCAGGTTTCTGCTGAGAGAACATATATTAGGCCCCGTAGAGATGATGTCTGTAGAGACGGATTTCATATTGTTGGCAATTGAAATTTATTTACACGATTCGCAATGTGTGGGTGTCATTGACAATGTGTATGACTGGCGGGATATCTTATAGGACTGTCATATTTAAAAAAATTTCTTTTAGATATACACAACTCGTATTCTTCCATTTCAGAAAAGGTCCAATTATTATTATTATTATTATTATTATTATTATTATTATTATTATTATTTACTCCTTTTGAGTTTTCACATCAGCGTTAGCTGATGGCCTTTCACTGGAGTCTGAGTGACAGCAAGCCTCCTCAGGTCTCCAGGACTCTTCTGAGTATTCTGGCAGATTGCAGCAGTGCAGTGTTCTGAATGGTTTCAATCCTTCCTCTGATTTCCAAACTTTCTAAACCTTTTTCTAATCCTTTTGGGACTGTTCCAAGTGCACCAACTACAATTGGTATCACTTTCACTTTCATATTCCATAACTTTTTCAGTTCTCTGGCAAGTTCAAGATATTTATCCATTTTTTCATTTTCCTTTAGCTTCACCCGGTTATCTGCTGGCACTGCAAAATCCACCAGTTGACAAGTTCTTTCTTTTTTGTTTATCAACACTAGGTCTGGCCTTCTTGCTGGGATAACTTGATCCGTTTTTATTTCAAAAGTCCCAGAGAATTTTGTGCGTTTCGTTCTCAAGAACAGATTCTGGTTTATGCATATACCATTTTGTTGTGTGGTCAAAATTTTATTTTTTGCATAATTCCCAGTGGATCACCTTCCCAACCCAGTCGTGTCTAGCTTTGTATTCTCGCTGTGCTAGTTTGCTATATTCGCATAGTATATGGTTTACAGTTTCATCTCTATTACCGCAATGTCTACATTTACTAGTTTGTTGGGTATTATTATTATTATTATTATTATTATTATTATTAATTTTTCACGCCTGTCGTACTTGGTGGTTCACTGGTGTCTGAGTGACAGCAAGTCGCCTCAGGTCTCCAGGACTCTTCTGTGTATTCTAGCCGATCTCAAAAGTGTTGTAGTTTGGATGGTCTCTATTCTTCCTCTGATTTTCTGTTCAACCAAATTATTATTTTTATTCTTATTATTTATTTATTCATCTATTTATTTATTAATTTATTTAATTTTTAACTTTACTGTCCGATTATTATTATTATTATTATTATTATTATTATTATTATTATTATTATTATTATTATTATTATTAATTTTCACACTTGTCGTAGCTGGTTGTTCACTGGAGGCTGAGTGACCACAAGTCTTTTCAGGTCTCCAGGACTCTTCTGAGTATTCTAGCCGATCCCAACAGTGCTGTAGTTTGGATGGTCTCGATTCTTCTTCTGATTTCCAGTTTACCCAAATTCTTTTACAGATCTTTGAGGATCGTTCCAAAGGCACCAATTACAATTGGTACGACGTTTAAGTTCATGTTCCAAAGTTTCTAATCTATGTATATTCTAATTATAATTTATATTTTTTTTATTGTTAGTATTTCTATCTATATTCTTCTTATTATATATGTTCTTATTATCATTATTATTATGAAACAAAATAAATAAGAACAGACGCAGTCAACTGTGCGAAAAGATAGATATGAAATGACTTAGATAGAAAGAAAGAACGATAGAATGAAAGAGAGAATCATAGATGAATAGATAGATAGATAGATAGATAGATGGAAATTGTTTTATATAAATGCATATCAACTGAGATAGATAGATAGATAGATAGATAGATAGATAGATAATGAATAGCCTGAGGTAGATAGATAGATAGATAGATAGATAGATAGACATGAACAGAATGATATAGCTAGCTGGATAGATTAATAGATAGATAAATATGAAAAAAAAAAAGTAAAAACGGAGTCAATTATACGGAAAGATAGATAAGATATGACTTAGAAAGAAAAGAAATAGAGAAAGAAATATATATATATATATATATATATATATATATATATATATATATATATATATATATAGAGAGAGAGAGAGAGATAGATAGATAGATAGATATAAATATATATTGATAGATATTGTCTGATAAAGATACATATCAACTGAGATAAATAAATAGATAGATAGATGGATAATGAATAGACTGAGATAGATAGATAGATAGATTGATAAATAGACAGACATGAACAGACTGAGATAGCTAGCTTGCTAGATAGATAGATAGATAGATAATGAATAGACTGAGATAGATAGCTAGATAGATAGACATGAACAGACTAAAAGAGTTAGCTAGATAAATTGATAGATATATATATATGAATTGAGTGAGATGGATAGATAGTTAAGAATAGAGACAAATGATAATATCATTTATTTTGTAATAGATCATAACATAAAGAATTATCTTTGAGAAATAACTTTGTTTTTGGTTCATGAATTTCCTGGCAATTTTTCGCCATGAGGAGAGTCAATTAGTTTAGAATATTACAAAACAAATTCAAACTCAAAGATAATAATCTCTATAGACAACATAAGAATAAAATAAATGTTTGCTTTGAAAGAAGTTGAATGACATCGTCAAACAAATTCTACAAAAATTGTAAATTAAATAAGATAATGTCATTCATGAGGTTATTTCAGTTGTGAATTAAAAATAAATATAAAACAGAATAACACTTAAACAATTCCAATAAATGTATATTTGCAATTATTCGATACAAAGGACGGAATTCCCATATTTTAGATTAGCATTGCTCAAAACACGCACACATATATGCACTACTCATACATATGTACAAATATTGCCATATATATATATTATATATATATATATATATATATATGTATATATATATATATATGCATACATATGTATGTATATGTATTACATACATATATATGTATGTATATATAATATATATATATATATATATATATATATATATATATATATATATATATATATATATATATATGTGTGTGTGTGTGTATTGTGTGTATTACAATATTTGCACATATGTATATATTTACATATGCAGGTATACACACACACACACACACACACACACACATATATATATATTTATAAATATATATTTATATATATATATACATACATTATATATATATATGTATAAATGCACATACATACACACACACACAAACACACACACACATATATATATAAATTTTATATATATATATATATATGTATGTATATATATATATATATATATATATATATTTATATATATATATATATATGGAAATTTATAAGGTAATGTAATGGTTAATACAAATAGCTTAATGTCAGTATTCCTAAAACTATATATATATATATATATATATATATATATATATATATATATACACACACACACACACATATATATATATATATATATACACACACACACACACATATATATATATATATATATATATATATATATAAAGAGGGAGAGAGAGAGAGCGAGATAGATAGGTCGATGGATGGATAGATAAACATAGATATATGGCAATATTTTAATATTTATCGTGGAACATAATACAATGAAACGGAGAGTAGAAGGTATTCTCTCTATCAAGATCTATGGTATTATTTCTTTATTCGGTCTATTGTCCTCATATTTATTGTTATATACACAACGTTTCGGCCAATTGTCTGTTTATCTGACTGTAAGCGAAACTATATTATTACTCAAATTACAATTCCCAGAGTTATTTATTTCATATTTTCCATGATTTCATTTTTATTTAAACCTCAATTGTTAATAACATTGTTTTACATTATTAATACTGTTGTCCATATCTACATAATAATAACATGCAATTGTAATTATATATGCACCAAAATAAGGTTTACAGTGTGAAAGGGAAGGTTAATTTGCATATTGATATTAAAAACTTCATTTAATAAATGTGTGCTTAGTATAATGGAGTTCTAATTGTTTGGATTTATCTTAATGATTATGTGTAAAAATCTCAGGGATAAATCTTAAAAAGAAATCCATTAACAAGAAGAAATAAGTGTGATTTTATTCTTTACTTCCTATTTTTGAAGAATATTCAAACTAAGTTCCAATTACCGTCGAATTGGTAAGACACGGCAGCAAGCGGTTGTAACTTAATAAAAACCCGTCTTGTTGCAATTCTACTGCAGAATGACTGGGTAAATATAAAACTCCACAATATCATTAAAACAAGCAGCCAATCAGAACTCAAGGAATGGAATCACCCAAATGCATGAATGGATCATTCTTGATTTCTATAAATACCAAACTGTCTTGGACACTGCTTAGGTTGTGTTTAGCTAGTTGCTGTTATTCAAACCAACAGTAGACTAACGGACTTCAATATGGCGCTTTAAAATAAATAGTTGAATTAGAAAAAATAGCAATGAAAGACTGGAGTGATGGAAGAGTAAGTTTCAAAGATGTTCTATTTTTCGATTATACCCCCATCAGTTTCAGATCTTTTTATCTGTTTTAGTTTCATTAGCCTTCCTAATTTATTGTAATATTTTATCACATTAAAACTTAAATACTTGCACCCAGAGAGTGCATATATTTTCTCGTACAAATAATATGAATTATCAAGCCTCATCTAAAAAATCACTAGAAATGAAATAAAAGTATCCCATAATTCCATATCCACCAAGTTTATTTTCAAAACATCAACATTTAATGTTCATATTGTTTGTGTTTAACGACCTTTAACCATTCTCCACGCTCCAAAAACATTTGGTTAAATCGAACTTAGCGGAATTAATTTCCACCATCGTATGTCACCCCGCCGAAAGTAAAAATACCAAAAATCAGGGAATTAACCGAATTTAATGAAATTTTCAGTGTAGATATATTAATAAATAAAATATATAATGCACCAGTTGTTTTATTTTAAAAAAATTGTTTAAATTTGTTCAGTTCAGTTAACTTTGAACCACGTATCTTCGAGGCGAATCTGTGTTACGCCTCAAAGATATGTGGTTCAAAGTGAACTGCTCTGAGAAAAAAGTTTTGAAATAAAATAACTGGTGCATTATATCTTTTATTCATCAATATATTAACACTGGAAATTTAATTAAATCGATTAATTCCCTGATTTTTAGTATGTTTTTCTTTCGGCGGGGTGACATACAGTGGTGGAATTTAGGTCTGTTAAGTTCGATTTTAACCAAACATTTTTCTCATTTATTGCAGATGTGGCGACCTGGGTCTGCTTTCGGTGCTGCGTCCTGGAAGACCCTAGAAAAGCGATATGAATTTCTTGGAGAATTCGCAGATAAAGTGAAGAGATAGAAATTCCTAACACACGTCTCATCGATTTCAACGTCGTATATATAATTAACACAAGTTGAGGCTGGTGTATCTTGCTTAAGGCCAAAACATTCTTCAAAGATTCTAACTCATAGGTGTTTAAAAATGTCGCTGTAATTGAAAAACGAAGAGACACTTATGTTTGATCTACTGAATCGGACTAATTAGTGACTGTTAATGTACTAGTTTATATACTTATAAACGTCCTTTGTTTGATTCGAACTTAGTCGACAAAAAACTTTTATATCGTTGGTCGATCAATTAGATTAGAGCTCAGTACTGAAGTGATGTAAGTGTTAATACTTAAGGCAAATACACTTATTATCGCAAACACACACACACACACACACGCCCACAGAGATAAACACAAACACACAGACACACAGACACACACACACATATATATATATATATATATATATATATATATATATATGTATAAATAAGTAAAGTCGTCGGAGCGGCCTAAAATCGGTATCAGCCAATCAGCGAGGGAGTCTATCCCCTTTTCACTAGGGCTAGACCAAGGAGATTGTTTTGGCATCTGAGGTGGAACGCCACACCTACCATCAGCTCCTTACTTTACCGTACAGATTCCTGTGCTACTCATACGCTGAGTTGGCGCGGACCGGAATCAAACTAGGAACCATGTGGTTTCTAGCCGAACGCTCTACCGACTGAGCTAACCCAGCCTTTTTGTGAATAAAAAAGGCCTTCCGTATGAGAGCTCAATGTTTAATTACTATAAACAGAGCCAATTTATTTGTGAATAAAAAGGCCTTAAATACCATGGCTATCATGATTATAGACCATTTCAACTTGTGGGTATCTGGGGCCCACCGAGCTTCGTCAGACCACGTTTATATTTTATTCAGACAGGCATTTCTACATTTCTCCCCGCCTCTAGGGGCGATATTTGTGTACTGTTGAGCCTTTGGTCGAAATACACAAATATGTTTGATCTACTGAATCGGACTAATTAGTGACTGTTAATGTACTAGTTTATATACATATAAACGTCCTTTGTTTGATTCGAACTTAGTCGACAAAAAACTTTTCTATCGTTGGTCGATCAATTAGATTAGAGCTCATTACTCAAGTGATGTAAGTGTTTAAACTTAAGGCAAATACACTTATTATCGCAAACACACACACACACACACACACATATATATATATATATATATATATATATATACATTTGTGAATGAAAAGGCCTTACGTATGAGAGATGAATGTTTAATTATTATAAACAGAGCAAATTTATTTGTGAATAAAAAGGTCTTAAATAAAATGGGTATTGTGATTATGGACCATTTCAACTTGTGGGTATCTGGGACCCACCGTGCTTCGTCAGACTACGTTTATATTTTATTCAGACAGGCATTTATACATTTCTTGCCGCCTCCGGGGACGATATTTGTGTACTATTGAGCCTTTGGTGGCAATACACAAATATTACCCCTGGAGGCGGGTAGAAATATATAAATGTAAACTGAATTTGGCCATTTGCCAGTCTGAATAAAATATAAACGTGGTCTGACGAACCTCGGTGGGCCCCAGATACCCACAAGTGGATATGGTCCATAATATCGATACCCATGGTATTTAAGACATTTTTATTCACAAATAAATTTTCTCTGTTTATAATAATTGAATATTGAGCTCTCGCACGGAACCTGAACTCTACAACAAACTACTGGTAGAGAATAGGGCCAGCCTAGAATCATCTTGTACCAAGAAACTTGCTACCCCAACAAAGAATATATATATATATATATATATATATATATATATATATATATATATATATATATATATGAAATAAAAGGAAATTAATCCGACAGTGTGAATTTGATATATTGAAAAAACAAATGATGTTTACAAATGCATGGGATCATCAGGAGAGAAGGCCCCGAAACGGCGCACATTCTCTCCTGATGATCCCATGCATTTGTGAACATCATTTGTTTTTTCAATATATCAAATTCATATATATATATATATATAAAGGGGTTTTATAATTTGCTTGAAGTATTGTGTATATATTGGTTTGGAGGTTGGTTTTGAATGCTATCACAATGCAGAGGTAAAGAAAAAATAAGATAACAATGGTGTCCATTCTGTGATTTATTCTTAATATTAATAAATCACAGGTTAACAAACAACACCATTGTTACCTTATTTTTTTATTTACACCTGCATTGTGACAGCCTTCAAAACCAACCTCCAAACCAATATATATATATATATATATATATATATATATATATACTAGAAGTGGCTACACGGCGTCGCCTGGGTAGAGGGGGTTTAAAAAGTTAGTCTCGCAGATCCACTATTACTTATCACGAGTGAGATCTTCGCTGGTTGCCCAATAAAAATCCCCACGGAAATATATAACAATATAGTAAGAAATATCCATTCAATGATTTACAATTAAAAAAAAGATATAAATGATTCAATAAATTTAATCAACCAATATCATATTTCAAATCGAAAAAAAGACATACAAATAAAAAAGAAACAAAATAACATGCAAATATTTTTCCCTTCTGTTACTTTTCAAATTTTAATTTTTAAATATCTTCCCAAATCTTATTATAATGGAGATTATGTGTTTGTTTGTCTGTAACTGAAACTATATCACTACTCAAGTCACTATCCATTTTGTTATTATACATCACATTCTCCATTAATCATTTTTATTTAAGCCTCAATTATTAATAAAATTGTTTTTCATTATTAATACTGCTGGCCATATCTACGTACTAATAACATGCAATTGTATTTATATGTACAACAAATAGCGGTTTACCGTGTTAACGGGAAGGCTAATTTGCATATTGATATTTAAAATTTGATTTTAATAAATATGTGCTTAGTATTATTGATTTCTAAGTATTTGATTTTATCTTAATGAATATGAGCAAAAATCTCGGAGATAAATCTTAAAAGAAATCAATTAACAAAAAGAAATAACTGTAATTTTATTCTCTACTTCCTATTTTAACTAAATAGTTAAATTAGAAAAATTTAGCAAGGAAAGACGGAGGTGATGGAAGAGGAAGCTACAGCTGTTATATTTTTTGATTATACCCCTCTCTGTTTCAAATCATTTTATTTGCATTCTTATTTAGTTTCTTTAGACTTTCTAATTTAATATGATATTTTATGACATTATTACTTGCACCCGGAGGGTGCATATATTTGCTAGTATAAATAAAATCTTAATTATTTTTGCTAAAAAACTAAGTTCTGGTGGTATTTAATATATATATATATAATATATATATATATATATATATATATATACTTTGTCGCTAATTGTTTTATTTTCTAAGTCTTCTCCGTACATACAGATTCACACAACTGCCTTTTATACACACACACACACACATATATATATATATATAATATATATATATATATTATATATATAAGGTATCCAAATGACTGGTACTAACGGATGATTCCACCTGGGATCCTTAAAGTCTCCCTGTTGAGCTTTTGGTCGAAATAAATTCATAACGGAATGACGGTTTGATGAAGGAAAACGGAAGTGGTGCACTTGGAACGGTCCCGAAAATGTTTGGATAAAAAACTAGAGAAACAGGAAATAAGAGGAAGAATTGAGACCACCCAGACTACTGCAGTGCTGCAATCGGCTCGAATACTCAGAAGAATCCTGGAGACCTGTGGAGACTTGTTGTCATTCAGACTCCAGCGGAAGATCATCAGCTAACGATGATGTTAAAATCTCACCGGAGTGAACATCTCAGGAGAACTAGAATACTTCTAGAAACGAAACTTAGCAGCAGAAATCTGATCAAAGGAATTAATACCTGGGCTGTCCCCATTATAAGATACTCAGGACCATTCTTAAAATGGACAAAAGAAGAACTCAGACAGATAGATCAAAGGACGAGAAAATTAATGACCATGCACAAGGCTCTCCACCCTAGAGATGATAGAGATAGATTGTATGTGTCAAGAAAGGAAGGGGGAAGAGGGCTTGCCAACATAAAGGAATGCGTAGAAACCACAATCCAACAACTTGAAGATTACACAAGGAAGAGCAAAGACAAACTACTTATGGTGGCCAACAATAGTAGAAACGGCAGATGGACAAACAGAAAAACGACAAAGACTAGAAAACAAAAATGGGAAGACAAACAATTATATGGACGCTTCAAACGACAAATTGATGAGGTTGCACATGAAAAGACTTAGACATGGTTAAGAAAGGGAAACCTCAAAAGAGAAACAGAATCACTTATAATTGCTGCACAAAATAATGCCATAAAGACAAACTACATTAAAGCGAAAATTGATAAGACCCAACAAAAGAGTAAATGTAGACTTTGCGGTAATAGAGATGAGACTGTTAACCATATACTCTGCGAATGTAGCAAACTAGCACAACGAGAATACAAAACTAGACACGACTGGGTTGGGAAGGTGATCCACTGGGAATTATGCAAGAAATTAAATTTTGACCACACAACAAAATGGTATGTGCATAAACCAGAATCTGTTCTTGAGAACAAAACGCACAAAATTCTCTGGGACTTTGAAATAAAAACGGATCACCTTATACCAGCAAGAAGACCAGACCTAGTGTTGATTAACAAAAAAGAAAGAACTTGTCAACTGGTGGATTTTGCAGTTCCAGCAGATCACAGGGTGAAGTTAAAGGAAAATGAAAAAATTGACAAATATCTGGACCTAGCCAGAGAACTGAAAAAGTTATGGAATATGAAAGTGAAAGTGATACCAATTGTAGTTGGTGCACTTGGAACGGTCCCAAAAGGATTGGAAAAGGGTTTGGAAAGTTTGGATATCAAAGGAAGGATTGAAACCATTCAGAACACTGCACTGCTGCAATCTGCCAGAATACTCAGAAGAGTCCTGGAGACCTGAGGAGACTTGCTGTCACTCAGACTCCAGTGAAAGACCATCAGCTAATGCTGATGTGAAAACTCAAAAGGAGTAAATAATAATAATAATAATAATAATAATAATAATAATAATTAGAAGAAGAAGAAGAAGAAGAAGAAGAAGAAGAAGAAGAAAAGGAAGAAGAAGAAGAAGAAGAAGAAGAAGAAGAAGAAAGAAGAAGAAGAAAAGAAGAAGAAGAAGAAGAAGAAGAGAAGAAGAAGAAAAGAATGAAGAAGAAGAAGAAGAAGAAGAAGAAGAAGAAGAAGAAGAAGAAGAAGAAGAAGAAGAAGAAGAAGAAGAAGAAGAAGAAGAAGAAGAAGAAGAAAGAAGAAAGAGAAGAAGAAGAAGAGAAGAAAGAAGAAGAAGAAGAAGAAGAAAGGAAGGAAGAAGAAGAAGAAAAGAAGAAGAAGAGAGAAGAAGAAGAAGAAGAAGAAGAGAGAAGAGAAGAAGAAGGAAGAAGAAGAAGAAGAAGAAGAAGAAGAAGAAGAAGAAGAAAGAAGAAGAAGAAGAAGAAGAAGAAGAAGAAGAAGAAGAAGAAGAAGAAGAAGAAGAAGAAGAAGAAGAAGAAGAAGAAGAAGAAGAAGAAGAAGAAGAAGAAGAAGAAGAAGAAGAAGAAGAAGAAGAAGAAGAAGAAGAAGAAGAAGAAGAAGAAGAAGAAAGAAGAAGAAGAAGAAGAAGAAGAAGAAGAAGAAGAAAGAAGAAGAAGAAGAAGAAGAAGAGAATCGAATATTTCAAATATGAATAATCAGAAATGGTAAAGAAAATATAAACAAAAGAATTTTTAAAAGTAAATTTTAAAAATTCTTGAATGAAATAAACAATTTGAATCTGCTTGGAAAATCGCTTATTTGGATTAACTTATCAGACGAAGATATCTTAGGAAATTTAATAAAGGATTGAAATACCCGCAACTGTTTTCTTCGGGGTACTTGTTATTGAAATCATTTAAAATTCTTCATCGCTTTTCCATATCTTGGATTTAGGCTGTGACATTGCTCAGAAAAAGATAAGAGAATTCCGGTAATTAGCCAAGTGGTAAGAAGACTGGAAAGGGGACCTGAATTTCACCAGTTTACTAGGAAAAGGTCAAGATTCACGTCACTATGCAAATATGTACGTATTTTCAAAATGTAAATTACGGAAGGGTGGTGTGGTGTTATTATTATGGTCTACGGGGAATTCGAGATAAAAAATAAAACGGTATTCGGATTTCTGGAGAAAGAGAGGAAAAAGAAATAAGAACAAAGAGAGGTTAAAGTTTGGAACTCAACTGACCGACGAATGACCTCGAAATTAAATTTTAAAAATAAAAACGGAAGTTCCGGATTTTGACAGGAAGTGGAAGTTGGGTGATCCTCTCACCGCGGGACAAGAAACAGAAGAAGAGGAAAATCGGTCTCTTTTTCGGCTGGGTTTTGGTGGGAGACAGAAGTGGCCTCCCGGTTCTCCCTATGGGTTACGCATAGTTGTACCGAACATGATTTACGATAGAATAATTTGACCGTACTCCTCTCTCTCTCTCTCTCTCTCTCTCTCTCTCTCTCTCTCTCTCTCTCTCTCTCTCTCTCTCTCTCTCTCTGAAAAGAAGCCACGAGCCTAGAAATAAATAAACAGCCCCTTGTGACTATACAACTTGAGTATGTTGTTTCTGAACTAACGACGACTACTACTACAAAATGACTACTACTACAATTCGAACGTGGTCCTATGCAACAGTGGGATCAAAGTTTAGGCACTGGACATGTATACCGAAGAGGGGTCCCCTTTAAAAATTATGTCATTGTAATAAGTATCTGTACTTGTAAAAGGTACCAGATTAATTCCTGAAATGGGGTAACCAAGAGAGTACATAGTGCAATTAGTATTTTTGTAATATAATAATTGTAATCCGCCAACGGTACTTGAATTCCGTTTCACAAGTATCACTAAACCTTTCTGCTATTTTTGCGTTTTTTGATGATATTTTGAAATAAATATGTTGGTTAAATATGTTTTTTGTGCATCTTACGCCACTAATCCATGAATATAATATGAAAAGATACATTTTGTTTTACATCTTTTTCTCAGAGCTTTCTGGCTAGCAATTATTGAACAAATAATAATGTGGCCCATGCTCGTTATTATTTCAATTATCCGGTCAACTGTGGAAAAAGATTGGTGATCACTGTTTTTGACAATAACAAAATGAATAGTTTTATTCTAATCAAATAGTAATTTAATAACCCCATTACAATCTATTAGATTTCTATATGTCGCAGTTGAATGAGCTATATATATTAATGAACTTATAAAATAGTTAAGTTAAAAGTTAAACTTAATCGAAACAATGACATCGTGACATAAATTTAACAAAATTGAAATAGTTTATTATAAATCATTTTAATTTATAATCTAGATATGCAAATAAATTATTTATATTATATATATATATATAGATTACAAGATACTAAATTTTATGATTCATCTGGCGTTGTGCCACATAAGCTAAGCTTAGTAAATAACTATATATTAAGACTCTTGTTCCTTAAACTCCTGACCGTTATCATCTTGCAATAACCTCTGGTTAATAATGAGACCATGTGTGTATTATGGGTGAGTCACCAAGATTCCGTCCTTTTGCATCAACGGGTCATCGCCCTTGCCCAATAGGTTGCCCCATTGGAGAAATTTACAGAGGTGCAATCGGTATTCTTCTGTCACAACCGACAGGGCGGATGATGTAAGGGTTAGCAGATCATTGTTAGTGAGTTTGATTCTAACCGAGAGCCTCAATACGTTGGACCTTGTACCACAAACTATTCAAGGCTCATTAAATAATTTTGTTTTGTGTGTGTATAATGTGCGAGCATCTTTGCGGTAATAGGCGTGTTTGCCTTAACTATTATATTTAACTATCAAGCCACATTACGTGATGTAATGGTTAGCAGACCATTGTTAGTGAGTTTGATTCTAACCGAGAGCTCAATACGTTGGACCTTGTGCCACACCTATTCGAAGCTCAGTAAATAATTGTGTGTGATTATTATATGCGAGTGTGTATATTGGTTAGCAGACGATAGTTAATGATTGTCAATCACGGAAACATGCAACACGAGAAAACAGTTAAGAAAACGCACACAATTAATCATATTTATATCATTTGTATCATTTTCAAAACGAATTTCGTTTGCCTGACGACTGCCACAGAGCAAGAAACCGAACGGTAGCAATAATTGTTCCAATAAAAAAGCTAAACCATTTATCTATCTGTCTGTCTGTCTGTCTGTCTGTCTGTCTGTCTGTCTCTCTCTCTCTCTCTCTCTCTCTCTATATATATATATATATATATATATATATATATATATATTTTGTGTGTATATATGTGTGGGTGTGTGTGTGTGTGTGTGTGTGTGTGCGTGTGCAACCTCTCCAATTTGTCGTTTAAAGTGTCCATATAATCGTTTTTCTTCCCATTTTTTGTTTTCTAGTCTTTGTTGTTTTTCTGTTTGTCCATATGTCACATCTACTATTGTTGGCCGCCATAAGTAATCTGTCTTTACTCTTTTTTGTGTAGTCTTCGAGTTGTTGGATTGTGGTTTCTACACAGTTCTCTATGTTGGCAAGACCTTTCCTCCTTCTTTTCCTGACACATATAATCTATTTCTATCGTCTCTAGGGTGGAGGGCCTTGTGCATGGTCATTAATTTTCTCGTCCTTTGGTCAATCTGTCTGAGTTCTTCTTTTGTCCATTCTAAGAATGGTCCTGAGTACCTTATAATGGAGACAGCCCAGGTATTGATTCCTTTGATCAATTTCTGCCGTTAAGTTTGGTTTCTAGAAGTTTTCTAGTTCTCCTGAGATATTCTTTTTTAACTTTTCCTTTCATTTCTGCTTGCATGATATTATCCGCTTCTAAAATTCCTAAGTATGTGTAGCTTTCATTTTCATCAAGTGATTTTATAGTTTCCTGATTTGGCAGTTGTATTCCATCCATTAATTTTCTTTCACCCCGTTATTATTATTATTATTATTATTATTATTATTATTATTATTGCATATTTTCTTTCTGCTTACCATTATCTTATATTTCACTGTCATTTTTTAATTATTTTCTTCTTTCCTTATTTTGTTTATTCTGTTTATTCTTTCTTTACATTTCTTGTTTTCTTCTTCATTTTTCTTCATCATTTCCTTCTTCTTTGTTTTTCAATCCATTCTATTCTTTCTTTCCTTCTTTTCCCCCTTTTCATTCCATTTCTTTATTTTCTTCTTTCATGACACAATCTTTCCATATAAGAATATTTATTGTTGCCAATGGGAAAATATTACAAGATAAAAAAAAAAGAAAAAGAAAGGCAAATCGTAAAATGAATTCACGACAGTTTTGTAAAATGTTTTCATGTTAAAAACTAAATGTTATTCCTCAGAAACATCGTATTGTTGTCATCACGATCATGGTAATCGATTTTAGAGACGGGTATATCAGATTTGGGAGACGAATTTTTAGAACCGAGTTCAAATCGTAATCACGACTAGCAGTAAGTCTTTCTCATATATATATATATATATATATATATATATATATAATATATATATATATATATATATATATATATATGTGTGTGTGTGTGTGTGTGTGTGTGTGTGTGTGTGTGTGTGTGTGTGTTCGAAATACGCCAGACTACACAGCGCTGGGTAGCGTCGTCAGTTATGTTATTGACTGGCTTCATAGGGGGGTTTCGGGTCTTCCAACATAATACCCCCTCTGCCAGCCAGACCCCGCTGGAGACGATCAAACTCCAGCACACCGCCATGTTCAACGCTAACAGAAAAATGGCCTTATATAGAATACGCCAACGCAGTCCTCGACCACTTTACTCCCGATTGGCCAACGCCACAGCCAATCATCGTCAATATATATATATATATATATATATATATATATATATATATATATAAAGTTTTTATCTCCCTACAATCCTAAAATAAAGAAGTAAAGTCGTCGGGGTGGCCTAAAGTCGGTATCAGCCAATCAGCGAGGACTTCTATCCACTTTTCACTAGCGCTTGACCAAGGAGATTGTTTTTGCGTTTTTTTTTGTTCTTAGGTGGAGCGTTACACCCACCATCAGCTCCTTACTTTACCGCACAGAGTTGGTGAGGTTCGGTATCGAACTAGGAACCTTGTGGTTTCTAGCCGAACGCTCTAAAGCGTTGTATTTCTTACCAATATATATATTTATCAATCCCACCGCATGAACAGGATGCGACAAAAGCTCATTTTTTTGTTGCAGTTTAATAGTTTTGAATTCAGAGTTTTCCTTCTCCTAGACTGGTTGCCTAACCAAGGTTAAAGTTCCCATGTTGCCTCACTATTTACACACAGCTCGAAGGAGAACAGTTCGATGCAAAACTTTTCCATGTTTTGTGTGAAATGCAAAGAATCTCGTCAAGTATTATTTGTATTATTCGGACTATTGTCCTCATCTTCATCGTTATCTATACAACGTTTCGGCCGATGTGCCCTATGGCGTTCTTCAGGTATTTGTTGTCGGACTCGGGAACCTTTTCGGACTCGGGAATCTTTTCGGACACGGGAACCTTCTTGTCATAATCGGGAGCCTTCATGGAACTTTGAACCTAACCCTTTATAATAATAATACTAATAACACTAATTATCAAGCCTCATCTAAAAAAAATAATCAGAGAAATAATCTCGTCAGGGTTTGAACTCTGGTCGACGAGCCCATTTCATCCGACTGTAAGTATTACACCATGCGCATCTAACTACATTCCACGAGAGGTAAATGGACAATTTTCCCCTCAGATGCATATGCAGCATCCTACACATTCGCTGGCATGACAAAGTGCTCAACACAGACATGCTGGAACGAGCAACCATGAACAGCATGTTCGCCATCATCAGCATGAGACGCTTGCGTTGGCTTGGTCACGACAGGAGGATGAACAAAGGCCGCATCCCCAAAGACCAACTGTAAGGCGAATTAGTAGAAGGCACCCGACCGGTAGGGAGACAACGCCTACGCGACGTCTGCAAGAAGGACATGAAGGCATAACACATCAACAAGAACACATGGGAGGCACGAAAAGAAGTAAAAAAAGAGAGGAAAGAGATTGCCATTTAAAAATTGACCTGATCAGCCACTCGCGCAGATGCAGTTAGAAAAAATAAATTTGGACACAACTCCATCGTTTTAGCAGACATAAGGTTGCCAACAACAATTTCTTACAGAGGATTAATGATCAACATTTTGGAAAGGCTTGGATCGCTAAAGATAGATTATCGATCATATTTTTAAATCTGTTCTTTCTGATAAGATAAAAAAGGAATTATTCCAAGCTGTGTAAGTGTAACTATATGGTTGCACCACTTGGTTTGGTTATTTCTTTATTTTTCGGTTCATTTAATGCTGAATCAAGCCATTTTTTTATAAACAAAGGACTCACTTTTCTTACAGTACCTGCTATCGCTTACCTATTATTCCTTTTGAGTTTTCACATCAGTGTTAGCTGATGGTCTTTCACTGGAGTCGGAGTGACAGCAAGTCTCCTCAGGTCTCCAGGACTCTTCTGAGTATTCTGGCAGATTGCAGCAGTGCAGTGTTCTGAATGGTTTCAATCCTTCCTCTGATATCCAAACTTTCCAAACCCTTTTCTAATCCTTTTGGGACTGTTCCAAGTGCACCAACTACAATTGGTATCACCTTCACTTTCATATTCCATAACTTTTTCAGTTCTCTGGCAAGGTCCAGATATTTGTCAATTTTTTCATTTTCCTTTAACTTCACCCTGTGATCCGCTGGCACTGCAAAATCCACCAGTTGACAAGTTCTTTCTTTTTTGTTAATCAGCACTAGGTCTGGTCTTCTTGCTGGGATAAGGTGATCCGTTTTAATTTCAAAGTCCCAGAGAATTTTGTGCGTTTCGTTCTCAAGAACAGATTCTGGTTTATGCATATACCATTTTGTTGTGTGGTCAAAATTTAATTTTTTGCATAATTCCCAGTGGATCACCTTCCCAACCCAGTCGTGTCTAGTTTTGTATTCTCGTTTTGCTAGTTTTTATTATTATTATTATTATTATTATTATTATTATTATTATTATTATTAGTTTCAGACCAGCAATAGCTGATGGTCTTTCCCCGGAGTCTGAGTGGCAGCATGTCTCCTCGGGACTCTCCTAAATATTCCAGCTGATTTCAACAATGCTGTTGACAAATTTTGTTTTTGTTGGTATTATTATTATGACATTTTTCACACTAGGTATTTTACTGGAGTCTGAGTGATAACAAGTCCCCTCAGGTCTCCTGGACATTATTATTATTATTATTATTATTATTATTATTATTATTATTATTATTAGTTTCAGACCAGCAATAGCTGATGGTCTTTCCCCGGAGTCTGAGTGGCAGCATGTCTCCTCGGGACTCTCCTAAATATTCCAGCTGATTTCAACAATGCTGTTGACAAATTTTGTTTTGTTGGTATTATTATTATGACATTTTTTCACACTAGGTGTTTTACTGGAGTCTGAGTGATAACAAGTCCCCTCAGGTCTCCTGGACATTATTAATATTATTATTATTATTATTATTATTATTATTATTATTATTATTATTACGCTGTGATATGGTGGAATATAGGAATTTATCCAAGATTTGGATGAACATAAATAGTCTAATTTAACCTGATGTTAATGGACTGTGATGTTTTGTATTCACTGACCAACAAGTCTACTATTATTTGCAACATGACTTCAGTTAGTGTACTAATCCAAGACCAGAGGACATTGCCATTAGATCATGGAAGAATGGTACCATTTTGTCTGGTCAGAGGGGTTAATGACATGTCCATATTGCATCTTGGAAAAGGGTGCAGTAACTAATTAGTTACTGACCCATGCAATTCTTATCAGGCAACTTTGTATTTCTAGTCTCATTATAGGAAGAGATCCCCGTGGAGCAGTAGTTAAGACCCTAGACGGTATATCGTTGTAATTAATTATTATAGTAAAAAGCATTTCCAATACATTTTTATTGTAAAACTCATTGACCAATGCATTTTAATAGTAAAAATCATTGACCAATGCATTTTAATAGTAAAAATCATTGACCAATGCATTTTAATAGCAAAAACAATTTCCAAAGCATTTTTATTGTAAAACTCATTGACCAATGCATTTTAATAGTAAAAAAACATTGTCCAATGCATTTTAATAGTAAAAATCATTTCCAATGCATTTTTATTGTAAAACTCATTGACCAATGCATTTTTATAGTAAAAATCATTTCCAATGCATTTTTATAGTAAAACTCATTTCCAATGCATTTTTATTGTAAAACTCATTGACTCAATCACCAATGCATTTTTATAGTAAAAATTTCCAATGCATTTTTATAGTAAAAATCATTTCCAATGCATTTTTATAGTAAAACTCATTTCCAATGCATTTTTTATAGTAAAAATCATTTTCCAATGCATTTTATAGTAAAAATCATTCTTGGTGCCTTTTATAGTAAAAATCATTCTTGGTGCATTTTTATAGTAAAAATCATTCTTGGTGCATTTTTATAGTAAAAATCATTTTTGTCCATTTTTATAGTTAGAATAATTTCTAGTGCATTTTCATGGTAAAAATTATTTCTAGTCCATTTTTATAGTAAAACTACTTTTGCCCCCCCCCCCCCAAAGTAGTTTTAAAATAAAACTCATTTCAAATGCATTTTTATGGTAAAAATCATTGTCCAATGCATTTTCATAGTAAAAATCATTTCCAACGCATTTTTATAGTAAAAACACATTTCCAATGCATTTCTATTGCAAAAATCATTTCAAATGCATTTTTATGTTAAAAATCCTTGGCCAATGCATCTTTATAGTAAAAATCATTTCCAATGCATTAGTATAGTAAAAATCATTTCTAGTGCATTTTTATAGTAAAAATCATTTCTAGTGTACTTTTATTGTTAAAATCATTTCTAGTGCATTTTTATAGTTAAAATCATTTCTAATGCATTTTTATAGTTAAAATCTTTGACCAATACATAATTTTAGTTAGTGTACTAAACCAAGGCTAGAGGACATTGCCAATAGATCATGGAAGAATGGTACCATTTTGTCTGGTCAGAAGGGTTAATGACATGTCCATATTGCATCTTGGAAAAGAGTCCAGTAAGTAATTAGTAACTGACCTATGCAATTATTACCAGGATACTTTGTACTTCTAGTCTTTATTATATATTATCATAGGAATAACACCCCATCGTGTAGTTGGTTGGTTGGTTGGTTGGTTGGTTGGTTGGTTTTTGTTTTACGGAATATCAACACTTTTCAAGTCATTTAATGCCGAATCAAGTCATTTTGATATTCGGTTTATTTACAGTACCTGCTGTCGCTTAAATGGACACCCATCTAAGTATTGAACAGACTCATCACTGCTTACCTTCGGTGATCTGATGAGAACCGGTGCTTTCAACATGACTTGACCGTAATGCACCCCTTGGACTCTAACAAAACGCTTAGAGTAAAAGCTATTTTCATACACATTTTCACATTGGGATTATTGTCATCATAACCAAATCATTTGTAATTTTCTGTTCTTCTATCATTCCCCCCCCCAAAAAAATTATACTTATGGGCCGTGGGTAGTGACCTGTGATGCTTAAGGACCGAATCCTGGTGGATGAGCAGTTCATGACATGCAACACTCCCCTTAGGCCTTTACTTAGGCTAGACAGGTGGTAGGAGAGGCTCCCTCCAATCAATCGGCTGGTCATGTTGAGCCGAGCACCTATATGATTGCTTCAACCCTATTGCTCTTATGAAAAGCACCAGGACAAGGGAGAAAATCGTCTCATTCGGGTAGACAACTTTAGCGCAACCTCCATACTCACCAGATTTAGCGCATTCAGACTATCATCTTTTCAACCCCATGAAAGAAGGTTTGAGGGGCAAACATTATTCCAGTGAAGAGGAAGTGAAATCTGTAATG
>CM042169.1:69309457-69316957 GCA_023376005.1 Doryteuthis pealeii
ACACACACTCATGTCTTTTATATTTAATTCATCTATGTCCACTTATTTGGTAAGTTCCCCTCCTAGTGACCACAACATCAATTTTACGCTTGAATGATTCTCTTTTTATGGAAAAAAAGACTCAAGATAGATATTCGCGCCATTACTTGGCCAATCTCTTTTGTGATAGAGACTTAATAAGATTAGATATTTTTTATTATTATTTTCTTTTTCCTTTTTCTTTTTAGTTCCTTTATCTAATTTCAGACTTATGATCGAATTGCGCTTGCTACGCATTATGTAAAATAAAAACCAAGTTATTTTGTATTTTTCTGAATGTTTGAGATGAGGCTTGATGATTAGTATTATCTGCGTCATTCGGACTATTGTCCCCATCTTTCTTGTTATCTGTACAACGTTTCGGTCGATATACTCTCCGGCCTTCTTCAGGTATTTCTTGTCGGATACGGGAACCTTCTCCAATTGGACACATGGCCTAGTGGATAAGGTAGTGAGGTTAAGACAGTTCTAAGTGACAGTTATCTCTGGATTCCAGGTTCAATCCTGAAAGGCGGCAGTTACATAGAAAAATAATTACACAATAATAAACACAGCTCCTAACCCAGCTATGGTTGGCGGAATGAGAACAGGATACCCCCGTGGACTGAATAAAGGGTTAGGTTCAAAGTTCTGTGATGGCTCCCGATTACGACAGGAAGGTTCCCGACTACGACAAGAAAGTTTCCGAGTCCGAAAAGAAGGTTCCCGAGTCCGAGAAGGTTCCCGAGTCCGAGTCCGACAAGAAATACCTGAAGAAGGCCGGGGGGCATATCGGCCGAAACTTTGTACAGATAACAATGAAGGTGAGGACAATAGTCCGAATAATGCAGATAATACCAAATAAGTATTTATTAAACCTCATTTTGTTAAAATCACTAAGCCAATTAACCGCACTATAAATTATGTAAACCTGTATTTCTTAGTGATATATAAGACACATTTCAGGATTTTAAAAACTAATAACACTGGCTTTTTGGGAAGGGGGGGGGCTAACTCATATTTCTATAGAGACATTGATAATAAATAAGATTTATGAATACATAAAAAAGGAAAGTAAAAAATAAAATAAATGTTTTTTTACGACATTATAATAACTAAATTACCATATACTATTGGTATATCCATAGGACCTGCTAGTAATTTTATGGTTAAATCGAACGTAACGGACCCTAATTCATGCATCGTATGTCACCCCACCGAAAGAAAAAAAATCAGGGAATTAACCGGATTTGATGAACTTTTCAGTGTTGATATATCAATGAATAAAAGATATAATACATCAGTTATTTTATATAAAAAAATAAACATTTACATTTTTTCAGGTCAGTTAACTTTGAACCACGTAACACAGATTCTAAATGATATGTGGTTAACTGAAAAAAAATGTAAAAGTTTTTTGAATAAAATAAATCATGCATTGTATCTTTTATTCATGAATACATATACACTGAAAATGTTGTAATGGTTAATAAAATGGCAGTTACCGATTATATTAAAAAGGGGGAGTAAGAATCCCAAAAATGCAGTAACGGAAAACAACAAACGCTGAATTCAAAATCAAGGGCCAAAAAAAGGAAAAGCGGGAATTTTTCAGTAGTTCAGAGAATGACAAGACGAGTGATCACGCAACAAATCAGCTCCAGTATCAGCAAAGAAAAACAAGATCAAATATGAACTATTAATACCACAATATAAAAGAAAGGACTATGTCCGGTATGCTATTATACATGTCTGTAATTCTATTTTAATACAGATTGTTATTTTAATACGACTCCGTTGATTTCTTTCATTGTGTTGAGTTTTGTTTAAAAGTTAGTAAGTTGTGTAAACCTATATAAAATATATACAACACCCAGTTTGCTACAATTGGTTACCCCGACGAACGAACAGAACGCAAACTCACAGTTAACTTTGAACCACGTATCTTTGAGACTTAACACAGATTCTAAATGATACGTGGTTAACTGACCTGAAAAAAAATGTAAAAGTTTTTTTTAATAAAATAATTCATTCATTGTATATGTTATTCATGAATACATCAACACTGAAAATGTCATTAGATTCGGTTAATTCCCTGATTTTTTGTGTCTTTTTTTTTTTTGTCTTTTTCGGCGGACTGACATACGATGGTGGATTTTAGGTCCGTTAAGCTGGATTTAACCAATTTTCTATTACCTGAGGAATTCTCTCAACTCGTAGTAAAGCCCCAGGTAATCAGTGATCAATAAAATGATTGAATCGCGATCGATCACCTTGGTGATCTGCAACTGACTGATGTTTCTCTCTTACGTTTGTAGTGTCATTTGATCACGTGACTTTCTTATCCAACGAAAGGACACGTACTCAAACCACCTTGAACTGTCACTCGAACTTAGTGACCCACGTTGCCGCTTACAATTTATTCCAAAATAACTACACTACATGACAATAATCCATTACCCTGATTAGCTAGAAACATAGATAGATGTTCGAACTTAAAAAGTTAAACATAATTGGCAATAAATGATATATATATATATATATTTACCAACCCCTCCGCACGAGCAGGATGCGACACGAGGTCAATTTCTTAAGCGGAGTTTAACAGGTTTGAATTCAGAGTTTTCCTTCTCCTAGACTGGCTACCTAGCCATGGTTAAAGAGTCCAGTCTGCCCTGCTATTTGCCCAAAGCTGGAGGGAGAGTAGGATGCATACCTTTCCCAAGGGTATAAGCGCTAAGTGAAATGTAATTAACACGTCCAGGATTTGAACTCGGGGCGAGTCCATTTCCCATGACTTTAACCATTGCACCACGCTTTTCCATAAAATAATAAACGATATATGTTTCTGTGATTTCTAAATATTTTGGAGACCTTACCTTTGGTCTCAATTGGGTCAATGCGTGCCCTGCTTCTAATATCTAAATGCATAATTTTACTCCAACATTTTATGCCCAGTGTATATATATATATATATATATATATATATATATATATATATATATATAGCGAACCCTCGCGTTTGTTTACAAAACGTTTGAGGACTCTAGTGAATTTCATTTCCGCTTAGAAATGTAGCGATTAATTATTCTCCTATATTTGACAGCTGCCATGGCCGTACCGGTTAGAAGTTTGGCGAACGAAAGTTCATTCGGGTCTCGCACCCGGCCAGAGGTAGCTGTTACGGTATAGCCACACTGATGAAAGGTGAAACCTTGAAACACGTGTCTGTGGATTACTTATTATATATATATATATATATATATATATATATATATATATATATATACTCGTGTTTCTTAAATGTATGGCCGTTATCATCTGGCAACACCCTCTTGTTAAACATTAAACCGTCAAAATCCTCCAAGATGAAATGCAAAAATGTAAATCCTGATTACCTGCTATTGCTTATCCGCCGAATTCTTATTTCTTATGAGTGTCGCCACTTCAGCTAAATGAGGAACGATTCCGTTTTATTATAAAGAAAAAAAGGGGAGTAAAAGGGCATGCTACACAGAAAAACATAATGAGAAAGAAAGATAGACAGAAAGACTGAGAGCAGACAACATTGAGAGGTGGTGAACGTGCGGTAGCGATAACGCTAATCTTTTTTCGAACGTAATAAAAAGATGGAAAGAAGGAAACAAAGAAGAAACGAGATTGAGAGATTTGAGGCAGTTGATGTGGAATGTCTCCAGTTTCTCCTTTAATTCTGTGATAACCTGATTGGTTCGAAATGACTTTCATATTTGAGTGAAGAATTATTTTGTTTTATACCTTGACGAGTAATTATTTTTTTAAACCCAATTTTTAAACACATTTTTAGAACTATTTTTTTTTCTATTTAACCCACAGACATTACCCTGATGTTACATAATTATTAGAAACCTAATATTTAGGTGCAATAGTGTAAAAATCAAAATGGCCGTTATAATCTGCAGCCCACGGCCTTGAAGGATTTGAATGACAAGGCTTGACCTGTCCTGATCCTTCCTTCCGGTGGATACCGTGAGAATCGGTGGAGAAGACCCTCTTCCAGTTTAGATTAGAAATAGATTTTAGTCAGTCGGCGAAAAACCACGATGGTGGTGAGTCGTATTATACGATTTAGATAACTAAATACTGTCTAAAACATAATTTTTTGTGGGGGGTTATTTGGAATATTTTACGGATAAAGTTAAGGCAACCAGTCTAGGAGAAGACATATTAAGTTCTTTTTATGGTGGCTGGTTTTATTATGTGATTAATGGTTCATGACTCTTGTCTCGGTTAATTTATTTACAGCAATGCCATTTTCTTTTGGAACTTTTCTTTTTATTATTTATTTAATTACTGCTGTTGGTTTTTGCTCTAAAATTACTAAAACAGGAAGGATCCTTTTTTCATTTGGAATATTTTCTGGATATAGGTAAGGTAATCAGTCTAGAAGAAGACTATGGGTTATTTCCCAGTTGAGTAACATGAGTGACCCATAAAAAACAGAACCCAAATTATTTATTTATTTTCCCATTTAACTAACCCTAAACCCCAATCCTAACCCTAACCCTAACCCTAAAACCTAACCCTACCCCCCTAGTTGAGTTACGTAATATGATATATGTATATATATATATATATATATATATATATATATATAAGTTGAAAATGGAAGCGAATCCAATGGTATGTTGAAATGTAAAAGTAAAGAAAAGAAAATGTTGAATGGATAAAATAGGATTCATTTTATTTTACTGACACGTGTTTCAGTCAGGAGTTTATACATGTATACATGCATTTTATCTATTATTATTTTAAATACAAAATAAAATAGAATATTCTTTCAGTATACATAGAAATAACGGCCTTTGTCAGAGTAAATCCTTGGTGTTTTAAATCAAATCGGTTGAAATACGGAGAATTGAAGAAAACTTTCTACAGTGATAGAGAAAACAGTTATGTTGACGTCATCGTCGCATGCGACGGATTTTGAAAAGGAGAGAAGATAGCTGAAGAATATATATATATATAATATGTATATATATATATACATATTTATATTTTGCTTGAAGGCTATTACAATGCATGTATCGCATAAAATTCGATAATTATTGAAAATAATCTTGACAAGTGAATCCCGGCAAAGGATGGCTCGCTATGCAGAACACCGTACAGACTATTCCGACTTTAAGTCTCATCAGCGATGTATACTAACGACTTCCCTCCGACAGAAATCGAAACCGGGACCTCAGCAGGCATAGTCAGAGACCATATCGCTTCGGCCGCCGGTACATAGCGGACAATCCCTGCGAAATTAACCTTGTCAATGATACTCACACGCCTCTACCATAATAGGTAAGGGGACGTTGATTGAGTAGTAAACAAACCAGGCCCTAAGCTCTTCGGCGAAGTGAATAAGATTTTATATATATATATATATATATATATATATATATATATATATATATATATATATATATATATATATATATATATATAACTAGTAAGTCAAGGTACAACAAGATTTGTTTCCTTTTGAATTTTTTATTTCTTTTAGTGGCACCTTGTAAAATACTGTTGATATTTTATTTTACTAATTTAGATAATACGAATATATTTTCCCAACATACCATATATATATATATATATATATATATATATATATATATATATATATATATATATATATATATGTGTGTGTGTGTGTGTAAGTATTAATTAAACTTGTAAGTATTTCTTTCCTATTGAGTCTTTTCTGATTTTTAGTAGCACGTTGTAAAATAAAGTTGATATCTGATTCTATTAATTTAGATAATACGCACAAATCTTCCCAAAATAGTGAAGCATTTTTCTTCTTCTTTTTCATTCTTTTTTTTTTTTAAACTAACTTTGCCGTCAATATAAGAGTATTGAAGTGAAGAAAGCTTCTTAATTAAAGGAATATCTTCTCGTCCAAAAAGTTTTCGTTTTTCTGAACTGTGGACTTGAGAACTTTTCCCCTTAGGCGAAATTTAAATTTACACGCGTGCAACATGCGAACGATTCGCGGCGAAGTTCATTTCCGGCAAAAAGACGAAAATAAACATTCGTTGCTGTTTAGAGTCAACTCTGAGGAGTCGCTTTCATTTTCTACATTTCCTGATTAGGCGTTCAGGCCCGAAAATCTTGTTGGTTACAAAGAACTTTGAAAAAAAAAAAAAAACAGAAATTATCTGTCTGTCTATCTATCTATCTATCTATCGATCTATCTATCTATAAAATATTCTGCCTGACTCTCTCTACATATATTCATGTATTAATCTTTTTATCTACATGATAACATTCTCGTTGTCTTTCTCTTTTCCACTCCCTCAATGAATGAATCTATCTATCTATCTATCTATCTATCTATCTATCTATCGATCTATCTATCTATAAAATATTCTGCCTGACTCTCTCTACATATATTCATGTATTAATCTTTTTATCTACATGATAACATTCTCGTTGTCTTTCTCTTTTCCACTCCCTCAATGAATGAATCTATCTATCTATCTATCTATCTATCTATCTATCTATCTATCGATCTATCTATCTATAAAATATTCTGCCTGACTCTCTCTACATATATTCATGTATTAATCTTTTTTATCTACATGATAACATTCTCGTTGTCTTTCTCTTTTCCACTCCCTCAATGAATGAATCTATCTATCTATCTATATATCTATCTATCTATCTATCTATCAAAGTATTCTATTATGTCTTTCTCTCTGTCTGTTTCTCTTTCTGTCTGTCTGTATATCTATCCTTTTATCTATATGATATTATAGTTGTCTTTCTCCGTCTGTCGGTCTGTCTCCTTCATTCTCTCTCTCTCCTTTATTCTCTCTCTCTCTCTCTCTCTCTCTCTCTCTCTCTCTCTCTCTCTCTATCTATCTATCTATCTATCTATCTATCTAAAATATTCTAGTATGTCTTTTTCTCTGTCTGACACTCTGACATATATTCATGTATCAATCTTTTTATCGACATGATAATATACTCTCTTTCTCTTTTCCTCTACCTCAATGAATGAATGAATGAATGAATGAATCTCTCTCCCCCTCTCTCTCTTTCTCTCTCTCTCTCTCTCTCTCTCTCTCTCTCTTTCGGTCTGTTCATATCTATCTATCCCTCTATCTATCTATAAAAATATTCTATCATGTCTTTCTATTTACTTGTTTCTCTCCCAGTTTCACTGCCTGTCTCTCTCTCTGTCTCCTTGTATCTGTCAGTCTCTCCCCCTCCTCTCTCTCTATCTATCTAGATATCTAAATATATATCTTTTCTGTGTCTCTCTGTCTGTGTCTCTCTGTATGTGTCTCTCTCCCTCCCTCTCTCTGTGTCTGTGTATGTCTGTCTGTCTGTGTGTCCGACTCTCTCTCTCTCCTCTCTCTCTTCTCTCTCTCTCTCTATATATATATATATATATATATATATATATATATATATATATATATATATATATATAATTTGAAGGCAATT
>CM042169.1:69321957-69331957 GCA_023376005.1 Doryteuthis pealeii
ATTCCTCTTTAGAGACTTTCGCACGACCTTACGCAAATGTAAACAAATCTAGCTATTTTCAGCCGACAGTATTTGGGAGAATATGTGCTTAATTGAAGTCAGAAAATAGCTAGATTTGTTTACATTTGCGTAAGGTTGTGCGAAAGTCTCTAAAGAGGAATATGAGTACTACTAATACCTAAACAAAGCGATGAAAAATTGCGAGTTCCGTTTGGTGTAATGGTAAGAGGCTTGCGTGTCGTTTCGACATACGGGTTTCAATTTTTATGAAATGTTGTACATGTATGAACTGTGTTAAAGTTAGACATTCCCCAAATTTTGAGCTTCCAATTACAAAAATTGGCGGAGTTATGTCGATTCTTAGCTTTCAAAATTTGGCAGTTCACGAAATATGACGACTTTTTGTAATCTATGTTTGTCTGTAAAATGAATTCTCGTGTTAAAAAACTTTATAAATGCATTTTTGCCCGATGAATCAAAAAGATGCTACCACCAATTTGAAGTTATTGATGATTTCTGATTTTTTCATTGCAAGATCAATATCCCGATGTGTCATTAAATCTAAAACAATTTCTTTCTATTATTATTTCACATATATTGAACATTATTTGAACCAAAAAGATAGTCTTGTTTTTGCCCAGAACCGAAGCTTCAGAATCAGTTAAAATTTTTCAAATCGGAAATAATGGATAATTTAAAACTGGCTAAATTTCAAACTTTTTAATAGCATTTTTGGATTCCTTGGGCAATAATACTTTTATAAAACAATATTTAGTGGTAGGAAAGTTGTAGAACTCGTTTTACAGGAAAAAATAGATTTAAAAATATTCACCATTTTTTGGCGACCGACCACCCAAATTTGAAAAGGTAAAAATCGACATAACTCCACCATTTTTTGGAATTGGAATCTCAAATTTTGGGGATTGTCTAAATTTACGATAGTCCACACCTGGACAAAATTTCAGAAAAAATGAAGTGAGAAATTTTAACGAATTTTAACAAAATTATGTAGCTTCGTTTCTGAGCAAAAACCAAACTATCCTTTTGGTACAAATAGTGTTCAAAAGATATAAAATAATAATAGAAAAAAGCTTTGTCTTGGATGCAGTGCCACATTGGGATATTGATCTTGCTGTGAAAAAAATCAGAAATGATCAAAAACTTTGGTTGACTTTAAGACTTCTTTGATAGCATTTTCGGATTCCACGGCCAAAAATGATTTCATAGACCAAATGTTAGGAGTAGGGAAGCACCAGAATTCATTTTACAGACAAAAATAAATTACAAAAAGTCATCATTTTTCGTGAAACCCCCTCAAATTTGGAGAGCTAAAAATCGACATAACTCCGCCAATTCTTGGAATTGGAAGCTCAAATTTTGGGGATTGTCTAACTTTAACTTAATCCACACATGTACAAAATTTAAGCAAAATTGAATGGGGTGGGTGACATGGCCTGGAGGATTTGGCTTGGAATTACTCTACTAGTATTCCTCTAGTACTGTACATTGCTAAACGCTATTGCCCTTATGGCAAGTCCCAATCCTTTTTATCATATGGGTGCTAGAAGGCGGTGGCTGAGGGTCTTCCAAATTATATATATATATATATATATATATATATATATATACTTTTTTCCTATTTTTCTTCCTCATTTTCCAGTTTCTCTTCTTCATGCATCGGTTTTCAATAACGACCATCCTCGAATTCACAGGGAGGTTCGTTGATTGATTCTAATGGCATGTGAACCCATCAAGTGTCATTTCATACCTAGAGGGAATCTTGTTCATTATACATTTATACGAGGTAGACACCTAAAGTAAGAACTTCAAGGCGCTGGAACGCAGGAAAACTGTTCCTATGGCTATGGTCAACACCGTTGGGTTTGTTGTACATGCGTCGGTGTGCGCCTCGCTACCACGCCTAGTCCTGGTTTGACAGTCGTTCCTGATAAACCTCCCGATTGACGCTACAGACAAGAGTGAAGTACACAGTTATTCGAGTTTAGAATGCAAAAGGAACAGCAATGATTGAAATTCATTACCAATTAACGGAGGTGTATAGCGAGTCGTGCATGGATGTCAAAGGGTGCGGAGGCACGTGATGTGTTGATTAGAGTCGAAGGAAATGGACTCGTTGACCCGAGTTCAAATTCTGGACGAAGCCATAGTTCACATAGCACTAATACCATTGGGAAATATATGAATCAAACTATTCTTACACCAACTATGGGTAAATAGTAGGGCAGATTGGGCTCTTTAACCTTGGTTAGGCAACCAGTCTAGAAGGAAAACTCTGAATTCATACCCCTTAAATCTCCGCCTGGGGTCATCACTACTAGAATAGACTCAGTCCTTCTTACTGATCTATTTCAATTGTTAAAAAAAGAAAAGAAAAAAGAAACGAGCACATCTGGTGTAGGGAGTTTATTTTTGCTTTGAGGCGTTAAGATTAGGGTTAGGGTTAGGGTCAGTGTTAGGGTTAGTGTTAGGCCACTTCGGGAGTTTCCAT
Source organism: Doryteuthis pealeii (assembly GCA_023376005.1). Taxonomy (NCBI): domain Eukaryota; kingdom Metazoa; phylum Mollusca; class Cephalopoda; order Myopsida; family Loliginidae; genus Doryteuthis; species Doryteuthis pealeii. Next base: position 69,324,467 of record CM042169.1, read on the forward strand.
AATCTAGTGTTATTTATACGTATTGGGGTCGGGTTAGATCAGTCGGTAGAGCGTTCGGCTAGTAACCACAATGTTCCTTGTTCGATACCTGCCCTCGCGAACTCGCGTATGAGGAGCACAGGTGATGGTAGATGTGACGCTCCCCATCAGACGCAAAAACAATCTCGATAATCTAGCGCTTGTGAAAAGGGGATATACTCCCTCGCTGGAAGCGCGAGGTGTAATGGTTAAAGTCATGGGAAACGGACTCGTCGCTCCGAGTTCAAATCCTGGATGTGGTAATTGCATTTCACTTAGCGCTGGTACCCTTGGGAAAGGTATGAATCCAACCCTCCCTCCAGCTATGGATAAATAGTAGGGCCAACTGGGCTCTTTCACCTTGGTTAGGCAACCCGTCTAGGAGAAGAAAAACTCTGAATTCAAACCTGTCGAACTCCGCTTGAAAAAATTAACATTGTGTCACATCCTGCTAGTGCGGAGGGGTTGGTAGATATATATATATATATATATATATATATATATATATATATATATATATACACTCCCTCGCTGATAGGCCGATACCGACTTGAGGTCATCCATTTTTGTTTGTATTTGTTTGAGTTTGAGTTTGAGTTTTGTTTAACGGCATAACCTCTGTGGGTCATTTAATGCCAAAAAGGTTATTTTGGATTTCAGTCTTTAAAGTAGTGGTTATGTTTTGTTATATCTTCTTGAAAATGTTGCTTTTTTTTTAATAAAATTTAATATGTTTTCAGGGTTTGTATTCTTAAATATGTCCCTCAGGTTTATTGCTTGATAGTAATTAGTGCGGATACGTTTAAGTCAGTTACAATTTAGGAGGATATGCTTGGTTGTAAGTTGTACTTTGCATGTTGGGCACATTGGAGCATCCTCCACTTTTATCAGGTACGAATGGGTAATGTGGGTGTGCCTAATACGCAATCTGGCGAGTATTACTTCTTCTCTTCTAATACTTCTGTGGCCTGTCGGTCACTCCCCAATAACTTCTTGTATTTCGTGGAGTTGGTTTTGGGTCAGATTGTCCCATGATTTCTGCCATTTGTCTAATATAAATTTGTTTCTGGTTGGTTTCAGATCTTTATATGGGATTTTAGATTTGCTCATATCTGTTTGAAGTGCTTTTTTGCGGCTTTGTCTGCTTTTTCATTTCCTTGGATACCAATGTGACTTGGTATCCAGGTGAATATAATGTTATTATTTTTAGAGAGGGTGTTTAGTTTATTTTGTTTGTATTTGTCAAAGTAAATGAACGATTGTCGTTATTGTTTTGTATCCGTTCTGTTCGCGATGTTTTAGAAATCCATTGAACACGATAAAAAAAACACACCCTGTTTTGTATTGACCAGCTTGTATAAAACTGATTTAAATGAAAATGAAAATGGGTCAGGCAGTTATTTTAAAGAGGGCTTCAAAACTGTAATAAAACGAGACACGTCATTGATCTCAAACCCCATACATTACAATTCATCCACGGGAGGAGAGAGGTTGGTTTGTTTGTTGGTTGGTTGGTTGGTTGGTTTATGGCATATCAACCCTTTTCGGGTCATTTAATGGTTGGTTGTTCTGTTTTACGGCATATCGACTCTTTTTCGGGTCATTAATATTGGGTCACATCATGCTAGTGCGGAGGGATTGATATATATATATATATATATATATATATATATATATATATATATATATACTACTTCGCTGATAGGCAGATACCGACTTTAGGACATCCCTTTGTGCTTGTATTTGTCTCAGTAAATTAACGATTGTCGTTATTGTTTGGTATCCGTTCTGTTCGCGATGTTTTAGAAATCGGGACATTATGCGTATTATTTGTTAACATTCTATTTCTTGGCAGTACCTATACCCCTAAATATGACCGTCTGAATATTTTTTCAGCGCACAAAACCTGAGCGACTCCATAATTACCTTTAGAATTTTGACACACACCAAAATCTCATCTCCAAAACAAGAAGCACCATAAGCAAGAACAAGAGACTGTTCATTACGAACGAAAGCGCCAAAAAGTTTCCCCTATTAGCTAACGTAATAACCTGGTAAGTCAACACGTCTATGTAAAATGGCTCAACAAATTATGTAGCGAATTTGTTGAGACGTGATTTATTTTTGTCGTTCAAACATAAGGATGCTATTTTCTATTCCGAAAACCAATTTTTACTTGAAAAAATCGATTTTAAGGACACAGAGCCGCGCCCAAACTTACATATTTATGTACATGGGGCATAGTGTCAGTATCGTAAATACGAGAGTGATTCAAAAAGTAATGTCATTTTCTTTATTTCATATAAAGATTTTTAAAAATAAAACTAAGGCTTACATTTTGGGATCATCAGGAGAGAATGTGCACCGTTTCGGGGCCTTCCTCTCAACGGTTTTAACTGCACACCGCCCCCCCCCCTCACTGATGTGAGGTCCCTCGGAATATATCAGATGTATCGTATAATCAAATATATACGATTGAATAACGGCGAAAAGATGTTTTTAAACAGCGCGTGCTTTGGAAATGTTGCGTGAATCGCGTGAATGTGTTACATTGAGTTGATCTCTAGTGTGAAAAGTTTTCAAATTAATTCACTTTTAATTCATTGATCAAAAATATTAGATTAAGTTTCAGAAATCTTCTGTCGAAGAGATTTTTATCTCGAAATATAAAGATTAAATTAAAGGTTAACAAACAACACCATAGTTACCTTATTTTTCTTTACACTTGCATTTGTGATAGCCTTCAAAATCAACCACCAAACCATTATAAACACAATGCTTCAAGCAAATTATAAAACACTTTAAAAAATATTTTAGTTAAAATGAAGCAATTAGTGTGAGTGGAGAAGAAAATGACTCAGAAAAAGTCACAGGATCAGAAAAGTTTTTTATGACTCTGCAAGTTGGATTATCAGATAATATATATATATATATATATATATATATATATATATATATATATATATATATATATATATATATATACTAGCAAATATATGCACCCTCCGGGTGCAAGCATTTAAGTTTTAATGTAATAAATATTGTATTAAATTAGAAACGCTAATGAAACTAAATAAGAATACAGATAAAAGATTTGAAACAGAGGGAGTATAATAAAAGATTTGAAACAGAGGGAGTATAATAAAAAATGGAACAACTGAAACTTACTCTTCCATCACTCTCGTCTTTCATTGTTATTTTTTCTAAGTATTTAGTTATAAGAGGAAGTAAAGAATAAAATGACAGTTATTTTATCTTGTTAATGGATTTCATTTGAGATTCATTGAAGAGATTTTTGCTTATATTCATTAAAATAAACCAAACAGTTAGAAATCAATAATACTAAGCACATATTTATTAAATTCCGATTTTTTAATATTAATATGCAAATTAGCCTTCCCGTTCACACTGTAAACCGCTATTTTGTTGTATATATAAATATAATTGCATGTTGTCAGTATGTAGTCATAGTTAACAGTATTAATAATGTAAGACAATTTTATTAATAATTGAGGTTTAGATAAAAAAAATCAATGGAGAATGTGATGTCAATAACTAAGAGAATTGTGACTTGAGTAGGAATATAGTTTCGGTTACAGACAGAAAAACACACAATCTCCATTATAATAAGATATATATATAATATATATATATATTATATATATATATATACACTTATATATAACGAGGCTTAGAGAAAGAATCCAACGAGTAAGACCCAACTTGCCAATCGACAATGTCCTGCTTCTACATGACAATGCTCGACCACACACAAGTATCAGGACAAGGGAGAAAGTCGTTTTATTTGGATGGACAACTTTACCACACCCTCCATACTCACCAGATTTAGCACCTTCAGACTATCATCTCTTCGGCCCCATAAAAGAGGATTTGTGAGGCAAATATCATTGCTTATATTTGAATCGTATTATGTTTGAAAAAATCCATTTTAATTGGCTCTAATTAGTCGTAATTTGCAATTAAATAAAAACCTGATCCGTTTCTTACTTTACATCCTGCCAATCACTTTCCCCCTCTCTATGTATGTCTTAATTACCTCCTCGTTAGTTTTTGTTATGGGTCCAACAAATTGGATATTTTATAAAAACGGTTATCCTCGTAGGTAATTGACACGAATTTACTATAGAAATGCATTGCAAATTACTTTACTATAGAAATACATTGCAAATCACTTTACTATAGAAATGCATTGCAATTCACTTTATTATAGAAATGCATTGCAACTCTCTTTACTATAGAAATGCATTGCAAATCACTTTATTATAGAAATGCATTGCATATCCCTTTACTATAGAAATGCCTTGCATATCCCTTTACTATAAAAACGCATTGCAACTCACTTTACTATAGAAATGAATTGCATATCCCTTTACTATAGAAATGCATTGCATATCCCTTTAGTATACAAATGCATTGCAATTAACTTTATTATAGAAGTATATTGCAAATCACTTTACTATCGAGGTGCATTGCAAATCACTTTACTATAGAAGTGCATTGCAACTCACTTTACTATAGAAATGCATTGCAAATCACTTCACTGTAGAAATGCATTGCAAATCACTTTACTATAGAAGTGCATTGCAAATCACTTTATTATAGAAATGCATTGCAAATCACTTTACTATAGAAGTGCATTGCAAATCACTTTATTATAGAAATGCATTACAACTCACTTTTCTGTAGATAGGGGTGAGTGCGTAGAAGTGATAAAGCAGATCTGTTCCAATCAAATATGGCGAAAAGATGTAAAGAAAGAGAGAAAGAAAAAAAGATTGAGAGAGAATTGAATCAAGATTATTATACATTTTACATATTGAACTATTTGGTAATAGCTCTCAAACGTTGTAATAATTAAATCATTATATTGTGCTTATTTTCAGAGGTCCCCCTAATAATGATACTACTACTACTACTACTATTACTACTACTACTACTACTACTAATAATAATAATAATGATAATAACCTGAGGAGACTTGCTGTCACTCAGACTCCAGTGAAAGACCATCAGCTAATGCTGATATGAAAACTCAAAAGGAGTAAATAATAATAATAATAATAATAATAATAATAATAATAATAATAATAATAAATCCAACAACTTGAAGATTACACAAGGAAGAGCAACAATAGTAGAAACGGCAGATGGACAAACAGAAAAACGACAAAGACTAGAAAACAAAAATGGGAAGAAAAACAATTATATGGACGCTTCAAACGACAAATAGAAGAGGTTGCGAATGAAAAGACTTGGACATGGTTAAGAAAGGGAAACCTCAAAAGAGAAACAGAATCAATTATAATTGCTGCACAAAATAATGCCATAAGGACAAGCTACATCAAAGCGAAAATTGATAAGACCCAACAAATCGTAAATGTAGACTTTGCGGTAATAGAGATGAGACTGTTAACCATATATTCTGCAAATGTAGCAAACTAGCACAACGAGAATACAAAACTAGACACGACTGGATTGGGAAGGTGATCCACTGGGAATTATGCAAGAAATTAAATTTTGACCACACAACAAAATGGTATATGCACAAACCAGAATCTGTTCTTGAGAACGAAACGCATAAAATTCTCTGGGACTTTGAAATAAAAACGGATCACCTTATCCCAGAAAGAAGGCCAGACGTAGTGTTGATTAACAAAAAAGAAAGAACTTGTCAACTGGTGGATTTTGCAGTGCCAGCAGATCACAGGGTGCACTTGGAACAGTCCCAAAAGGATTAGAAAAGGGCTTTGAAAGTTTGGATATCAGAGGAAGGATTGAAACCATTCAGAACACTGCACTGCTGCAATCTGCCAGAATACTCAGAAGAGTCCTGGAGACCTAAGGAGACTTGCTGTCACTCAGACTCCAGTGAAAGACCATCAACTAATACTGATGCGAAAACTCAAAGGAGCAAATATAATAATAATAATAATAATAATAATAATAATAAAATAATAAGAAGAAAGAGAAGAAGAGAAGAAGAAGAAGAAGAGAATAGGGAGTAAAGAAGACAGTCAAGAGAAGAAGAAGAAGAGAAAGAGAAGAAGAATAGGAGTAAAGACAGTCAAGAAAGAAGAAGAAGAGAAGAAGAGAAGAGAAGAAGTAAGAAAGACAGTGAAGAAGAAGAAGAAGAAGAAGAAGAAGAAGAAGAAGAAGAAGAAGAAAGGGAGTAAAGAAAGATAGTGAAGAAGAAGAAGAAGAAGAAGAAGAAGAAGAAGAAGAAGAAGAAGAAGATGCACTACTGCAATCGGCTCGAATACTCACAAGAATCCTGGAGTCCAAAGGAGACGTGTTGTCACACAGACTCCTGTTAAATACCTGGTGTGAACAACTATCATAATAATAATATTAATTATCAAAAACAGAGAATTTGTCAACTGGTAGATTTTTTTAGTTCCAGCAGATCACAGGGTGAAGACGAAAGAAAACGAAAAGATAGACTCCACTGAAATACCATCAGCTAACGCTGGTGTGAAAAACTATAATAATAATAATAATAATAATAATAATAATAATAGTCTTATTATAATGGAGATTGTGCGTTTTTCCGCCTGTAACCGAAACTATATTACTACTCAAGTCACAATTCCCTTAGTTATTAATATAACATTCTCCATGATTTTATTTTTTATTTAAACCTCAATTATTAATAAAATTGTTTTACATTATTAATACTGTTGACCATATCTACATGATATTTACCGCGTACCCCACTTGTACGGGTCAGGCACAAAGTCCCTATTAACGTGGGACCACCCACAAGGCCGAAGCTCATGGAGTGGCAGGTGAAAAATTGCGTCGATCCCGTCGGCATTCCCCTCAAGGGGGCGCCTCAGGCGCTGGGCAATAAACCCAGCCTGCCCCTTTAAATCAGGGGACAGGTGTTGCCTGGGGGGATGGCCCCCTGGGATCGACGCCGTTAATTATATCAATGGTCCAGAGGCCGAAGCCACTGTTGACCATATCTACATGATATTTACCGCGTACCACTTGTACGGGTCAGGCACAAAGTCCCTATTAACGTGGGACCACCCACAAACCGAAGCTCATGGAGTGGCAGGTGCAAAAATTGCGTCGATCCCGTCGGCATTCCCCCTCAAGGGGCGCCTCAGGCACTGGGCAATAAACCCAGCCCTGCCCCTTTAAATCGAGGGGGCAGGTGTTGCCTGGGGGGATGGCCCCCTGGGATCGACGCCGTTAATTATATCAATGGTCCAGAGGCCGAAGCCACTGTTGACCATATCTACATATTAATAGCATGCAATTGTATTTATATATACAAAAATGGCGGTTTGCAGTGTGAATGGGTAGGCTAATTTGCATATTTATATTAAAAATGTGATTTTAATAAATATGTGCTTAGTATTATTGATTTCTAATTGTTTGCTTTTATTTTAATGAATATAAGCAAACATTTCTTCAATGAATTTTAAATGAAATCCGTTAACAAGA
>CM042169.1:69336957-69351957 GCA_023376005.1 Doryteuthis pealeii
GCTTTGATGTAGTTTGTCCTTATGGCATTATTCTATGCAGCAATTATTAGTGATTCAGTTTCTCTCTTAAGGTTTCCTTTTCTTAACCATGTCCAGGTTTTTTTTTATGCGCAACCTCTTCAATTTGTCGTTTGAAGTGTCCATATAATTGTTTTTCTTCCCATTTTTGTTTTCTAGTCTTTGCTGTTTTTCTGTTTGTCCATATGTCACATCTGCTATTGTTGGCCCCCATAAGTAATCTGTCTTTGCTCTTTCTTGTGGAGTCTTTGAGTTGTTGGGTTGTGCTTTCTACGCAGTCCTCTATATTAGCAAGACCTCTCCCCCTTCCTTTCTTGACATATATAATCGATCTCTTATTATTATTTGAGTTTTCACATCAGCATTAGCTGATGGTCTTTCACTGGAGTCTGAGTGACAGCAAGTCTCCTCGGGTCTCCAGGACTCTTCTGAGTATTCTGGCAGATTGCAGCAGTGCAGTGTTCTGAATGGTGTCAATCCTTCCTTTGATTTCCAAATTTCCAAACCCTTTTCCAATCCTTTTGGGACTGTTCCAAGTGCACCAAATACAAATTGGTATCACTTTCACTTTCATGTTCCATAACTTTTTCAGTTCTCTGGCAAGATCCAGATATTTGTCCATTTTTTCATTTTCCTTTAGCTTCCCCCTGTGATCTGCTGGCACTGCAAAATCCACCAGTTGACAAGTTCTTTCTTTTTTGTTTATCAACACTAGGTCTGGTCTTCTTGCTGGGATAAGGTGATCCGTTTTTATTTCCAAGTCCCAGAGAATTTTATGCGTTTCGTTCTCGCGAACAGATTCTGATTTATGCATATACCATTTTGTTGTGTGGTCAAAATTTAATTTTTTGCATAATTCCCAGTGGATCACCTTCCCAACCCAGTCGTGTCTAGTTTTATTATTATTATTATTATTATTATTATTATTATTATTATTATTATTCTTTTTGCTGTTGTTGTTGCTGTTAAACATTAAGTATCATAATGAACAATGCATGTTGAAGTATTGTTTTAAAATGGGTTCCAATGCCCCTCGCAAAATACGTGGAGTGGAAGGAAATGAGACACTAATTACTCTTTTTAACAAATTTTGCGAATACCGAACAGGCTATTGTTATACCGTGAAAACTTTCCGTTTACTTTGTTACTCGTGGCCTTGGGAAATGTACAAATTATTTTATTCCTCATGGTCAGGTCATGGATTACTCTCTAATACTGGTACAATATAACACGATAAGACCCGTCGCTTGTAATCTTAGGAAGATACTTTATAGACCCAGAAAATACCATAAAAAGTCCTTTAACGATTTATTTAGATTAACCTAACTACAGCATTGTTAAGATCGGCTATACTACTCTGAAGACCTGAGAAAACTTGCTGTTAATCAGCGTCCAGTAAACCAATAGCTACGGTAGAAGAAGAAGAAGAAGAAGAAGAAGAAGAAGAAGAAGAAGAAGAAGAAGAAGAAGAAGAAGAAGAAGAAGAAGAAGAGACAGAGAAGAAGAAGAAGAAGAAGAAGAGAAGAAGAAAAGAAGAAGAAGAAAAGAAGAAGAAGAAGAAGAAGAAGAAGAAGAAGAAGAAGAAGAAGAAGAAGAAGAAATAGAAGACAGAAGAAGAAGAAGAAGAAGAAGAAGAAGAAGAAGAAGAAGAAGAAGAAGAAGAAGAAGAAGAAGAGGGAGTAAAGAAAGACAGTGAAGAAGAAGAAGAAGACGCAGAAGAAGAAGAAGAAGAAGAAGAACAACAACAACAACAACAAATAGAAGAAAAGTGGGAAAATAGAAAGAAGCATTTCTTTTCATTTGTTTTTCATTCATTCCATTTTTCATTCGGTCATTTTCCTCTAGCTTTCTTCTTCTTCTTCTTCTTCTTCTTCTTCTTCTTCTTCTTCGCGCCCTTTTTTTCTCCTTCCTCCCCTTCTTCCCACCCCCTCTCTACTTCTAATCTTGCACTCTTGCACTTTGTCTTGACAAACAATAATGTGTTTACACTCAGTGTTCCCTTTACTTTGTTCGCTGAAATGGATTTTGTTTAGCCCTCCGGCTTTCAATGTAAATATAAACGCAGCTTGTATGGTTGTAGACGAACGAAATTCTTCACAAGAGCAACAAAAATAAGACTCAAAAAAATCTATACGCCAACAGAAGATCAAGCAAAGTGAATCTCTTCAAAACTCGGCAGCCCTCCTCACTATTATTATTATTATTATTATTTACTCCTTTTGAGTTTTCCCATCAGCGTTAGCTGATGGCGTTTCACTGGAGTCTGAGTGACAGCAAGTCTCCTCAGGTCTCCAGGACTCTTCTGAGTATTCTGGCAGATTGTAGCAGTCCAGTGTTCTGATCATTATTATTATTTGAGTTTTCACATCAGTGTTAGCTGATGGTCTTTCACTGGAGTCTGAGTGACAGCAAGTCTCCTCAGGTCTCCAGGACTCTTCTGAGTATTCTGGCAGATTGCAGCAGTGCAGTGTTCTGAATGGTTTCAATCCTTCCTCTGATATCCAAACTTTCCAAACCCTTTTCTAATGCTTTTGGGACTGTTCCAAGTGCACCAACTACAATTGGTATAACTTTCACTTTCATTATTATTATTATTATTATTATTATTATTATTATTATTATTATTATTATTATTATTTCACTCTATTCGAGTTTTTCACACCCGCCGTATCCGGTGTTTCACTGGAGGCTGAGTAACAGCAAGTCTCCTCAGGTGTTTAGTACTCTTCTGAGTATGTTAGCCGATCTTAACAAAATGCCGCAGTTTAGATGGTCTCGATGGAATTCTTTGCCAGACCTTTAGAAAATAAATTTGGTGAATTGGAAATCAGAGATAGAGTCGAGACTATAATATTATTATTATTATTTCTTCTTTTTGAGTTTTCACATCAGCATTAGCTGATGGTCTTTCACTGGTGTCTGAGTGACAGCAAGTCTCCTCAGGTCTCCAGGACTCTTCTGAGTATGTTGGCAGATTGCAGCAGTGCAGTGTTCTGGATGGTATCAATCTTTCCTCTGATTCCCAGATTTTCCAATCCCTTTTCCAATCCTTTTGGGACCGTTCCAAGTGCACCAACTACAATTGGTATCACTTTGACTTTCATATACCATAACAGTTTTCTAGCAAGGTCCAGGTATTTGTCCATTTTTTTCATTTTCCTTTAGCTTTACCCTGTGATCTGCTAGAACTGAAAAATACCACCAATTGACAAGTTCTTTCTTTTTTGTTAATCAGCACTAGGTCTGGTCTTCTTGCTGGGATTAGGTGATCCGTTTTTATTTCAAAGTCCCAGAGAATTTTATTATTATTATTATTATTATTATTATTATTATTATTATTATTATTATTATTGTTTCACTTTATCCGAATTTTTTCACACCCACCGTAGCAGGTGGTTCACTGGAGGCAGAGTAACAGCAAGTCTCCTCATGTTTTCTGTACTCTTCAGGGTATGATAGCCGATCTTAACAATGCTGCAGTTTTGTTGATCTCGATTTTTTCTCTGATTTCCAATTCACCCAAACTCTTTTTCAGACATTTAGAAAACAATTTGGGTGAATTGGAAATCAGAGGAATAATCGAGACTATTATTATTATTATTATTATTATTATTATTATTATTATTATTATTATTATTATTATTATTATTATTATTATTATTATTTACTCCTTTTGAGTTTTCACATCAGCATTAGCTGATGGTCTTTCACTGGAGTCTGAGTGACAGCAGGTCTCCAGGACTCTTCTCAGTATTCTGGCAGATTGCAACAGTGCAGTGTTCTGAATGGTTTCAATCCTTTCTCTGATTTCCAAACTTTTCAAACTCTTTTCTAATCCTTTTGGGACTGTTCCAAGTGCACCAACTACAATTGGGATCACTTTCACTTTCATATTCCACAACTTTTTCAGTTCTCTGGCAAGGTCCAGATATTTGTCCACTTTTTCTTTTTCCTTTAGCTTTACCCTGTGATCTGCAGGAACTTTAAGATCCACCAGTTGACAAGTTCTTTCTCTTTTGTTAATCAACACTAGGTCTGATCTTCTTGCTGTGATAAAGTGATCTGTTTTTATTTCAAAGTCCCAGAGAATTTTATGCGTTTCATTCTCAATAACAGATTCTGGTTTATGCATATACCCTTTTGTTTTATGGTCAAAATTTATTTTTTTGCATAATTCCCAGTGGATCACCTTCCCAACCCAGTCGTGTCTAGTTTTGTATTCTCGTTGTGCTAGTTTGCTACATTCACAGAGTATATGGTTTACAGTTTCATCTCTATTCCCGCAAAGTTTACATTTACTATTTGTTGGGTCTTATCAATTTTCATTTTATATAGTTTGTCCTTATGGCATTATTTTGTGCAGCAATTATTAATGATTCTGTTTCTCTTTTGAGGTTTCCTTTTCTTAACCATGTCCAAGTCTTTCCATGTGCAACCGCTTCGATTTGTCGTTTGAAGTGTCCATATAATTGTTTTTCTTCCCATTTTTGTTTTCTAATCTTTGTTTTTCTGTTTGTCCATCTGTCACTTCTACTATTGTTGGCCGCCATAAGGAATTTGTCTTGCTCTTTATTGTGCAATCCTCAAGTTGTTGGATAGTGGTTTCTACGCACTCCTCTATGTTGGCAAGACCTCTTCCCCTTCCTTTCTTGACTCTATCGTCTCTAGGGTGAAGAGCCTTGTGCATGGTCATTAATTTTCTCGTTCTTTAGTCAATCTGTCTGAGTTCTTCTTTTGTCCATTTTAAGAATGGTCCTGATTATCTTATCATGGAGACGGACAAGGTATTGATGACTTTGATCAGATTTCTGCTTATTATTATTATTATTATTATTATTATTATTATTATTAATTATTACAGATTTCTGCTGTTTCTTCTTCTTCTTCTTCTTCTTCTTCTTCTTCTTCTTATTATTATTATTATTATTATTATTATTATTATTATTATTATTTTCACTCCTTTTGAGTTTTTCACATCAGCTTTAGCAGATGTTATACATTATTCATTCTAGTGTCCTGGGTATGACTTTAAACTGCGCCTAAAGGTGAAGTTCAAATTCTGGAGCTCTGGGAGTGTGGAGTAGCATTTTATTACTATTATTCCCAGTTCCACCCTAGTTTGAAGTAGTAGTACCGGTTAGGGTCCCATCTATGGGTTGAATAGAAAAAAAACATGGGTTTGGAATATGTTTTTAATAAATTTTAAAAAAAAGTTTTGAATAACAATGAAAATCAATAAAACAATCTTCTTCGGCATAAAATAACCCAACAAGGGTTGACATTCCGTAAAACCCAACCAACCAGTGTAATTCCAAGTTGTAGAATTAACGACAATAGCCATTAGCGGATTATGAGGATACATAATGCTGTATTATCCCGAAGAAAAATTGGAATACGGATTAAGATAATCCAAACAGTAATCTGCTATCTCGTACAAAAGTACATGACAATACACAAGGAGAATAATAGTCTGAGGACAAAAAGAGAAAAATCTATGTATTTAAGACTCTTGTTCCTTAATTGTACGACCATTATCATCTTGCAATTGGTTAGAAATGAGACCGTCCAAATCGTCCAAGATGAAAAGCAAAAATGTAAATCCTGATTATCTGGTATTGCGTATACGTGTAATTCTTATTCATTTTTAGTATCATCACGACGTCTAATAATAATAATAATAATAATAATAATAATAATAATAATGAGAAGAAGAAGAAGAAGAAGACAAAGGAGGGTATATAAGATTTTTTTATTGCATCTGAGATGGAGCGCCACACCTACCATCAGCTCCTTACTTTACCGCACAGATCCTAGTGCTACTCATACGAATAATAATAATAATAATAATAATAATAATAATAATAGTAAGAAGAAGAAGATAAAGAAGAAGAAAAAAGAAGAGAATATATTATTATTAATAATAATTAACACCAGTTTTAATAAACAGACAGACAGACAGACAGACACACACACACACATACACACACACACACACACACACACACACACACATATATATATATATATATATATATATATATATATAATACCTGTAGTGTGAGATGGTCACTATTCAGATTTTGCTGAATGGTGTACCAAAGGCAGTATTAATTGGTAGAGTGCTCAATATAAAATAGAGCTGTTATATAATATAATAAGATAAATATAGGTTTTACATATCTATTATTGGGTGAAAAGGAACATTCACAAACATATTGGTTTCATGCGATGGATTCATCAGGTGAAGATGTTCAAATGTCTTCACCTGATGAATGCATCGCATGAAACCATATGGTGTGAATGTTTTTGTCACCAATAAATAGATATGTAAAACCTATATATTTATCTATTATATTATATTTATATATATATATATATATATATATATATATATATATATATATATATATATGTGTGTGTGTGTGTGTGTGTGTGTGTGTGTGTGTGTTGAATAAACAAATACACATCTCCGGTTAACAATTTTATTTCTGAAGTTTCTGGCCAACTTTTTGATATTTGGGTAGAATTCGTGATTAGTCCAACAAATTCATGTCCGAGTACTTTCGGCACTTCGAAGTGCCATCATCCATAATATCCTTCCAGCCTCACATCCATTAATATAATTTGAAGAACTGGAACACATCACCCCTGATGATGGCACTTCGAAGTGCCGAAAGTACTCGGGACGTGAACTTTGGTGGACTAATCCACGAATTCCACCCAAATATTAAAAAGTTGGCCAGAAAACTTGAAAAAAATCATAGATAAAATTGTTAAACAGGAGATGTGTCTTTTGTTTAATTCAACTTGCATAAATGAAAAAACGCTGCCAAAACACACACACACACCACACACACACACATATATATATATATATATATTATATATATATATATATATATATATGGTTGAGAAGAGAGAAAAGTGTGGATATAACAACACAGAGAGTTGAATACAGTTGATATTTAGCCTCATTATATAAAGCCTTTTCGAACCTTTATTGTAAATTCTGATTTTAGGGTAAAAGGTAAATTGATAAGGGCTGAGATAAAGTCGAAAAAGCTTCATACAATTGGGCGAAATGTCAATTGAATTCAACTGTCTGTGTTGTTAAATCCACATTTCCTCTATTCTCAACCACATATTGTCGGATTTATTAAAATCCTTACATCCCATATATATATATATATATATATATATATATAAGTAAAGTCAACGGGGCGGCCTAAAGTCGGTATCAGCCAGTCATCGAGGGAGTCTATCCCCTTTTCAATAGCGCTAGACCAAGGAGATAGTTTTAGCATCTGAGTGGAGCGCCACACCTACCATCAGCTCCTTACTTTACGCACAGATCCTGTGCTACTCATACGCTGAGTTGGCAAGGCCCGGTATCGAACTAGGAACCTTGTGGTTTCTAACCGAACACTCTACCGACTGAGCTAACCCGGACCTTAACAATTAATGGTAAAATGAATGAGTGGATGAAATAAAAATGAATTAAATGAGGGGGTAAATGAAAAATCCTTTCCAAGGGATCCCTCTCAAAAGTATTTTTTGAGAGTGGGATCCCTGATAGAAAGTTTTTCTCATCTATTATTAGACTCCTTTGAAGCATCAAGTTAATATGATTGTTCTACAAGTTATTAGAGACGATAAAATACGTTTCTTACCTTTGTAATATCTGTTGAGAATGGGTTTGAATTTATATATATATATATATATATATATATATATATATATATATATACATTTTTAAGACACTGTAGAAAGTACCCATATTACTCCCACCACAACTAATAACGTTAACGGCGAATTGGGAAAATGAAAACGAGAAATATACGAAGACAACCTTCAGTCATCAATATCATAGCCAGTGCGCTACACTATATTCATATCCTGCCCGAAAAGCTGGAAAATTACGTCCGAATTACTGTACTCGTTCTTCAATGTGTGAGTGGTTTGTAACACACTCACACGCACACACACACACACCACACACACACACACACATATATATATATATATATATATGTATACACTTTCAATATATATATATATGCATATACATATACATATGTATATGTATATATATACATATATATACATTTTTTATATAAATATACATATATATATACATATACGTGCATATGTATATATATGCATATATCCATTAATATATATATAATATATATATATATATATATATATATATATATATACTTTCAAATTACCTATCTATTGGATACATCTATCTATCAATATATCTTAATCTTTATGTATGTCTGTCTCTGTTTCCCTCCCCCCTCTCTCTCTCTCTCTCTAAGATATATATATATATATATGTATACATATTTATGCATATACATATATATGCATATTTATCCATATATATATACATATACATACATATGTATATATATATATACATATATATATACATATACATATACATATATATATGTATATATATATATATGTATAAATAATATATATATGTGTGTCTGTCTGTCGCTGTCGCTCTTTCTCTCTATCTCTCTCTATCTCTATCTCTCCCTTTTTCTAAATATATATATATATATATATTATATATATATATATATATATATATACGTGTGTATTCGTGCACATATATGGGTTGGTTATTAAAATATTTGCAGTGTTACTTATTTATCTGAAACACGGAGGGTACCGTGTATTCAGTCTTTAATTAAAAGTAAATATACACTATCGCACACAAGCATTTACATATATATATATATATCAATACACACAAACATACATATATATATATACATGTATATACAAACATATATATGCATATATATGCATATATACATATATATATATATACATGTATATGCATATATCTATTGGTCGCATTAGCTCAGTCGGTAGAGCATTTGGCAAAAACTACAAGATTCCTAGTTCGATACCGGTCCTCGCCAACTCAGCGTATGAGTAGCACAGGGATCTGTGTGGTAAAGTAAGGTGCTGATGGTAGGTGTGGCGCTCCACCTCAGATGCTAAAAATAATTTTCTTTGTCTAGTGCTATTGAAAAGGGATAGACTCCCTCGCTGACTAGCCGATACCGACTTTAGGCCGCCCCGTCAACTTTACATTTTTTACTTACTTATATATATATATATTCATATATATATACATATATATATGTGTAAATCTATACACATATATACATATATAAACATATGCACACACACAGACATATATATATATATATATATATATATATATTTACATATATATACATATATATATACATATGCACATACACACACACACACACACACACACACACACATATATATATATATATATATATATATATATATATATATATATATATATAGAGAGAGAGAGAGAGAGAGAGAGAGAGAGAGACGTAGACTATTAATGCTCTGTATTCGCAATATATTGAGCCCTATTGGATTAACTACTTACGCTATGGTCGCATAGTAGTACCAGAGATGAATATATATATATATATATATATATATATATATATATATATATATATATATAATATAGGTAAATAGGAAAAATATTAAAGAGTAATATCCAGAGGACCGGATATTAATGATGCTTGGATAAGTATTTGGAACTTGTCGATTTCATCGGCTGTTAGATGATACTAATACTCTACACTTTGGACTTTTCCCAAGAGTCTACCGAGAAAAAAATAACGCACCTTTTAAAGTCTCTGAATTTGTCTTCTTGCTAACATAAATATGTAGACCATCACTCGTAGATTAATATATCGCTATATATTACCCCGAGGCTTGTTTTTAATATCTTACATAACAAATGTTTACTTTTTTTTTCTGAAATAAAACTGCCTTAAGTATAAAAGTATTTTAATAAGTCATAAAAAAATCAATACAATAAAAAATATGTATATAAAAAGAAATTAAAATGTTCATTTCAATATTTAAGCAAAGTATGTAAAATTGTTTTATTTCTGTTTTTTAATTTTTTTATTTTTTTATTCATTAATTTTGGTTATCGTTATTACGAACATTTTTTCCTAGTTCAAGATGTTGTGGTACTTATGTGGAAGTCAGCAAATATTATGAGAACTAGCAACAGAAAACACCCTCTGGGCGTCGTAAAATTAATTTTTGAAAAACATTGCCTGAGAGGGTGGGAGTTAAAAATTCAATGTCAGAGGCTTTGTATCATAAGTAAGAACAAATCCTCATATTTATTAAAGGAGTAAAAAAAAAAAAAAAAAAAAAAAACAATTTGAAATGAAAACTGAGCCCCTCTCAAATAAAATATTGCATGCATGTAATAATCAAACAATTATTTTGAATATTTTCCACATCCATTTTTCACAAAATCGTAAGTATTTATTTATTTGTAAACTTTTTAGTTAAATTCTAGTTACTGTAAAAAAAAATGGACGAGAGTAAAAAACAATTTTAAAATTGCTTACTCAAATTTTGGGTGTATATAGCATAAGGATATTGTGACGTAAGCTGTGACATAGAGTTATGACGTAGTTTTTGTTACAGACAGAAATACAGAAATCTCCTTTATTAATAGATTCTCCTAAACCATTAAATATCATTCGTACATATTTGTCGACCTAAGACCTCTATTGACAATATTTCCCACCGCAAGCGGGTGTATATTTATTCATTTCATCACTACAAGCTTTGATTGCCAATATAACAATTCTGAATGTCCTGTTTATGGTGTTAAACTGCATCTAAAGGTGAAGCTCCCATTTGGATCTTTGAGTAGAATCCAGTGAAAATATATTCCAACACGGAAAAAATGTCAAGCTCAAATTTACACGAAGCAAAGAACGTGTAATCTACAGGGTGAGTCAAAATGCACGCAAATTTATATTGTTCAAAATCATTCCACCAATCATATATTAGTTAACATTACTTTTATATATGTTATATATATGCATGGCGTTTGTATAATTAATGTTTTTTTATACTTTACAGGTCATTATTTACATCATGCCACTTGATTTAGAAACTAGACTGGAGCTAGTAAAATTGTATAATAAGAATAATGAAAATGCAGCTGCAACAATGAGACCATACAAAAATATAAAAGCCATGCGAAACAATCCACTTCCTTTATCTACTCTGACACGATTGAAAAAAAAATTTCGAGAGCACAAAAACACTCCATGATTTACCATCAAGAGGCAGGCCGTCACTGGAGAAAAATCGTGTGGGTGCTGTTGTAGAGGCAATCACAAGCTTACAGTCAACTAATCCAAAGCGTAAAATGAGGACTGTTGTCTTTCAACACGACGGAGCTCCTCCCCACTATTCGTTGTTGCTCGAGATTTTCTGGCTTCCAAATTTCAAGAACATCGTGTGATTGGCCGAGGATACGGAACACCGTGGCCACCAAGGTCACCCTATCTCAGTCCACTGGACTTCTATTTTTGGAGCATGCTGAAGGCCTGCCTATTCCATTAATTTCGGCCTAACAATCTTAATGAGCTCAAAGACCGCATCATTTCAGAGGTAAATAAAGTTTCCCATGATGAACTTGGTCGTGCCGTGAATAATTTGGTGAAAGTGCAGAGCAGGTGATTAAAGAAGAAGGCGGTATAATTGAACATTTGTTGTAATATTACAAACCCCATTAATTCTGCTTTCTTTTGATTACATATAGTTTCATTTAGTATGAGTTAATATACATTTCATAAAGACTTTATAATTTGCGTGCATTTTGACTCACCCTGTACAATAACATATTACAAATCCTCTTGAATCGGTCTCTGGAAAAGAAAGTTATTGAGGTTTCAACAAGCTCAGATATTTGTTCATCAAAAACAATCTTCTTGGTTTAGCGCTAGTGAAAAGGGGATAGACTCCCTCGCTGATTGGCTGATACCGACTTTAGGCCAATCCGAAGACTCGCTTTATACAACACAGTGGTATTTTTCTTATTTAAATGCACTAATAACATGGGCTGTTTTGAGGCAAATCTAACTCAGATTTTCATAGAGACATCATTAATAAATAAGATTTATTCTATGACTTACTTATAAGTTTTTCACTGACTATTTAATTCATAGTCAAAATATATTTTGACTATGAATTAAGTAGTCAGTGAAAAACTTATGCATTGCCTGATGGTATTGTGACGTAAGCAGTGACACAGTGTCAGTTACAGACACCGAATCTCCATTATATGAAGATAGTTGGATATATACTTTAAGATGAACAAGTACTTCTCAAATATTTGGCTAAAATCAGGAAAATGCTTCTGCTGAACTAAAGTAGAAAAAGACGAAAATACCATAAGATCGCCTAAATAAAAACTAATAAGAACTGTCTGTAAGTAATGAGAAATTTTTCGTCTGTCTATGCAAATTAGGACAAGTTTGGGCAAATCCGGGCAACCTTGGGCAGGTTGTAATACATACATTTTCTAGAAAAAACAAATGATGTTATTAGTTTGCTAAATTGTTTTTTTCTAAAAATGTTCAATTCATACTGTCGGATTCACTTCCATTTACTTCATACATTTTCTAAGACATTATATCTTTTTTCTTACACGCCGATATACCATATTTACTTAGGCTAGACGACCGGTACGAGAGGCCACCTCCGATCAGTCAGCTAGTCACATCAAACCCTATCACCTATATGATTGTCCTGACTCGTTTACCCTTATGCCAACCTCCCATTACTTTTGTCGTATATGTATTTGAAAGCAGTGGCTGCGGTCCTTCATATATATATTGGAAGCGCGTGGTGTAATGGTTAAAATCATGGGAAACTGATTCGTCGCCCCGAGTTCAAATCCTGGATGTGGTAATTGCATTTCACTTTGCGCTAATACCCTTGGGAAAGGTATGAATCCTACTCTCCCTCCAGCTTTGGATAAAATAGTTGGACAGACTGGGCTCTTTAACCTTGGTTAGGCAAACAGAGAAGGAAAACACTGAATTCAAACCTGTTGAACTCCGCTTAAGAAATTGACCTTGTGTCACATCCTGCTCGTGTGGAGGGGTTAGTAAAATATATATATATATATTGGAAATATATATGTCCTTGTTATGACGTTAAACTGCATTTAATGGTAAAGTTCTAATTTGATTTTGGGGGAGTTTGGAGTACCCCTTCATCGACATTACTCCCAGTTCCACTCTTCCCCGGAGTGGTAGTACCTTTTATGGTCTTATCTATTGGTTAATAAAGTTAAAAATGAGCATTAGATTTTTAAAAATGTGTTTAAAGAAAATTAGTTTGAAAAAATTGTGCATTTCATCTTGGACGGTTTCGATAGTCTCATTTGTTATCAGATGGTTTTCCAAGATCAAAACGGTCGTACAATTAAGGAACACGAATATTAATATATAGATGAAAGAGAAACTACAATAGATATATAAACATTCGGTTAGAATTACCACTGCATTCTGTCGATCTCGGGTATTTGCCAGATATATATATATATATATATATATATATATATATATATATAATATATATATATATATATATATATATACATATATATATATATATATATATATACATAATATATATATATATATATATATATATATATATATATATATATATATATATATATATATATATATATATATGGAAAGACATGCACAAATTACATTTCTATCATAATTAGTTTTCATTAGGAAATAATTTCAAAGGAAATAGATCTAATTATACAATTACCGTTTTTTGAAAGATTTGACTTTTCACAGGAACGTTGCTAGAAAAATTGGGTCTCAGTAAATTAGGTCGTGAACATTTAGGTTACAGCAGTGATGAGTTCGTCAAGATCTGTGCTTGTTCGATTAATGGAGCGTTTTATCTATTTTGGAATAGGGCCATACTTAATTATCAAATCTTAAGCCACTAAAATTAAATTCAAATAAAATATTCAGGGATAAAACAAAATTCAAGTTGGTTAAGTTTTTTTCTGGTGTTTGGGAATCAGTGGATATTGCAGCAAAAAGATGTAATGCATATTCAGTAGGAAGCGAGTTCACTAACGATAGTTGCTTAGTCTGAAATATAGACCACACACACACACACACACACACACACACACACACACACATATATATATATATATATATATATATATATATGAGAGAATATGTGCTTAATTGAAGTCAAACCTAATTTTTTTGAAAGTTAATTCATTAATGATTAATTAGGCGGGATTTAACAACTTAAATGTAAGGCTAAACAAATCGAGAAAAATCAATTTAAAATGTGTTTAGCCTTACATTTAAGTAGTTAAATCCCGCCTAATTAATCCTTAATGAATTAACTTTCAAAAAAATTAGGTTTGACTTCAATTAAGCACATATTCTCCCAAATATTGTCGGCTGAAAATAGCCATATTTGTTTACGTTCATATATATATATATATATATATATATATATATATATATATATATATATATATACGTTTCGTTGAATTTAACAGACAATTCCTGTCTGACAAGTCTTTCACTGATCCTTTCTAGTCTTTGGGCCATCCTTCTGGTGTCCGGGTGGAACTGGAATGACAGTCCAACGAATGTTTCAACACTAGCGCCTTCGGATCAATGAAAGACTTGTCAGACAGGAATTGTCTGTTCAATTCAACGAAACCTGTATAAAAGAAAAAATGCTGCCTAAATACACTTATATATATACACACATATATATATATATATACACACACACACACATATATATACACACACACACACACACACACATATATATATATATATATATATATATATATATATATATATATATATATATATGGAGGCGCGTGGGCTAGTGGTTAGAGTCGTGGAAAATGGACTCGTCAATTCGAATTCAATTCCTAGACGAAGCAGTTGGCATTTCACATAACGGTAATACCCTTGGGAAAGGTATGAATCCCTCCAGCTATGGGTTAAATAGTAGGGCAGACTGGGCCCTTCAGCCTAGAGTAGGTAACCAGTCTAGGAGAGG
>CM042169.1:69356957-69359457 GCA_023376005.1 Doryteuthis pealeii
TAATATATATATATATAAAAAGACTTAGAGATTTTGCTTATAGTCTATTTCAGGAATATTTTTGGAATATGTCTCTCTTTCTCTGAATCTGTCACAATAAGAGATACATTAAGATATACATTTATTGTTGACCGAGATTTTTGTGGAGGAAGTGCTCATATTTGAAACTACAAGCTCTTCAGCGAAGGAAATAATTTGTGGATGTTTGTTTATTTTAGAATCATTGTTGAATAAAGTATATATATTAATATTTATATTTTTGTTTGAAGGCAATTTCAATGCGTATATCGCATAAAATTCGATAATTATAGAAGATAATAATGACAAGTAAATTTCGCAAAGAATTATTCGGTGTGTAGAATATCGTACAGGCTAAAAACACGGGTTTGTTATTGTTCCCTCAGTGCCCCCTTGCCTCATATGGTAGAGACGTCTCAGTATCATTTACAGGTTAATTTCACAGGATGTATCGTGGCCGAAACAGTATAGTTTCTGACTATCCTGCTGAAGTCCCGGTTTCGATTTCTGTTGGAGGGAAATCGTTAGTATGTATCGCTGATGAGACTTAATAAAGTTGAAACAGTTAATATTACTATTATTATTATTATTATTCCTTTTGAGTTTTCACATCAGTGTTAGCTGATGGTCTTTCACTGGAGTCTGAGTGACAGCAAGTCTCCTCAGGTCTCCAGGACTCTTCTGAGTGTTCTGGCAGATTGCAGCAGTGCAGTGTTCTGAATGTTATTATTATTATTATTATTATTATTATTATTAGTTTTTCACATCAGCGTTAGTTGATGGCCTTTCACTGGAGTCTGAGTGACAACAAGTCTCCTCAGTTCTCCAGGATTTTTATGAGTATTCTTGTCTGGTCTTCTTGTATTATTATTATTATTATTATTATTATTATTATTATTATTATTATTATTATTATTATTATTTCACTCCTAGCGAGTTCTTTCACACCAACGTTAAGAGGTCGTCATACACTGGAATCTGAATGACAGTCTCCTCAGATCTTCACGACTCTTCTGAGTCTTCATGTCGATTTTAACAATGTTGTTGTCTGGAAGGTCACGATTCTCCCTCTGATTTCCAATTCCTTCAGTTATTATTATTATTATTATTATTATTATTGTTATTATTATTAAACCACATATTTTACTTCGTATTTATTTTTCTGATGCCTTTAGATATTTTTCTTTTTCGTCCTAATCTTAGTAAGGACATTCTAATCATTGTTTCTATTCCCACGTATTCTAATGCATCAACACGGATTGTTTAATAAATATTCTAATTTTCTTTATTGTTTAGTTTTTGTCTTTCTTATTTTCTAAAGCTGTTGTTTTTATACTCCACACTCCGTTCTTCTCCTCCTCCTCCTCCTCCTCCTTCTTCTTCTTCTTCTTCTTCTTCTTCTTCTTATTATTATTATTATTATTATTATTATTATTATTATTATTATTATTATTATTATTTGTTCTAATCATTTTCCTCCTCGTCTTATTTTATCCTTTCTCTTATTTGTCTTATTCATCTTATTCTTATTCTTATTCGTCTTATTTTCATTCGTATTTGTCTTATTCTTATTCATTAAGTCTTATTCTCATTCTTATAAGTCTTATTTTTATTTTTATTAAACTTATTCTTATTCTTATTCTTATTCAACTTATTCTTATTCGTCTCATTCTTCTTCTTATTTTTATGTCTTATACTTATTCATTTTATCCTTATTCTTATTCAAGTCATTCGTATTGTGAATTATCTCATTTTTATAAGAACTAGCAAATTTATGCACCCTCCGGGTGCAAGTTTTTAAGTTTTAATATAATAAAATATCATGTTAAATTAGAAAGGCTAATAAAACTAAATAAGAATGCAGATAAAAAGATTTGGAACAGAGGGGGTATTATCGAAAAATAGAACAGCTTTGAAACTAACTCTTCCATCATTTTCCATTACTCCCGTCTTTCATTGGTAAATTTTCCTAATTTAACTCTTTACTTGAAATAGGAAGTAAAGGATAATATTACAGTTATTTCTTCTTCTTAATGAATTTCTTTTAAGATTTATCCCAGAGATTTTTGCTCATATTCAATAAGATAAAACCAAACAATTAGAAATCAATAATACCTAGCATATATTTATTAAAATCAATTTTTAAGATCAATATGCAAATTAGCCTTCCCATTCACACTGTAAATACTATTTTGTTGTATATATAATTACAATTGCGTATTATTAGTATGTAGATATGGTCAACAGTCTTAATAATGTAAAACAATGTTATTATTCATTGAGGTTTAAATAAAAATAAAATCATGGAGAACGTGATGTAAATAACTAAGGGAACTGTGAATTGAGTAGTAATATAGTTTCGGTTACAAACAGACAAACACACAATCTCCATTATAATAAGATTATTCTTTCTCTTATAAGCCTTATTCTTATTCAACTTATTCTTATTCTGATTCAACTTATTATTATTCTTATTTGTCTT
>CM042169.1:69364457-69374457 GCA_023376005.1 Doryteuthis pealeii
GATGGAGAATCGTTGGATTCATACCTTTCCTAAGTGTATTAGTGCTCTGTGAACTGTAGCTTTTTCAAGGATTTGAACTCGACTCGACGATTCCATTTCCTACAACTCTAACTATTAAACCACACACCTCCAATAATCTATCCTTTCGTTCAATAATATTGGTACATATATTGATTGGTTCATGAAAGTTAGCTATTTGCCTTTCCCACCGAATATTTAGCGTTAGTGTATCTATGGATGAATTGATGTATTATTTAAACTTATGTTGGATATTGTACAAACGGAAATAGGAAATTCCGGTTAAATTAAACAAAGCAAAGAAAAGACGACAAAAATTACAAAATACTTTTCTCCCGGTAAAGCGAACAAAAGAGGTTCAGAAATAGATTTGACCGTTATCAGATCAAAAGATGAAGATGCGTAGGCGGTCGTCAATACAAAAGCCAGAGGTTCGAGCCGACAGGTCAGTTGGTCGAGGGCAGTCAGACGCCAGCCGGCAGCCGAAAGGACACTTCACGTCTCCCGTCAGCAACCACCCCTCGAGCACTCATTGTAAGCTCTGTGCCTTCACCACTCACACACCAAAGAAACTAAAGAAGGGCCCTCTCTTTGTACATACGTATCTGTTGTTATTGAAGTCCAGTAGTCGGTCGTAGCTGACTACTAACATACATCGCTTTGGGTACTGTGACCATACCCGCTACGTATACAGATACGCGATTTAGCAGCGTGAAGAAGAAGCCGCTATATAGCATATAGAATTTGATGCCAGTATGCAACACTTGTATCTCATAAAAATGAAATTTTGTTTTTATTGTTCATTTTCTTTTTTTACCTTGATTTCTTTTCTCTTAAATTTCAGATAAAGCAACAAAAAGAAAGAGATATAAGAATAGAGGCTGAATATCCTCGGTTATATAAAATGGTCATAAGGGCAGTCTACCCAGACCCTTCTACCCCTAAAAGAATCTTGAAGGGGGGAGATGTAATGTATGTATCATCACGGGGTACAACACCTCCCCGTTCACCGGACACTTCCGGCCTGGGAACTTAGACAATGTGTACCTTAGAAAAAGGGAATAAAGGCTTTAATTAACACCTGCATTGTTGTTTTCTATGAGAAACACCACATATATATATATATTAATACTCATGTTCCTTAATAGTACAACCGTTGTAATAGTTGTAGATTGGTAGAAATTTCAGCTTAATCACATGACCACCTCCAATTAAAAACTTTGTTTGCATGGTTGCCAGACATTTCCTTGTATCTCATAAAAAATGAAATTTTGTTTTTATTGTTCATTTTCTTTTTTTACCTTGATTTCTTTTCTCTTAAATTTCAGATGAAGTAAAAAAAAAAAAAAATTTTGCTGTTGAAATTTCCTTTCTACTTTGTTACACATAGACTCTTTCTCTTTTCCAACGTTGCCTAAGTTTGCACAAATAGCAGATTCCCCTCATTGACGTTGCCACTTTTCCTTTATTGCATCAGTTTTGAAATTATTGCTGGTATAGATATTAGGCCAGTAATATGTAACGCTTCAGTGGTATGATATAATACCAACACGTATACGAAATGGTAAATGACTGAGTCACGTGTTGGTACACATTTGTCACATTTATTTATCTCTGATTTATTTATGATCTGCATCTATTCCGTCCAATATGATATAATAGCAAATATTGAACCTATAAAGCTTTAGGCACCCTTTTTGGCTTTTTGCATCTCGATAAGAAAGGAACAATGTTTTCATTTACACCGTCAAATAAATCTGGTTGTTTGTTAAAAAAAATCTAAAAATGTCCTGTGAACAACCGAAAATTGTCCTTTCTTAATTGACATGGCTAAGGTCATATGGTCCAAAAACTTTCTAGCGGAGTAGTTTTATCCAGAGGACACGTATTTCGAGGTTTCACCTCTCATCAAGTATGGCTATCTCTAGCCGGAATATATATATATATATATATATATATATATATATATAATATATATATATATATATATATATATATATATATATATATATATATATTGGATCTCTCGTCGATTTTCGACGCATGAGTGTTTTGTTTATAGTGGTGAAGGCTTATGTTGGACCATTCCGCACTTTTTAGCTCAAGGTGGTTCAAAAAGAAGCTGGTAGCTTGTTTGTTAAGGGTTAGGGTTAGGGTTTAGGTTTAGGGTTTAGTTTTTATGATTTAAAAAAATCTAGAAATCCTCTGTTAAAACAACCGGATATTTGACGGCGTAAATGAAAAAGGCCCTTTTTAATCGAGATCAAAAGGGGTACCTAAGGTCATAAGGTCCTAAATGTTATATAAAAGTGTAATTTTCCTATTTTCGAAGGTGGTTAAAAAAAACCCTGGTAGTTTAAATGAACAATACGATTAAACACAAATAAACTTTATATTTTCAAAGTTTTACCATTCTAAAGGATCTTCTCCATTTCTTTAGAATTAGATATATTTAAAATTACAAATGTTCTTCAAAGTAAAAATAAAATGAAATAAAATAGATAAGTGTAAATTTATTTAAAAAGAAAAAAGAAGGTNAAAAACACAGGTTTAAATAAGTTGAGTGGTAAGTTTATTGGCCGACGTTGCAGTGTTCGATCTATTAATAAGATATCATCTTCAGGGCATTTGCTTGGTATAAGGAAGGGGTACATTTTTTTTACAGAATAAGAGAAAAGCAAGCGATAGTCCTTGTCATCAGTCTGTTCAAATTTGAAATCTGAAGAAAGGACGCTGAAAATTGGACGGTTATTATGTATATGAACGTTCACGCCGAAATATCGGAATAGATTAAACCAGGAACAGAGCAACGGTTGAATATATAAAATTCTGATTTTTGTTTCTTTTTTCTTGTTTTTATCTATTTTTCCAATGCTCAAAAGACCAAACAAATGACGTTCACAGAACATAACATACATCATTATATAATATATTATATATATATATATATATATATATATATATATATATATATATATATATATGATATATTGATGATTGTCTGTACGAACGTTATTTGGTTACAATGATATATAGGTTATATATAATATCTCTTAGTCAGGTTTCCTATGAGAGTCAATATGTTAGATTATATGTAAACAGAGCAGTACTTGGGCATAAGAGCTTAAAACAATCTGGTTATGCCTATTCGATGCGGTAATTGCTCCGAGCTTCTCAGACCACTGTATTATATATCAGGGTCTGGAAGTCGTGAGTCTATCGCGAGTGATGGCCTCACATACATGCTATAACTCTTTTTAGTCCTATTATAAATATATATATATACTATAATTTTTGGACTATAGTTATATATATTTATCTAAATTTAAATTAATTTCATTACTAAGCATAATAAGCAATGATCATTTGCTCAAAAACTATATCTCTCTGTGATCGTAAAACATATAAACTCACCTATGTATTCACGCTCATCTTGTATATCTATCTGTCTATATATTTCCCTACTATCTTTTTCTTTATTTCTTTATGGTTATATGTTGAAGATAATTTGGGAGATGTTAGTATCTTTACGTTTGTCGCGATTTTCTTCCGAAAATGCTCCAATAGTAATTTTGTGTTCGATGCGGAATTTCACGTGAGTTTCTTTGGAATTCCAATGTTTTCTTCACTCTAACCATTCATTGGTTTCTACCATTTCTGATATTGTCACGAGAATTGCATTGTCTTTTTTTTAAAGTCTTTCCGTTATTTTTGTTTTCAAAAGGCGAACACTGGAAGGGGGGCTTTTAGATATGGACAGGATAAGAGTGAAAATAGATAGAGACAATGTATGCAGGAGTGGAAAGAAAGAAACGTAAATAGGTACATAGATATTAACAAATGAGATAGAGATAGATAGATAGATAGAAGAGTAAAATATATAATGAGATAGATAGGTATTACCATAAGATGAGATGGATAGATAGATAATAGGAATTAATGAGGAATATATAGATAGATATTAACAAATGAGATAGATAGATAGATATGATAGATAGATCGATAAGATAAGGAGAAGTAATATAATGAGATAGATAGGTATGTACAATAATGAGTAGGATAAGATAGATAGATTAGGACAATGTTAATGTAGATATATAGATAGATATTAACAAAATAGAGATAGATAGATAGATAGATAGATAGGAGAAAGTAATATAATGAAGATATGATAGTGTATTAAGCATAATAGATGATAGAGAATAGAAAGAAGATGATAGATAGATAGATAGATAGATAGGAATTATATGAAGATAGATAGTATTAACAAAATGAGATAGTAGATAGATAGATAGAATAGAAGATTTATGAGATAGATGGGTATTTTAACAAAATGAGATAGATAGATGAGATAGATAGATAGATTTCAAGATAGAATGATATGAATAATGAGATAGATAGGTATTACCATAATGAGATGGATAGATAGATAGATAGGAATTAATGAGAGATATAGATAATATTAACAATAGTAGAGATAGATAGATAGATAGATAGATAAGAAGAAAGTAATATAATGAAGATTGATAGTAATTAAGATTGAGATCGATAGATAGATAAGAATAGATAGATAGATTAGATAGGATATTTGAAATAGATGGTATTAACAAATAGATAGATAGATAGATAGATAAGATAGATGAGGAATTTATGAATAGATAGGTATTAACAAATGAGATAGATAGATAGATAGATAGATAGAAAAATAGATATATGAGGATAAGAGATTAGGTATTACCAAATGAGATGGATAGATAGAGAATAGGATTGATTAGATGATAGAATAGATAGATAGATAGATAAATAGAATTAATGAGATAGATAGATATTACAAAATGAGATAGATAGATTAGATAGATAAGATAGAAAGTAATATAATGAGATTGATAGGTATTAAGAAATGAGATGGACAGAGAGAAGATAGATAGATAGGATCAATAGATAGATAGAAGATAGGAATTATTGAGAAGATAATTAACAAATGATGATAGATAGATAGATAGATAGATAGATAGATAGAAAGTGATTATAAATGAGATAGATGGTGTATTACCATAATGAGATGGATGAAGAAAGATAGATAGATTAATGAAGATATATAGATAGATATACAAAAATTGAGATACATAGATAATAGATAAAGATTAGAGTAATATAAATAGATGTGAGATTAAATTACATAATAATAGATAAATAATAATAGATAATAGATGAAATAAATATTATAGAATAATAGGTATTTAAGATGAGGATAGATAGATAGAATAGATAGATAGATAGAATTTATGAGATAGATAGGTATTAACAAAATGAGATAGATAGATAGATAGATAGATAGTAGTAGATAGATTAGAATATATAGAAGATTATAATTAAGAGATGTAAGATAATAGATGATAGAATAGAAGATAGTAGATAAGATAGATAGATTAGATAGAAATTATGAATAGATAGGTATTAACAAAATGAGATAGATAGATAGATACATAGTAGGAATTTAATGAGATAGATAGATATTAACAAAAATGAGATAGATAGATAGATAGATAGATATGATAGATAGGAATAACTAAGTGATTAATGAGATAGATAGGTATTACATAATGAGATTAGATAGAGAGAAGAGAAGATAGAAGATAGAAGGATTAGATGAGATAGATAGATATTAACAAAATGAGATAGATAGATAGATAGAATAGAAAGGAAAGAGAAGTAGATATAATGAGAGGGATAGTTTACATAATGAGATGATAGAGAGAGAATGATAGAAGATTAGATATAGATAGATAGATAGGAATAATGAGATAGTATTAACAAAATAGATAGTAGATAGATAGATAGATAGTAATATATAATGAGATAGATAGATTTACCATAATGAGATGGATAGAGAAAGAAGTAGATAGATAGGATAGATAGATAGAGAATATAATAAGATAGGAATTAAACAAGATAGATAGAAGCATAAGATAGATATGATAGATAAGATAGAAGAAAGAAGTAAATAATGAGATGGGTAGGATTACCATGAATTGAGTATGAGACAAGATAGAGAGGAGAGAATTAGATAGCAAGAAAATGAGAAGATAGAGATAGAATAGATAGATAGATAGATAGATAGATAGAAATAATATAATGAGATAGATAGGTATTACCATAATGAGACTGGATAGAGAAAGAATGATGATAGATAGATAGATAGATAAGATTAGATAGGAATATGAAGATAGATAGATATTAACAAATAGATAGATAGAGATAGATAGATAGATAGAAAGAAAGTAATATAATGAGATAGGTATTACCATAATGAGATGGGATAGAAGAGAAATAGATAGATAGATGATAGATGATTAGATAGGAATTAATGAGATAGATATTAACAAAATGAGAGAAATAGATAGATAGAATGGTAGAATTAGATAATGAAGGATTTTAATATGGACAGGTATAGAGTGAAAATAGATAGAGAAGGAAATGTATGGGATGAATGAGAATAATGTAAATAGATAGATCAGAAATAAAGAATGGAGATAGATAGATAGATAGAATAGATAATAGAGTATAGAACTGAGATGAGATATTAACAAATGAGATAGATTATAGATAGATAGATAGAAAGTGATATAATGAGATAGATAGGTATTACATAATGAGATGATAGATAGATAGATAGATAGGAATTAATGAGATATATAGATAGATATTAACAAAATGAGATAGATAGATAGATAGATAGAGACAGATAGAAAGTAATATAATGAGATTGATGGTATTAAATAATGAGATAAGATGTAGATGATAGATAGATAGAATAGATAGATAGGAATTATGAAATAGATAGGTATTACAAATGGATAGATAGATAGATAGATAGGAATTTATGAGTAGATAGAGTATTAACGAAAATGATGATAGATAGATAGATAGATAGATAGATAGAAACTAATATAATGAGATAGATAGGTATTACCATATGAGATGGATAGAGAGAAGAATAGATAGATTAGATAGATAGATAGATAGATAGGAATTAGAGATGAGATAGATATTAACAAAATGAGATAGATAGATAGATAGATAATAGAAGTAATATTAATGAGAATGGATAGGTATTACATAATGAGGGATGAAGAGAGAAAGAATAGATAGATAGATAGATAGATAGATAAGATAGATTAGAATTATGAGGATAGATATTAACAAATGAGATAGTAGAATAGATAATAGATAGAAAGTAATTAATGAGATAGATAGTATTGACCATATGAGATGGATAGGATAGAATGATAGGATAATTGAGATGATATAGATAATATTAACAAAATGAGATGATAGATAGATAAGGAGATAGGAAAGGAATATTAATAGATTGATAGATATTAAGATAATGAGATAGATAGATAGAATAGATAGATAGATAGATAGATTAGATAGATAGGAATTATGAAATAGATAGGTATTAACAAAATGAGGATAGATAGTAGATAGATAGATAGATAGATAGGAATTATGTAGATAGGATATTAACAAAATGATAGATAGATAGATAGATAGATTTGATAGAAACATAATAAATGAGATAGATAGGTATTACCATAATAGAGATAGAATAGATTAAAGATAGATAGATAGAATTAATGAGATAAGATAGATATTATACAAATAGATGAGATAGATAGATAGATAGATAGATAGAAGATGAAGTAATATATGAGATGATAGTATCATAATGAGATGGATAGAGAGATAGATAGATAGATAGATTATGAATAGGAATTAATGAGATAGATAGATAGATAGGATAGATAGATTAGTAGATAGAATAGATATTAACAAATAAGCGTAGAAAGATAGATAGTAGAATACGATAGAAAGTAATATAATGATATAGATAGGTATTACCATTAATGAGATGGATAGGTAGATGAATAATAAATAGATAATAATATATAGATAGATAGGAATAATGAGATAATAATAGATATTAACAAAAATTGAGATGATAGATATGATAGATAGACGAATATAATGAGATAGATAGTATACATTAATAGATGGATAGAAGATAGAATAGATAGATTAGAGATAGATAGATAGATAGTAGGATTAATGAGATAGATAGATATTAACAAAATGAGATAGATAATAGATAGATAGATAGATAGAAAGTGTATAATGAGATAGTAGGTATTACATAATGAGATGGAAGGAAGAATAGATAGATAGACTAGATAGAATTAATAGTAGATAGAATTAGATCGAGATGTGAATACAAATGAGATAGATAGATAGATAGATAGATAGTAGAAAGGAAAGTTGAATAATTCGAGAGAGGTAGGTATTAAACATAATGAGATGGAGGAGATAGATAGAGAGAAGATATGAAATTAATGAGATAGAATAGATATTAACAAAATTGAGATGGAGTAGAAGTAGAAAAAGTAATGAGGAGTTTAGAATGACGCATGAGGAAATAGATGAGGATGGCGTGAATGAAGATTAAGTATAGATATTAACAAAATGTAGATAGCGATAGATAGATAGATTTAGATAGAAAAGTAATATAATGAGGATGATAGGTATTAAGATAATGAGATCGATAGATAGATATATAGATAGATAGATAGATAGATAGACGGAATTTATGAACTAGATAGGTATTAACAAATGAGATAGTAGAGATAATAGATAGAAGACATAAAAAGGACTAATCATCAATGAGTGTAGATAGTATTACATAATGGATTGATAGATAGAAACTATGAGTAGTAATAGATAGATAGATATGCCATAGAGATAGATTAGATGATCAGATCAGGAATTAATGAGAAGTGAGATATACAAAAAGATAGATTAATAGACTATGATAGAAAATATGATAGATGAGATTAGATAGTTTAATATAGATGAGATAGCAGTAAGATATTAACATAATAATATATTTAATAATATATATATACTAGAGTAGGATAAGATAGGATTAGATGAGATAGATAGATAGATAGATTAATGATAGATAGATATTAACAAACATTAGATAGATGAGATAGATAGATAGATAGAAAGAATATATATAATGAGATGGGATAGGTAATTACCATAAGTAATTGGAAGAGAGAGAATAGATAGATAGATTAGATAGTAATGCATAGATTAGGACATAATGAGATAGATATAGTATACAAATGAGAATATATAGATAGATAGATACGTTAATATTAGAATGAGGTAGCATTGATTAGAATAAGAGTGGTAGATGAAGTGATAGAGATGTATGAGATAGATGAATAGAATGTATCAGATAGATAGATATTACAAAATGAGATTAGATAGATAGAGATAGATAGATAGAAAGTGCAATATAATGAGATAGATAGGTATTACCATATATATAGGATAGTAGATGAGATAGATAAGATAGATATACAAATGAGTATTAATAGATATTAATAGATGTAGATTAGATAGATACAGATAGAAAGATTATAACAGATTTGTAGGTAAGATACATGGTCTAGATGATGATAGAAGTAGAGAGATGATAAGATTCAAAATATGATTAAAAATAATTAGATAGATAGATAGATAGATAGATAGAAGGATAATATGATGAGATAGATAGGTATTTAACCACAATGGAAGATGGATAGATAGATAGAAAATTAGAGATATGATAGGTATCAAATAGATGAAGAGAAATAATAGATGAAGATAGATGAGAGTAGAATTATATAGATCAGATATTAACAAAATATAGATAGAAGTAGATAGATAGATAGATAGAAAGTAGACTATAAATGAGTAGGTAGATAGGTATTAACATAATGAGATGATGATAGATGAATAGCTTGTAAAGGAATATGAATAGAAATAGTAGATAGATCACAATAGAAAGTCAGATAAAGATAGTAGATAATATTAATGAGATTAGATCAGATAGATGATTAAAAGATGAAGGTACTTGAAGTAGATTTATATA
>CM042169.1:69376957-69416957 GCA_023376005.1 Doryteuthis pealeii
TAAAGAATTCGTCATTCGCATTTGATGAGCGGGAAATTAGGACACTTTTGTCTAAGCTCTCCGAAAAGTCTAATAAATGCATTATATCTATATTACACTATATATATATATATATTATATTATATAATATATATAATATCATATATAGGAATTTAACATTTTGAAAAAACAATTAGTAATTATTATCTGCTGACAGAATCTGTTTCGACGCCTAGTAGAAGGGTCATCAATCAACGAGTAAAAAAAATTTTTTTTTTTTTTTTTTTCATAAATTTTTTTGCTCGTTGATGATGACCCTTCACTATGGCGTCGAAACAGATTCTGTAAGCAGATAATAATTACTAATTGTTTTTTCAAAATGTTTAAAATTCATTCTGTCGGGATTAATATTCCCATTTATTTACACACACTACTATATATATATATATATATATATATAATATATATATATATATATATATATATATAATATATTATATATATATATATACTATTGGTAGATCGACCCAAAATTATCTGTTGGGGTTTGTGAATAAATCGTTAGAATTGAGTGAAATACAACAGTCAGTGCATGATATTAATATCGAATTCCATTGGACAATGTCTGCGCAGATAAAAAGCAGACAAATCAGTGAAAGAAATCCTATAGAGTTTTACCACTCTAAAATCCACAGCAGACATAAAGAAAAAAAAAGCGACAAAAATAAGTTTGAAACAGACAACTGCTTTACATTCAAAAAAGACTTTCTTGATTTTCCTTGATTTTTCTTTGTGTTTGCTTTTTCTCTTTTATTCGTCGGTAGTGTTGCGTTTTTCCTAAAGATTTTGTAACTTTCAAAG
The DNA here is from genome assembly GCA_023376005.1 of Doryteuthis pealeii. Taxonomy (NCBI): domain Eukaryota; kingdom Metazoa; phylum Mollusca; class Cephalopoda; order Myopsida; family Loliginidae; genus Doryteuthis; species Doryteuthis pealeii. Next base: position 69,377,798 of record CM042169.1, read on the forward strand.
CTATAGGCAATCTCTCACAGACTGCGGTCACCTCTTAGACTAAAATTCTAAAGAAAGAATTGGTTAAATTCCGCATTGATGACGACATTGCATTCCGTTTTATCTTTATCTTTTTTTTTTTTGTTCAAAGTTATATTTAGAATTCAATGGTTTCTATGAATCTCTAAATGATGCCAGGAATTTGTTTCAAAAAGAGTTCTTAATTTTCTTTTTCTAGCTGGTTCCATTTCATTTATCAGAATTTATACAGAAAACCATGTTAAGTGTTTTTGGAAAGATTGTGTCGGATTTTAGTTGTTTTGTGCACATTTTCAAAAACACCATTATAACCTTAAAACCAGTGTGTGCTTGGTATTTGTGCTGCTTTCAGAGGTACGTGTGCTCTCTTGAAACACACCACGTAGGAGGTAGAATGCAAAAAAAATAGACGTGACTCCACATTAAAGCAAGGCACGGAGAGGGGTGGGGCAGAGAGGAGAGTAGCCTGACATGCAAAGAGAGATAGAAAGAGGAGAAAAGACAACAGCCCCAGAAAGCATCACGGTTTGCGTGCATCTCTGTACAAGACTATCAGCACAGGATTGGCTGCAGAGTCACTTGCAGATAGCGAGATAATTCCTTTATTTATTTATTTGGACGACTGCCATCGTCCTTAGTGTGGATTTTTTATTCCAAAGTAATAATTTAGGAATGTCAATGGTTTTCTATGAATCTCTAAGATGATGCAGGAATTTAGTTTCAAAAAGAGTTCTTAATTTTTTAAAGGCTTGCGTTCTCATTTCATTTTATAGATTCTATCCAGAAAAACATTTTAAAGTGTTTGGAAAGATTGTGTCGGTTTTAGTGTTTTTGTGCACATTTTCAAAAACACTATTTAAACCCTATTAAAACACAGTGTGTCGCTTGTAGTGCTTGTGCGCTGTCTAGAGTTGTATGAAGTCCCTGACAAAACACGTGGGTGGGGGATAGATGAAAAAAATAGAACGCCTTTAGGTTAAGGCAATGCACGGAGAGTGGCGAGGTGGAAAGGAGAGGTAAGCCTCGACAGCAAAGAGAGCCAGAAGAGAGAGAAAAGACAGCAGCTCCGAAAGCATCACCGTCTGTGTGCATTCTCTGTACCAAAGACTGTCACACAGGAATGGCCTGCAGAGTCAATTGCCTGATTGCTAGGTAATTCATTATTTATTTATTTGGACACTACGGCCACGTCCGTTAGTAGATGGATGTTTTTTTTTGTTTCCAAAGTATATTTAGAATTCAATGGTTTCTATTGAATCTCTAAATGATGCCAGGGAATTTGTTTCAAAAGAGTTCTTTTATTGTTTTTTTAACTTGTTCCATTTCATTTATCAGAATTTATACAGAAGAAAAACATTTTAAGTGTTTTTGGAAAGACTGTGTCGGATTTTAGTTGTTTTTGTGCACTTTTCAAGAACACTATTTAACCCTTACAACAACCAGTGTGTCGCTTGTATGTGTGCCGCTGTCTAGAGGTGTATGTGTCCCTGAAACAAGCACGTGGGGTGTAGATGAAAAAAAAATAGAACGCCTTTAGGTTAAACAATGCACGGAGACGGGTAAAGCGGAGAGGAGAGTAGCCTCAACAGCAAAGAGAGCCAAAAAGAGAGAGAAAAGATAGCCGCCCCAGAAAGCATTACGGTTTGTGTGCATTCAGTGCACCAAAGACTGTCACTCATGAATTGGCCTGCAGAATCACTTGCACAGATGCAGATAATTTATTTATTTGGACATTACGCCATCGTTCTTAGTGGATTAATTTTTTTATTCCAAAGTATTATTTAGAATTCAATGGTTTCCATGAATCTCTAAATGATGTCAGAAATGTGTTTCAAAAAGAGTTCTTTAATTTTTTTTAGCTTGGTTCTATTCCTTTATCAGAATTTATACAGAAAACAATTTTAAGTATTTCTTTGATAGACTGTGTCGGATTATAGTTGTTTTTGTGCACATTTTCAAAACACTATTTAACCCTTACAACCAGAGTGTCGCTTGTATTTGTGCCGCTGTATAGAGGTACGTGTGTTCTTGAAACACACACGTAGGAGGTAGATGCAAAAAAATAGAACGACCTGGCACCTCAGCATTAAGCAAGGCACGGAGAGGGGTGAGGCAGAGAGGAGAGTAGCCTCGACAGCAAAGAGAGATAGAAAGAGAGAGAAAAGACAACAGCCCCAGAAAGCATCACGGTTTGTGTGCATCAGTGCAACAAAGACTGTCACTAAGGAATTATCCTGCAGTCACTTGCGCAGATGCAGATAATTGATTAATTAATTTATTTATTTGGACACTAAACCATCGTCCTTAGTAGATGGATTTTTTTTTATTCCAAAATATTATTTAGAATTCAATAGTTTCCATGAATCTCTAAATGATGTCAGAAATTTGTTTCAAAAAGTGTTCTTTAATTTTTTTAAGCGTGGTTCTATTCCTTTAGCAGACCAAAGACTATCACTTAGGAATTGTCCTGTAAGGTCACTATCCAACCATCAAACCTTTTCCCTCTATATTTATTTCGATGCCATATATTTTCCCTCCCTCTCAATGCATATCTGTATATCTATATTTTACTTCCAACTTTGCTCTCTCTCTCTCTCTCTCTCTCTCTCTCTCTCTCTCTCTCTCTCTCTCTCTGTGAGTGTGTGTCACGCGCACACACACACACACACACACACACTTTTCACACAATTCCTTCCTATTTATATATTTTCATTTAGATTTCTTGCCAAGACAAATTTCAATCTAGACTATAGTCAAATTGTAATTTTTTAAAACTGTAGCAGCTGGTTAAAACGAAAACTGACCCTTCAAACAATATTTTAAATGACGCGAAATGAAAAGACAAAAAATGGAGAAACAATAAACACATGGTGTATAGCTAACAAACAACAAAACACATTTATTCAGTTATCATCTCGTGCGGACAGACGAGAAACTGAGGTCGATGTCGTGTCGTTCGGTAAGAACAAAAGTTCTTGTCCTGTAGGGTCACTTGCGCAGATGCAGATAATTTATTTACTAGGACACTACGCCATTGTCCTTAGTGGACGAAAAGCTGCCAACAATATGTGTTCTTGGTATGGTGTTAAAATGCATCTCTCTCTCTCTCTCTCTCTCTCTCTCTCTCTCTCTCTCTCTCTCTCTGTCTCTGTCTGTCTGTCTGTCTGTCTCTCTCTGTCTCTGTCTCTGTCTCTGTCTCTATCTCTCTCTCTCTCTCTCTCTCTCTCTCTCTCTCTCTCGATTTTCACTCAGGTTAATATTGAGGCGTTTCAAACACACTAGTTAGAACTGAGCCTATTATCTGCTATTTCATACGTTTAATTTATCATTTAAACAGTTTGGAATATTTATAGCACGACTTTGTAGTAGTTATAGCAACAACGACAATAATAATAATAATAATAATAATAATAATAATAATAATAATAATAATAATAATAATAACAACAACTATAACAATATATATATATAAATATAACAATAATAACAGTAAAAACAATAATAATAATAATAATAATAATAATAATTTATTTTATATATACTAGCAAATATATGCACCCTCCGGGTGCAAGTATTTAAGTTTTAATATAATAAAATATCATGTTAAATTAGAAAAGCCAAAGAAACTGAATAAGAATTCAGATAAAAAAATATTTGAACAGAGGGGGTATGATTTAAAAATAGAACAACTTTGAAACTAACTCTTCCATCATTTTCCCTTACTCCCGTCTTTCATTGGTAAATTTTCCTAAATTAACTATTTAGTTAAAATAAGAAGTAAAGAATGAAATTACAGTTATTTCTTCTTTTTAATGAATTTCTTTTAAGATTTATCCCCGAGATTTTTGCTCATATTCATTAATATAAAACCAAACAATTAGAAATCAATAATACTAAGCATATATTTATTAAAATCAAATTTTTAAGATCAATATGCAAATTAGCCTTCCCATTCACACTGTAAACCGCTATTTTCTTGTATATATAAATACAATTGCATGTTATTAGTATGTAGATATGGTCAACAGTCTTAATGATGTCAAAGAATTTTGTTAATAATTGAAGTTTAAATAAAAATAAAATCGGTTGTCAGCGTTCAGACATAGATATATTTATGAACAATCTAAAAAGGAATATATATATATATATATATATATATATATATATACTAACTAAATCCCCGTCTCGTGTGTCTAATGTCTATTTATTAGAAAGACGTCACCGTTATTTCATGGTATAGAGGGGAGGTAGCTAAACCTATACAACACATTAATAAGAAATTGAGGTATTGATACTAATAGTCTATACGTGATTATATAATTTCCAGGTTTAATTTGTTTTGTTTTGTTTGGTTTGGTATCTGCACCAGTTTATACAGTCTATATATGGTCTATATAGAATGTATATCACGAAACTATACATGTATATATCCATAGGTCATGCTTGTATAGGATATTGGGTGACTTAAAATTGTAAATTTCAGAATAACAAACAGCAAAGAGAGCCAGAAAGAGGGCGAAAACACAGCAGCTCCAGAGCATAACAGTTTTGTGTGCATTCTCTGCAACAAAGACTATCACACAGATTGGCCTGCATATAAATATTCATCAGACAGACGCAACCATTATTCTATGGTAAAGAGGGGCCTTAGCTAATCATATATAGCACACTAATAATAAATTGAGGTATTGATACTAATAATTTATACACGATTATAACATTTCAAGGTTTATTTTGGTTTGGTTTGGTTTCTGCATCAGTTTATACAGTCTATGTATGGTCTATATGGAATCTATATCACGAAACTATACATGTATATATCCATAGGTCCTGCTTGTATAGATTATTGGGTGACTTAAAATTATAAATCTCAGAATAACAAACGATGAGAAAAGCCGGAGAGAATTTTAGACAAAGGAAAATGTTCGAAATTGAAGTTAACTAATTTGCTTACTTCACAGAATAATGTTACTTTGTCTGAAATCTTCAAATAAAACGCAGAACACCGGATGAACTTTGGTCAAAATGTTAGGTTCAAAGATGTTGATAGACGTCTAAATAATTAATTCGATGTATAACACTAGTAAAGAGGCAAGTCATTGGCCTCGATATGAACACAAATAAATGTGCTTTCAATAAAATGGACAGATATCTACACTGGATGGTAAGCTCTAAAATTAGTAGACCAGTTCAAACATCAGTAATTATTTAACTCGCATCCCACGTATGCGGGTGTGATACAAGGTCTTTTTAATGTCGGTCTACCCACGAACCGACGTTCGTGGTATGGTGGGTGCAAAAATGTGTAGATTCCGTCGGCATTCACCCTCAAGGTAGGGCACATCAGGCACTGGGCAATAAACCCAACCCTGTCCCTTTAAAGCAAGGGGGCAGATGTTTAATTATTAATTCGTAGTTTAACACTAGTAAAGAGGCAAGGCTCATTGGCCTCTATATGCACACAAATAAAATTCATGTTCATGTGCTTTCAATAAAATTGGCACATATCCAAACTGGATGGTAAGTCTCTAAAATTAGTAGACCGGTTCAGACATCAGAACCTACGTGAACAACCCACGTGAAGAATGCGTCAGAAACGGATGGATAACAAATGTATTTCCCATTGAAGTCGGATGCCGGGTATTTATTTCCAACAAACCTCGGCATTTTTGTCTAAACTTGGACTTTCTCCACCAGACAAGCGGAAATACATAAAAAATATCCAGGATAAAGTTCTAACCGCATCAGCGTGGATATGGCAGTCCTATATTGTGACATCAAACCGACAAAGTCTGGTGGCATCGTGAGATACTGCTGGGGCGCTCTGGGTTAGTGGTAATGATGCTTCAGCCCCGAAACCATGCCTGAAACCAGAGTCATCATCTGATGAAGGCTTTGTTTGTTGAATGCTACTGTGTAAATAAAAGTTATTGTATGAAGATTATTATATATATATATATGGTGAGTCTAGTTCTCAGTGTGAATATATATTATATATATATATATATATATATATATATATATATATATATATATATATATATATGGTGAGCCTGGTTCTCAGTGTGAATATATATATGTCTATGATATATATTATCAAATCAAACACATCAGGTCTTTTTGATGTCGGTCTACCCACGAACGAATGGTGGGTGTAAAAATGCGTAGATCCCATCAGCATTCCCCCTCAAGACAAGCACCTCAGGCACAGGGCAATAAACCCAGCCCTGTCCCTTTGAAGCAAGGCGGCAGGTGTTTAAATATTAATTCGATGTATAACACGAGTAAAGAGGCAAGAGTCATTGGCCTCTATATGAACACAAATTCATGTGCTTTCAATAAAATGGACACATGTACACACCGGATGGTGAGCCTCTAAAATTAGTTGACCAGTTCAGACATCAGTAATTATTTACCTCGCATCCAACGTATGCGTGAGTGATACAAGATCTTTTTGATGTCGGTCTACCCACGAATCAACGTTCGTGGTATAGTGGGTGCAAAAATGTGTAGATCCGTCGGCATTCCCCCTAAAGGTAGGGCACCTCAGGTACTGGGCAATACACCCAGGTTTAAATTAAGTTTAAATTTAAACAGAAAACGATTTAAGAAAAATGTGCTTAAAAATGTGCTTAAAATTGAGTTAAAAAAGGAATGTTCAATACCCACCAAGAATGAATTGTAGAATACGTCTTCGGCATCAAATAACCCAGCAAGGTTTGACATTCCGTAAAATGTAAAAAAAAAAAAAAGTAGAAAATCTAATATCCAATATGTTAGAAAGTAGAAAGGATTTGTTATTAATTTGAATATAAAAAAAAGTATATTTTAATAAAATAACATTTCTATTATAAAAATAATTACAGGAAGTTAAGTAAATGTGACAAAAATACAAAAAAGAAAACGTCTTCGGTATAAAATAACCTAACACGGTTTGACATGCCGTAAAATACAAAAAAAGAACGATAGTAGAATATCTTACGAGTTAGAAATTACAAGCGATTTCTTATTAAAGTGAATATTAAAACAATGTGTATTTTTATAAAAGAAAGTTGTTAGTAGGGAACTAATTACAGTAAGTTAAATAAATGTGACAAAAATACAAAAAAGAAAATGGGGAGTTAAAAGAGAGGTTATCAAAAAGCCATTCATCATATATGTGCTAGAGAGCGGTGGCCGAGGGTTTTTAGTGCCCTGAGTATACAGTTAAACTCTATCGAATGGTAAAGTTTAAATTCTGGACATACTCCTTCATCGGCATTACTTGTAGGTCCACAATTTTAATAAAATAGAATTGTTATTAGGAAAATAATTACAGGAAGTTAAGTAAATGTGACAAAAATACATAAAAAAGATGGAGGCATCTCGACATTGGATGGTAAGTCTATTATTCGTAGACCAGTTTATATACATAGTTAGCAATATCTAATCTACACAAAATGGTGTCAGAATAGTCATAGGAAGGGCATGGTCGGCTATTGATAGATTACTGAGTTTAAAAACATAATGTTCAATACCCAAAAGAACGAATACAACAAAACGTGTTTGGCAGAAAATAACCCAACAAGGTTTGACATGCCGTAAAATACTTAAAAAAAGAACAAAAGTAGAATACCCAATATGTTACAAAGGATTTGTTATTAAGATGAATATTACAAAAAATATGCATTTTTATAAAAGAAAGTTGTTATTAGGAAAATAATTACAGGAAGTTAAGTAAATGTGATAAAAAATACAAAAGAGTTGAACTTAAAAAGAGAGGTTATCGACAAGCACTTGTCATATTCTGTGTTTTTACTCCTTCACTCTCGATGAATTAGTTTTCATATGACTGACTTAGATCAAAGAGAGTGCATAAAAGCAGCTGCATTTTCGAAACCATTCGATACGCATCCCATGCAACACAAACAACAATTCACCTTCAGCAAGATCGATCAATTTTTAGTGAAAGCAAAAAAATAAATAAAAAAATAAATAGATAAAAATAAAAATAAACACTCCACAGCATAGTAAATATTAATGTTTTGCCGAGACACAGATACAGCTTGATAAATATTACATTTAGACTTTCTTGTAAAAATCACTGGCAAGAATATTACCCCTCGCACGACGTAAGCATTTTTAATATTCTAATGTAACTAGTAAATATATGCACCCTCCCGGTGCAAGTATTTAAGTTTTAAAGTAATAAGATATCATATTAAATTAGAAAGCAACTGAAACAAACAACACTTTCAGCAAGATCGAACAATCTTTAGTAAAAGCGAAAAAATAAATAAATACAAAAATAAATTAAATTAAATTAAATTAAAAAAACTCCACAGCAGAGTAAATATTAATGTTTTACTGAGGCTCAGATTGGTTGGTTCGTTGGCAGCCTTCCGTCTACGAAAGACGATGGAGTAGTGTCAAGGTTTTTTTTTACCTTCAGCTACCTAACTTGGGCGGATTTATATGAGAATGTGCTGTTGCCTATGCAGCAAGTCCCCCCTCTCCACATTGCCGCTGTGATCCCAAGGAAATCTAAGGGACCAATGAAGTTTGGCAACGTTGGTGTCGCAGGAGTTAATGGGTAGCACTAGATTTCAGCATCACACCACCTTAAGGGACTCCAGATACTGATTTATTTTAGGGGTTTACTCCCCTAGACTTTCCGTGAAAAGCAGCAGGGTTTTTTTTGTCGGTCTTCTCCTTGAGTTGATGGGTTGCCGAACAAAGCTAGGGAGACACAGATACAGCTTTACAAATATCACATTTAGACTTTCTTGTAAAAATCACTAGCAAGAATATTACCCCTTGTAAGCATTTAAATATTCTAATGTAACTAACAAATATATGCACCCTCCCGGTGCAAGTATTTAAGTTTTAATGCAATAAAATATCATGTTAAATTAGAAAGGCTACTGAAACTAAATAAGAATGCAGATAAAAAGATTTGAAACAGATGGGGTATAATTGAAAACTAGAACAATAGAAACTTACTATTCCTTCAATCCCGTCTTTCATTGCTAAATTTTCCTAATTTAACTATTTAGATAAATTACGAAGTAAAGAATTAATTATTTATTCTTGTTAATGGATTTCTTTTCAGATTTATACGCGAGATTTTTGCTTATAATCATAAGGAAAAAAAAAACAAACAATTAGAAATCAATAATACTAAATACATATTTATTAAAATCAAATTTTAACATTAATATGTAAATTAGCCTTCCTGTTCACATTGTAAACCGCTATTTTGTTGTATATATAAATATAATTACATGTTATTAGTAGACCCACCCAACGGGGGGGGGGTCCAGTGGTTTCGGCCCTAGATCTTTAGAAGTTAATAGCGTCGATCCCAGGGGGCTATCCCCCCAGGCAATACCTGCCCCCTTGATTTAAAGTGGCAGGGCAGGGCTGGGCTTATGGCCCAGTGCCTGAGGCACCCCCCTTAGGAGGAATGCCGACGAGATCGACGCAATTTATTCACCCGGCACCTATGAGTCTCGGCTTGTGGGTGGTCCCACATTAATAGGGTCTTGTGCCTGACCCGTACAAGTGGGGTACGTGGAAAATATCATGTAGACCCGCCCAACAGGGTGGGGGTCCAGTGGCTTCGGACCTGGATCTTTACAAGTTAATAGTGTTGATCCCTGGGGGTCATCCCCCCAGACAACACCTGTCCCCTATATTTAAAGGGACAGGGCTGGGTTTATTGCCCGGTGTCTGAGATGCCACCTTGAGGGGAAATGCGGATGGGATCACCGTATTTTTTGCACCCGCCACCCATCAGCTTCGATTCGTGGATGGTCCCACATTAATAGAGCCTTGTGCCTAAACCGTAAATGTGGGTTACTAGGTAGATATCTAGTATGTAGGTATGGCCAACACTATTAATAATGTAAAACAATTTTATAAATAATTGAAGTTTAAATAAAAATGAAATCTAGGAGAATATGACGTAAATAACAAAGGGAATTGTGTCTTGACTAGTTTCGGTTACAGACAGACAAACACACAATCTCCCTTACGAAAAGATATAATATATTAAACTAGCAGGTCGTGTGGATATACCACAGTATGATATTTTAATTATTATAACGTTTGATAGGTTTACTTAAAAGCTCTTGGAAATAGTTCAATATGTAAAAAGTATCATAATCTTCATTTTACCCTCTCACTATTTTTTCTCTTTCTTTCTTTTCCTCTTTTAATTATGTTCAATTGAAACAGATTAGCGTTAACACTTCCGCGCGCACACGCCCTCTGTCTATTTTTTCAAATTTCTGTTTCTTTCTTTCTTTTTCTTTCCTATTTTATATTGCTGAAGAAATAATTTTAACTAACTTCATGTTTATTAATTAAGTTATCGGGGTGGCCTAAAGTCAGTATCAGCCAGACAGCGAGGGAGTCTATCCTCTTTTCACTAGCGTTAGACCAAGGAGATTGTTTTTGCGTCTGAGGTGGATCGCCACACTTACCATCAGCTCCTTACCTTACCGCACAGATCCTTGTGATGCTCATACGTTGAGTTTGCGAGAACCGGTATCGAACCAGGAACCTTGTGGTTCTTAGACGCACGCTCTACCGACTGAGCTAAACCGGCACCGTTTATTAATAAATTGTTAATAAATTGAGTAGCAGGACCTGTTAATATATCATAGTATGATCATTGACTTCTTATAACGTTTGATATGTTTACTTAAGAGCTATTGCTTTTAGTTCAACATGTATAATAATCTTGATTTTCTTCTCTCTGTGTCTCTGTGTCTCTCCCTCCCACCTCTCTCTCTCTCTCTCTCTCTCTCTTCACTCTTTTTCTCTTTTCTTCTTTTCATCTTTTCATTATATTTGATTGAAACAGATTAGTGTTAACTCTTCCGCGCGCTCACCCCTCTCTATATATTTCCCCTAATCTCTTTCATTCTTTCTTTCTATCTTAATGTCTTATTATATTTTCCTGAGTAGCATGTATTTTCCTTCCCTTTCTTATAAAAACAGAATGGTCCATTATTTAGTTGAGATGACGATAAGAATTCGGTCGATGACTGCCACCGGATAATCATAAGTTTACATTCTTGTATTTCCTTTTGGACGATTTGGACGGTCTCATTATGAACCAGAGGGTGTTGGAAGTTTATAACGGTCGGAAGATTAAGGAACAAGAGTATTAATATATAGATTAGAAAGACTAACGAAATTAAATAAGAACGCATATATACAGATTCAACTTTTTTAGTTATGTTTTAATTGGTTTCTATATAATATCCTTCATAGGATTGATTTGAATATGTTGAAGAATATAATAATAATATTAGAGTTCAATAACAAGAAATTGTTTATTAAACCCGGTTTTGTTAAAACCAGTATACAAAATAATTACACCATATATATGTATGCCTTTATTTTTAAGTGATGTATTAGACACATTTCAGGATTTTAAACGCACTTACAACATGGGCTGTTTTGAGGCAAATCCAACTCATATTTTCATAGAGATATAGTTAATAAACAATATTTATTCTATGTATAAAATAAACGACGTTAATGCACGCATAGGAAAAACATGGGCCGTTATAAATAAATTATCGATCATATGGAGGTCCAATCTCACAGACAAATTAAAGAGACAGTTCTTCCAGGCCGTTGTCGTGTCAGTACTGCTGTATGGCTGCACCACCTGGACCCTAACTAAGCGACTAGAGAATAAACTAGATGGGAGCTGCACAAGAATGCTGCGGGTGATTATGAACAAGACGTGGAAACAGCACCCTACCAGAAAGCAGCTGTACGGCCACCTACCACATATCACCCAAACCATCCGAGTGAGACGGACAAGACACGCGGGACACTGCTGGAGAAGCAAGGACGGAATCATAAGCGACGTCCTCTTGTGGAAGCCAGCACATGGACAAGCCAGCGTGGGCCGATCAGCAAAAACGTACGTTGATCAGCTCTGTGCGGATGCAGGATGCTGCATAGAGGACCTCCCGAGAATGATGAGCGATAGGGACGGATGGAGAGAGATTGTCATGGATATCCGCGCTGAAAGCGCGACATGATGATGATGATGATGGTGATAAAATAATGTTTTTGTCTGTGAAATAAACAGTCATTGATACACATACGCAATTCCTGGGGGTATTGTTTCGTAAGCAGTGACGTGGTTTCGGTTACAGACAGACAGGCACTGTATCTCTATTATAATAAGATGTTTATAAAAATTGCAATTTTCATCAGTTTGCCTTATCATGTGAGATAATTCGATGATCTATTCGTCAGACAAGCGATTATTGAACTAATAGGCATTAATTCTATTCATATATCAATATATCGATCTCTAAGCAGACACGAAGTAATTTGCATATGAATGAAATATTGATTGATTAATATTAATGCCATTTCAATGCAAATAAGATTATTTTATGTCTAGAGGTTAGGGAATCGCATACATTGTACATTTATATTTGCATATTTGATGTAGATTTTGTAAAGATAATTTTTTTTGCACACAATCATATGAAATCAACTTACGTTGTATCGGGGGTCCAGTGGCTTCGGCCCCGGACTGGTTAATTAACGACGTAGAGTGCTATCACTCCAGGCAACACCTGTTCCATTGATTACTTAGACGGCAAAGGCCCCTCGGTGCCTGTTCCAGAGTGATTGGCCCTCTGGAACGGAGAAATAAAATTAACAGCGTTGATCCCAGGGGGTACCCACCAGGCAATACTTGCCCCCTCGATTTAAAGGGTCAGGTCTGGGTTTATTGGCCAACGCCTGAAGCGCCACCATGAGGAAGAATACCGACGAAATCAACGCGTTTTTGTGTCTACCACCAATGAGCTTCAGCTTGTGGGTGGGCCCACATAAAAAAAGTCCTTGTGTCACGCCCTCATAAGTGGGATGAGAGGCAAACACCCCGTTCTCTTGATTTAAAGGAGCAGGGCTAGATTTATTTTGCCAGTACCTGGGGCGCTCTCTTGGCAGGTAATGCCGACGAGATCTACACATTTGTTGCGCCTACCATTCCATGAGTTTCATTTTATGGCTGATCCCACATTAAAAATACCTTGTGTCATACCTGCATACGTGGGATGCGTGGTAAATATCATATGAAATCAATTATTACTAAATAATACAAATACAATGCAAACAGGACCTGTTGGTTAAGTGGTTAATGGAGGCATAAATAAACTCCCTGATCTGAAAAGGAGATAGACTCCATCACTGTCTGGTTGATACCAACAATAGGCCACTCTGCCGACCTCACTGCCCTAGGGAAAGTCAGGAACCTCATCATCTATGTATTAATACTATGTATTAAATGAATAAAGTATGTCTTCGGGGCGGCCTAATGTCGGTATCAGCTAGACAGCGATGAAGTATATCCCATTTTCAATAGCGCTAGACTAAGGAGATTATTTAAGCGTCTGAGCGGAAGCGCCACACCTACCATCAGCTTCTCACTTTACTGCACAGATCCCTGTGCTGCTAATAGGCTGAGTTGGCGAAGGCCGGTATCGAGCTAGGAACCTTATGATTCCTAGCCATAAGCTCTAACGACTTAGCTAAACCAGCCCTAGTAACTCTACTATTCTTCTGCAAGGATGGGCTTGGCCTTAAATAACCCATGAAGGTTTATATGCCGCTAAAACAAAGAAAACAAACCTGTCAAATTATTACAGATATTTTATAAATATTCTATAACTAACATAAAAGTAAATAATGTCGACGGTGTGGCATATTGTCGGTATCAGCCAAACAGCGAGATTGTTTTTGCATCATTTTATTCATCTACATTTCTTTTCTTTACTCAGTTTTCCTCATATTGTCGGATTCAATTCCCTTTCCATTCTTACACACACACACACACACGCACACACCACACACACACACACACACACATATATATATATATATATATATATATATATATATATATATGAATAAGATATAATGAAAAAAATAAACGATGTTTACAACTGAAATAGGCTCATCAGAAGAGAAAGTGTGCAAACCGTTTCGGGGCCAATTCTCTTGACGGTTTAAAAAAGCAACACCCGGCCATCCTCAACTAATATGAGGACCCTATTGCATTATAATGTATCAACCGCACGTGGGTCGGTCATCAACAAAAATATAAGACGGGAAAAAGACCGTTAGTAAAAACAGAACGCTGCTAGTCAAACGTTGGAATTAATAAATAAAATTGTGCTGTCTGTATTAAAAAATAATATGAATTTTATTTAAAAATAAAAAAAATAAATGATTTTTTTGTTTGTTTTTATACCTGCCATAATAGCATTGAGTATTTTTATGCACACACACACACAATATATAATATATATATATATATATATATATATATATATATATATATATATATATATATATTGTGTGTGTGTGTGTGCATAAAAATACTCAATGCTATTATGGCAGGTATAAAACAAACAAAAAAAATTATAGTTTTTAGCTATATATCATCTGGATTTTCACTCTGAAGGAATACTGACCAGTGTGCTAAATTAATGTTTATCACTGGATTAACAATCAATTATCTAATTTATTATCTATGGAATTATCACTGCTGACCAAAAACTATTGAGAATTGGCACTGAGTTTTTCAGATTTAGTTTACACATCATTCTTTGATTATATCCGTTGCTCAAGATTCAATTTCAATTCATTTATTAAAATTATAATCATAAACATGATCAGTACCATACAAAATAATTATTTAAAGAACTATCCAAGAGGAATTTGCTATATTGTAAAAATAGAATATCAAAAAAGATAAACTCTTAGCGCCACACCTACCATGAACTCCTCAGTTTACCTCATAGACCCAGTGCTACTCATACACTTGGCAAGGGCCGGTATTGAACCCGGATCCTTGTCGTTTCGAGTGGGATGCTCTATCGATTAAACTAACATACACAGGCATACGTAAACCTGTGTGGTGGATGTGTATGTGTACCCGTGTTTCTATGTATGAGTGTGTTTGTGTCTCGATGTGTGAGTATATTTGTGTGTACGTATGACTAAGTGCGTGTACATGTGTGTGTCTCAGTGTGTGAATATGCGTTTAGGGTGTCGGTGTGTGCGTGTCTGTGTACGCTGCTGTCTCGCTGTGTGTGTGTGTGTGTGTGTGCATACCTGTCTCGATGTGTGAACATACGTGTATGCGTGTCTCGGTGTGCATGTATGTGAGTGTTTGCGCGCGTGTTTATATGTATATGTGTGTGTGTGCGTGTCTCGGTGTGTGTATATGTGTGTATGTGTGCGTTAGTGTATGGTGTGTGTATATGTGTGTATGTGTGCGTTAGTGTATGGTGTGAGAATATGTGTATGTATGTGCGCATGTCTCTATGTATGTGTGTGTGTGTGTGAGGTGTTATTCGTGTCTCAGTGTGTGACTGTGTGTATGTGTGTGTGTGTGTCTTGCTGTGTCTGTGCTTCGATGTGCGAGTATGTGTGTGTTTGCGCGCATGTCTGTGTATATGTGTGGACGCGTCTCTTGGAGTATGCGTGCGTGTTCAATGAGTGAGTATGTGTGTGTATGTGCGCATGCCTGTGTGTATGTGCGCATGCCTGTGTGTGTGTGTGTGTGTGTGTGTGTGAGAGAGAGAGAGAGAGAGAGAGAGAGGAGTTTGCATTGGTGTCTCGGTGTGTGAGTATGTGTGTGCGTGTCATGGTGTGTGTGTGTGTGTGGTTTGCGCGCGCGTCTCTATGAATGTATGTGAGCGCGTGTCTCAGTGTGTGTGTACGTGTGTATATATCTGTGTGTATATGTGTGTGTGCGTATCTCGGTGTGTGTGTGTGTGTGTGTGTGTGTGTTTTCGATGTGTTTGTGTGAGAGTTTACATTCTTGTCTCGTTGTGTGAGTATGTCTGTGGGCGTGTGTATTTGTGTGTGTATGGGCACGTGTCTCCTTGTGTGTGTGTGAGTTTGCATTTGTGTCTCGCTGTGTGAGTATGTCTGTGTGCAAGTGTCTTGGTGTGTGTGGGGGGTATGGGTATGTGCTTCTGTGTGTGTGTGTGTGTGAGTTTGCGTTTGTGTCTTGGTGTGTATATGTGTGTGCGTGTCTTGGGATGTATGTGTCTGTGTGTGAATGTGTCTGTCTGTCTGTCTGTCTGTCTGTCTGTCTGTCTCTGTGTGTGTGTGTGTGTGTAACAGAGAAGAAAAATCCGGGAAAGTAGACAGAAAACAAATTGAGAGATTTCTATTTAATAGAAAAATTATTTATTCACATTATTTCCCGCTTCTTTTTTTTTTTTACTTTCTTTTAAAAACTCCGATGTCCAGCTTGACGTGACGGATTTTATCGATCAATTAGACATTCTATAGTCGATGATTTCGACCTCCATTTTACCCCCGTGACCTTTGACATGCCCAAACCGAGTGGAAATGAATTGAAACTCAACTGTCTTTGGCATCAAGCAATGACTTCGACAGACAAGCATAAAATAGTAGAATTCTTTAAAGTTCAAAATGTTAGACAGAATACGCTGAAAGAAACAGGTATAGCGGAAAATCGGTACTTTTAAAAGGAAGTTGCGAATGTCACGAGAAATCCGTAAACTTTTCGTAAATGATCCTTTAAATGCTAAAATTTCGACTGAATGTCGCTCCATTTTATGCTTTCTATAAGAATGTCTTTAATAACTATGGCGAAAAAATTGGAATATTGCACTAAACAATATTATACTTTCAATAGTGAAGTCTTGCTTAAAATATTTCATCACTCAGTGAGAAACAACTTGCCAAAAGAGGATAGACTCGTTTGCACTTCGTCTGACACCAACAATAGCCCCCCCCCACACACACACACACCTTCGCTGACATTACTTTTACCAAATGTTGGATTTGTTGTTTTTATTTTACGGCATATGACCCCTTTTTTAAAATTATGTTCTGTCTCATATATTTGGAAAACATCCATAATGAAGATGTTCTTTAAATTGCTAATATTTTGTCACCTAAGTTGATTTCTAGTATAATTCTCAAATACATGACATGTATAATTCCATTGTCCAAGTCAATCGTTGTGTATCTTTTTCATTTTGTTTGACATCTCATGTGCTATAAATACTCCTTCAAAGGAACACTTATAAGGGAGTGTCAAACGTCTGATAAATATCAAATTCTTTCTAATATAGGGCTATCTAGTGACCATTAATGGATTTCTGATGCAATTCTGAACCATAACCATTTGTCCCAAGTATTATTTATTATATTTTTAACAAAGCTGTAATGTTCAATCCAAAGGTCCACGAAAGGGCCAATTTAGCCCCACTGTGTACGTTTGTTTTTGTTTTTTTTAAATTAAATTCTTTTAACTATTTATACTGTAGGCACTGTGTAATGGTTACTTTTAAATCAGCGATTGTTAGTAGTAATCACAGAATTAATAACAATAATCAGAAAACTAATAATAAACCAAATTCTCTTTCGTTTCAATGAAAAGTGGTCAAAGGGCTTTAATGTCATTTATTGATTATTATTTGAAGATAAAAGTTGAAAAATCTTCTATATTTTTGAAAAATCGAATAAAAAAAATTCTAGCCAGAACATTTAAAGATTATAATCTCATATTCATGTTTGAATGCCAAATAAAGTCATTTTGCCATTCAGTTTATTACAGTACCTGTTGTTGCATCATTTTGAAAAGTTAACTGCGAAACTGTTTTCAATGGCCATAATTACAATATGAACTCCCGCAGTTAGCTGTCATAAATCAATATCTTGATTAATTCAGTGGATTTAACCCTGAAGATCATTATTGGTGAAACTCGAGTAGATAATTTCTATACACACTATAATATATATATATATATATATATATATATATATATATATATATATATATGAGGTCTGAGAAAAAAGAACGTTGAAAAAGTGAACGGTTTGAAATATGACGCCAAATATTCTTTTTACATCATTAAGACTGTTAACAATATCTACCTACTAATAACATGCAATTATATATATATATTCAACGAAATAGCGGTTTACAGTGTGAATGGGAAGGCTAATTTGCATATTGATCTTAAAAAATTTGATTTTAATAAATATATGCTTAGCATTATTGATTTCTAATTGTTTGGTTTTATCTTAATAAATATGAGCAAAAATCTCGGAGATAAATCTTAACAGAAATCTATTAACATAAAGAAATAACTGTAATTTTATTCTTTTCTTCCTATTTTAACTAAATAGTTAAATTAGGGAAATTTACCACTGAAAGACGGGAGTAAGGGAAAATGGTGGAACAGTTAGTTTCTAAGTTGTTCTATTTTCCGATTATACCCCCTCTGTTCCAAATATTTTTATCTGAATTCTTATTCAGTTTCATTAGCCTTTCTAATTTAACATGATATTTTATTATATTAAAACTTGAATACTTGCACCCGGAGGGTGCATATATTTGCTAGTATATATAATCAAGCGAGAAAGGGAAGAAATCTTCCTTATAACGTTGTAGTTTTTTAAATGTCGTAATTTACAAAGGTCAATGTGTGCTCTTATTGTCAAAGATAACAAGATATAAGTGTAATTTTATTCTTTATTTCCTATTTTAATTAAATAAATAATAAAATTAGCAAAAATTAGCAATGAAATACAGGAGTGACGGAAGGGTACGTTCCAGTTGTTCTAGTTTTGATTATACCACTTTCTGTTTAAAATCTGCATTCTTATTTAGTATCTAATTAATATAATTTTTTTATTATATTAAAACGGACCGGGGGGTGCATATATTTGCCAGTGTATATAACAAAAAGACAAAAGGCATGGATAAAAGTCAAGGGAAATGAAGAAATACAAATAGAACTGGATGGAAAACCTGTCTTGATATAGTTCTCACCACAAAAAAAATAATTAAAAAGACAAAAAAACAAAGATAACAAAAACAACGAAATAAAATAACGAAAGGTATTTTTGTTACAGTTTAACGTCTTTTGAAGGTTCTTGCCTTTTCGTCATACTGTGCGTTTGTTTGTTTTTTTTGTTTTCCTATTGTTTTTTTTTTGTTTTATTTATTTATTTTTTTTTTTTTTTGTTCTTGTTCATTTAATTTCTTATTGTTGGCACTGTCGTCTTTTTTTCCCCTTGGGAACCAGTTGTGGTGAACTGGTCAATTCAAACCCGCTCATCAATCAATGGCAAAAGAAGAGACTGAAATCAAGTGCAGAATAGATGAACTGACAGAAGAGTCCACTAGGGTGGGACACGTGACAGGACTGGCCATTCTTGGCTTGAAAGCTCCAAGTGAACAAAACGAATAAAAAGAGGAGAAATGAAAAAAAAAAGATTAAAAAAACACCCAAAAAACAATTCAACAATTCTACAATCAACTGACAGCTGTCACATGTACACATCTTGGCCTCTTCATTGGTTAACTTTACTCGTTGAATTGTCCAAAGAAACTTGCTTGGTTATTTTGAAAAAAAAAAGCACACAAAATCATTAGAATGCTCTTTTCAAAACAGTGAGGAAAGTAGAGTAAATTCAGCAGGGTGACTTAATGTCGGTATTAACCATACATCGAGGGAGTCTATCCTCTTTTCCAAAACACTAGACCAAGGAGATTATTTTAGAATCTGAGTTGGAGCGCCACATCTACCATCAGCTCCTTTAAATATCAAGGTTGTGGTTTTCTCTTTTCACATTTATTATCATTATGATACAAAAAGATCCCCCGCACCCCCAAAAAAACAATTCAACAATTCTACAATCAACTCACAGTTGTCACGTGTACACATCTTGGCCTCTTCATTGGTTAACTTTACTCGTTGAATTCTCCAAAGAAACTTGCTTGGTTATTTTGGAAAAAAAAGCACACAAAATCATTAGAATGCTCTTTTAAAAACAGTGAGTAAAGTAGAGTGAATTCAGCGAGGTGGCCTAATGTGGTTATTAATCCTACGTCGAGGGAGTCCATCCCATTTTCACTAGCGCTATAGCAAGGAGATTGTTGTAGCATCTGAGGTGGAGCGCCACATCTACCATCAGCTCCTTTAAATATCAAGGTTGGGCGTTTCTCTTTTCATATTTATCTTCATTATGATACAAAAAGTATTAAAAAAAGACACAAAAAGAACAAGAAACCAATTCTACAATCCACAGGCAGCTGTACACATCTTGGCCTCTTCATTGGTTAACTTTCATTGTTGAATTGTCCAAAGAAACTTGGCTGTTTATCTTTTAAAAACACACAAAATCATTAGAATACTCTTTTAAAAACTCGTTTTAAAGTGAAGGGTCGTCTAATGTCGGTATTAGCCATACAGTGAGGGACTCTATTTCCTTTTCACTAGCGCTAGACCAAGGAGACTATTTTAGCATTTGAGGTGGCGTTCCACATCTACCATCAGCTCCTCACTTTACCGCACAGATCCCCGTACTACTCATACACTGAGTTGGTGAGGACCGGTACTTTAAATATCAAGGTTGGGGGGGGGATTAACTTTTCATGTTTATTATCATTATGATACGCTTGTTCCAAATCTTTTCTCTGTTATCATCCTGCAACACCCTCTGGTTAAAAATGACTGTGTCTAAATTATCCAAGATGTAAATGTCAATACATATCATCATTATGATACAAAAAGACCTCTCCCCCCAAAAAAAACAAACAAAAAAAAAAACAATGCAACAATTCTACAATCAACTGACAGCTGTCACGTGTACACATCTTGACCTCTTCATTGGTTAACTTTCCTTGTTGAATTGTCCAAAGAAACTTGGTTGTTTATTTTGAAAAAAAAGCACACAAAATCATTAGAATGCTCTTTTAAAAACAGTGAGGAAAGTAGAGTAAAGTCAGCGGGGTGACCTAATGTCGGTATTAACCATACATCGAGGGAGTCCATCCCCTTTTCACTAGAGCTATACCAAGGAGATTATTGTAGCATCTGAGGTGGAGCGCCACATCTACCATCATCTTCTCACTTTACCACACAGATCCCTGTGCTACTCATATCAAGGTTGGGGTTTTCTCTTTTGACGTTGATTATCATTATGATACAAAATAACAAAAAACAAAACAAAAACAAAACAATACAATAATTATACAATCAACTGACAGCGGTCACGTGTGCACATCTTGGCCTCTTCATTGGTTAACTTTCCTTGTTGAATTATCCAAAGAAATTGATTGGTTAGTATTATTAGCGTTGTTCGGACTATTGTCCCCATCTTCATTGTTATTTGTACAGCGTTTCGGCCGATATACCCTCCGGCCTTCTTCCGGTATTTCTTGTCGGACTCGGGAACCTTCTTTTCGAACTCGGGAATTTTCTTGTCGTATTCGGGAGCCATCACGGAACTTTGAACCAAACCCTTTATTTATTCCACGGGGGTATCCTGTTCTCATTCCGCTAACCATAGCTGGAGTGTGGGTAGGAGCTGTGCTAATTAATTATTTTTCTAACGGCTTTCACTCAGGATTGAACTCGGGAACTCGGGAAAATTCCCGAGTTCGAAAAGAAGGTTCCCGAGTCCGAGAAGGTTCCCGAGTCCGACAAGAAATACCTGAAGAAGGCCGGACGGTATATCGGCCGAAACGTTGTACAAATAACAATGAAGATGGGGACAATAGTCCGAACAACGCTAATAATACTAATCTTCAAGCCTCATCATAAACATTCAGAGAAATACTTGATTGGTTGTTGTTATGTTTTTAACATACAGATAAAAAAAATGAAGGATTGAAATGATAATGCAAGACCAAGTAGTTAGAAAATTAACAAGGTTTTATTTAACACAGGGTAGAAACTGCTTCTACTCTCAAGCAATTTAACCAGTATCTGAACGCTGCGTCCAAACGTAAACAAACACCATCCACCCGTTAGATGGCGGAGACCTCACTTCCGGCTTTGGCAAATCAAAAGGGAGCAACTCTATTTTTGTTTTAAGTCTATTTTTGTTAGGTGATCCAAACGGTTATTTTGAAGAAAAAAAAAGCACACAAAATCATTAGAATGCTCTTTTAAAAACCGAGAAGTGTTCTTTTAAAATCCACGTTGAGGTTTTCTCTTTTCATATTTATTATCATTATAATACGCTTGTTCCTAACTCTACCCTCCGTTATCATCCTGCAACACCCTCTGGTTAAAGATGACGCTCTCCAAATTATCCAAGATGCAAATGTCAATACAGATTATCTTGTTTCGCTTAATCGTAGATTTATTATTGTCCCATTTTACTTCACTCAAAAACTATACTTTAAATATCCATGTTGATTCATTTCTCTTTTTACGTTTATTATTCTTATTATTCTTGTGGGTTTTCACACCTGCCGTAGCTGGTGGTTCACTGGAGGCTGAGTGACAGCAAGTCTCCTCACATCTCCAGGACTCTTCTGAGTATTCGAACCGATCCCAGCAGTGCCGTAGTTTGGATGGTCTCGATTCTTCTTTTGATTTTTGATTCGCCCAAATTATTTTACAGACATTTGGGGACCGTTCCAAGGGAACCAATTACAATTGTTACAACCATCAACTTTATGTTACACAGTTTCTGCAGTTCTCTGGCAAGGTCTAAGTGTTTGTCAATCTTTTCCCGTTCTTTCATTTTCACTTGCTGGTCGGCCGAGACAGCAAAATTCTCGAGATTACAGGTTTTCATTGTTATTTTTATTGTGTTTTTTACACCAGCGTTAGCTGATGCTCTTTTACTGGAGTCCGAGTGACAACAGGTGTTCTCAGGTCTCCAGGACTCTTCTGAGTATTGTCCGATTGCAGCAATGATGTGGTCTGGGTCTCAATTCTTCCTCTGATTTTCAGATCCTCCAGTCTTTTTTCCAAGTTTTTTGGGACCATTACAAGTGCACTAACTACAATTGGTATCCATTTGACCTAGTAGAGACTAAAGATTGGTTTATAAAAGCATGTAATCCAATCATAGTCTTAAAGTTGTTAGCAAATTTCAAGTTATTAATGATTTTTTCATAGCAAGATCAATATTCCGATGTGGCACTGCATCTATGACAAAACTTTTTCTTTATTAGTTCACACATATTGAACATTATTTGTACAAAAAAAACATATTCAAATATAAATCAAATCATCGAGTTTTTTGTGGAAAAATCAAGAACTGCTGATATTTAATATGTATATATACATTTACTTTGTCGTTAATTGTTTCATTTTCGTAGTTTCCTCGGCTCAGGAATTGAACCTTGGTCGACCAGTCCATTTCTTTCGACTCTAACCATTACAGCACACACCTCCAATACCTCTAGTATTATCGGGATTTATACTGAGAATACACTGACGATGATTTCGTTGCTGGGATGAAAGCGTATTTTTTCTTCTTTTTGTATTGTATTTTTTTTTGTTATTTATGTTTTGTTATTTTATGCTTTTTGTTTTGTACTTTTCCCATGGCCTCGGGATTTTATACAATTTACAACATTTGTCACTGGTGAACCCGAAAGTGTCTTCTTTCCACTTTTCACATAAAACACAGATTTATGGGGGTACTCCATAAAATGAAGTACATAGGTTTACCATGAATAGAATTGCTTCGTTGGTTTTACGGCATGTCAACACTTGTTGGATTATTTAATGCCGATGGCATTTTACAAGGTTTTTCCAGTAACACATTTTTATGGTTTCAAATAACTACTCCTATTCAAAAATAATATCAAGTAAACATATAAAAAAAGTAAGTTGTCGGAATGGCCTATTGTCGGTATCAGCCCGACAGCGAGGGAGTCTATCCCCTTTTCACAAGTGCTATACCAGGGAATTTTTTGCTGAGGTGCGTCGCTACACCTATCGTCAGTTACCCACTTTACCGCACAGATCAGATTACCTAATCTGTGCTACTCATATGCTGAGTTGGCGGGGACCGGTATCGAACTCAGAACCTTGCGATTGCCAAGACTCGTGCTCTACCGACTGCACTAACTCGGCCCCTTAAACATATATATATATATACCACCCCTCCACACGACCAGGATGTGGCACAAGGTCAATTTCTTAAGCGGAGTTCAACAGGTTTGAATTCAGAGTTTTCCTTCTCCTAGACCGGTTGCCGAACCAAGGTTAAAGAGTCCAGTTTGTCCTTCTACTTATCCATAGCTGGTGGGAGAATGGGATTCATACCTTTCCCAAAAGTATTAGCGCTAAGTGAAATGCAATTAAAACTTAAACATATATAGATTCCAGGTAATAGTCTTAATACAAATAATTTTGCCTCTTTGCCAACCAAATTTCCACCACGACTGCACCAATATTAGTGTTATTTTTCCCTGTATGATGGGATATTTCAAAGTTCACTATCTTTTCACATCAGAACTCATTCTATTCAAATAAAATCCTATATTATTGTAATCTGAGTATGTCTGCTTAATTATAATGAACTAACCATCAGTAGGATCGCAGTCGTGGGAGACTCGCTGCGATCGGCTTAAAGTAGGCAAAAAAATTAATTGCTACATAACCATGAAACGGCACTCCACCGTATAATTTAAGGAGATATCTTCACAAAATGATCATGGCCGCATGTGTTTTACCAAAGAAATAAATGATTGATGAAGAAGTCATACTGTAAACACACACACTCACACACACACACACACACACACACACACACACACATATATATATATATATATATATATATATATATATATATGTATATATATATATATATATATAGGGTGTTGTTATTTGTTTGGGTGTGTCAATGTATTATTTACTTTTTTCTAAAACTCATTTCCCTGAAAGTGAATATATATATATATATATATATATATATATATATATATATATATATATATATATATATATATAACTCATCTCCTAGAAAGTGAAACATATCCTTGAGAAATATAAACATATATATTCAATGTTGGAATAATTAGTACATTGCTTACCAAACCAGAAAAAAAACTTTATTTTCCAGGAACACATTTTTCCTATAAATCATATTAAGAGGAGAATTATTATAATTTATTAAAAACAGAAAATTCTCGTCTGACATTCGTCCTAACAAATTATAACCAACAACAGATGGTCATCAATTTCTGGTCTTCGGTTCAAGAACCAATTCTATAAAAATACTTAAATATGCTTTGGGCTGGAAGGATATAATATGATTCAACTTTATATGAAAGCGCATGGTGTAATGGTTATAGTCGTTAGAAATGGAAACGGTGATTTAAAATCCTGGACGATACTGTTTGCATTTCACATAACGCTAATACCTTTGTGAAAGGTATGAATAAGAAGTATGAAATAAGACTTTGACAGATAAGCGACATCAGATAATAAGGATTAAATTTCTCTCTCTTTCTTTCGTCATAAGAAATGGAAACGCTGATTCAAAATCCTCGATGATGCTGTTTGCGTTTCAAATATAGCTAACACCCTTGTGAAAGGTATGAATAAGAATGGAGTATGAAATAAGATTTTGTCGGATAAGTGACATCAGATAATCAGGATTTACATTTTGAATTCTGCCCCTTGACGATTTGGATGGTCTCTTTTTTAACCAGAGGTCGCTAATACTCTTGTGAAAGGTATGAACAAGAATTAAGTATTAAGTAAGATTTTGTCGGATGTGACATCAGATAATCAGGATTTACATTTTGAATTCTCCCCCTTGACGATTTGGATGGTCTCTTTTTAACCAGAGGTCGCTAATACCCTTGTGAAAGGTATGAACAAGAATGAAGTATGAAATAAGATTTTGTCGGATAAGTGACATCAGATAATCAGGATTTACATGTTGAATTCTCCTTCTTGAAGATTTGGATGGTCTCTTTTTTAACCAGAGGTTGGTTAGATAAAGGAAGAAGAGTATCTTCTTGTGGAGACGTGGCGTGAAATGGTTATCGTCGTTATAAATGGAAACGGTGAGACGAGCTCAAATTCTGGACGAGACTGTTTGCATTTAACCCATCCAAAGCTGGTGTGAAATATTCGCAAGCAGTGAAGAAATATATAGAACAAGAATTGAATGCTTGTGTTTGAATGTTACGCCTTGATCACCTTGTATAAATAGTGGACTATTCCATTTTGATTGTAAAGGAAGGGAATATACGACAAGGCAGGCATAAACATAAACCTAAAATTAGGAAGAAAAGAGAAAAAGGAAACAATGATGCTATACATCAGACGATTGTCATCTGCTTGAAATGGAAAGAATGAAGAAAGGACAAAAGAAAATGAAGAGCACTGGCTTCCTGACTATTTACCCATAACAATAACTTGGAATGAAACGCAATTACCCTTGACGTCAGCTCGTTGAGTCAAATTCTTCTATAGTAACTGATTCTTCATGAAAATTTCCATTTTCTGGAAAGACATGGATCCACTGTTCAGAATAAGTTAAGTAAAGAATTATAATCCACATCTTGTAATATGAAATCCAGAACCATCTTTGATACTTTACTTGATAAGGGAAAGAACCATCGTAATAAACTCTCTTTCCATCGAAAAAACGACACAACGAACGAAGCATAGTATTCTATTTAGTATTGTCAATGTATCTCATAGTTCAATCTCATCTATGAGTTAAATTGTAAAAAATGTGTTTTAAAAGATGTATTAAAAAATATTGAGCATAAAAAAGATTTTGAATACCCATCAAAGATTTTGAATACTCCCAGAAATAGCAGAGATTTATCAAGTCAAAATTTTCAATACGTAGAATAGATCTTATACTCATTAACGATGTCTCGATGAAAATCTTAATTAGATTTGTCTAATAAAAAAAGCCCATGTTATTAATACGTTTAAAATACTACAATGTGTGTTATATATCACTTAGAAATAAAGATTTACATAATATAATCTGCGTACTGAGTTTAACAAAAGTGGATTTAATAAATAATTACTTGGTGTTATTGATTTCTAATATTATTGTTTTATTCTCCAAAGTATGAAAATTAATTCTGTGAATGATTTCATATAGACACCAATTAAAATCTTATTATAATGGAGATTGTGGGTTTGTCTGTCTGTAACCGAAACTATATTACTATTCAAGTCACAATTCCCTTTGTTATTTACATCACATTCTCCATGATTTTATTTTTATTTAAACCTCAATTATTAATAAAATTGTCTTACACCATTAAGACTGTTGACCATATATACATACTAATAACATGCAATTGTATTTATATATACAAGAAAATAGCGGTTTATAGTGTGAATTGGAAGGCTAATTTGCATATTGATCTTAAAAATTTGATTTTAATAAATATATGCTTAGTGTTATTGATTTCCAACTGTTTGGTTTTATATTAATGAATATGAGCAAAAATCTCGGGGATAAATCTTAAAAGAAATCCATTAACAAGAAGAAATAACTGTAATATTATTCTTTACTTTCTATTTTAACTAAATAGTTAACTTAGGAAAATTTACCAATGAAAGACGGGAGTAAGGGAAAATGGTGGAACAGTTAGTTTCAAAGTTGTTCTATTTTTCAATCATACCCCCTATATTCCAAATATTTTTATCTGAATTCTTATTCAGTTTCATTAGCCTTTCTAATTTAACATGATATTTTATTATATTAAAACTTAAATACTTGCACCCGGAGGGTGCATATATTTGCTAGTATAATTAAAATAAGTGTAATTGTTTTGGATGTCTTCTTAGTCTTTCTAATTCAATATATTTCATTACATTAACACTCTACCAACTGAGCTATATGTAAACCAACAATAAATATGTATTCTAAAATATAGAAGTTATAAATTCAAATAAAACTACAGACAAAGCGACTTAATGCATATTGGAGTCGGATTGGTAGATACTATAAGCAGAGGTAGTGGCATGAACGTCTACTATCAGCTCATATGTTACCGCAGAGATATCTGTGCTATTTATTCGCTGAGTTGGCGAGTGGCTGGAATCGAACCAGGAACCTTGTGGTTTTTAGCTGGACACTCTACCGACTAAGCTATAAATAAACTAACAACAAATATGTATTCTGAAATATAGAAGTTATAGATTCAGATAATTTATATAGAAACCAATAAAAATATTAATTTTCTTAGTCTTTCTAATTTATTTCATTACATTAAAATCTAAATACTTACGCAGGGAGGGCGCGTATTATTGGTATTAATATTAATATTTGTTTTAGTCTCCAGCATAAATAAACCAGTAATAAATATGTATTCTAAAATGTAGATTGGTAGATACTATTAGCAAAGATAGTGACTTGAACGTTTACAATCAGCTGCAAACTTTAACTCAGAGATCTCTGTCCTACTCATACGCTGAGTTGGCGAGCGGCCGGTATCGAACCAGGAAACTTGTTATAGATTCAAATAAAACTACAGACAAAGTGACTCAATGCTTATTGGGTTGGGATTGATAGATACTATTAGTAAATATAGTGGCTTGAACGTCTACTATCAGCTCTATACTTTTACCGCACAGATATCTGTGCTACTCATACGCTGAGTTGGCGGGTGACCGGTATCGAACCAGGAAACTTGTGGTTCTTATTCGGACACTCTAAAGACTGAGCTATACATTCTGATAAAGCTACAGACAAAACGACCCAATGTATATTGGGTTAGGATTGATAGATACTATTAGCAAAGGTAGTGGCTTGAACGTCTACTATCAGCTCCATACTTTAACCCCTGTGCTACTCATACGCCGGCATCGAACCAAGAAACTTGTGGTTCTTATCCGGGCACTCTACATACTGAGCTATAAATAAACTAGAAATAAATATGTCTTCTAAAATATAGAACTTATAGATTCAGATAAATTTATATTGAAACCAATAAAAAATATTAATTTTGTTAGTCTTTCTAATTTAATACATTTCATTACATTAATATCTAACTACTTACACAGGGAGGGTGCGTATTATTACTAGTATTATTAATATTTGTTTTAGTCTCCAGCATAATAAACCAGTAATAAATATGTATTCTAAAATGTAGAACTTATAGATTCAAATAAAACTACAGACAAAGCGACTCAATGCATATTGGGTTGGGATTGGTAGATACTATTAGCAGAGATAGCGACTTGAACTTTTTATGCACTGCATATCAGCTTGGGGATTTCCTGTCTTCCTGAATAAGACGCGGCATTGATAAGACTTCTTGGATAAAATTACTTCCACGAATATTCCATTTTATTCGACAGTCTGTATTTCTCTTGTTATTTCTTCAGGTCTAGGATTCTTCCATTGTCTTTGGAGCTGGTATTGTGTGCGTCGTGTCCTGCTGCACGTTCTTGGTTGAAATGGACAGATCTGTTAAGGGTCTCTGGGGGTTCAGGATTAAAAGCGACTGCGTATTTAAGCGAGGGGACGGTTGCTTTTATTTGTTCCACTGGCTGGACACAGTGCGTCTCCTGACCATTCGGTATGCAGTCGAGCGCATAATGGACAATTGAAAATGTCATTCATTTTTAAGCCAGCTTGTTTGACAAGTAAAGAAAATTGCGGTTATTTACTAAGTAACTTATCCGGAATATACGAGATGTTTTGTTGTGGAAGATTCTTCGAATTGGCTTGGTTACAATTCATGGATAGAGAGTAAAACGAGAATGGGGAGAGTTGGGGAAGAGCAAAAGGTGGAGAGAAGAGAAAAGCGGAAGAAAATGTATCTATATTAAAGTGGAGAGGAAAAGAGATTAACGAATAGATAGAATTAGGAGAGTAAGAAAACAGCAGTATTTAGAGAAGAAGAGAAGAAGAAGAAGAAGAAGAAGAAGAAGAAGAAGAAGAAGAAGAAGAAGAAGAAGAAGAAGAGAAGAAGAAGAAGAAGAAGAAGAAGAAAGAGACAAAACAATGATAGAGTATGATGAGTAAGGAATATAAGAAGAAGAAGAAGAAGAAGAAGAAGAAGAAGAAGAAGAAAGAAGAAGAAGAAGAAGAAGAGACAAAACAATGATAAAGTAGGATGAGTAAGGAATATTAGAGGAGGAAGAAAACGAAAAAAGAACAACAAGAACAAGAACAAGGAGAAGAATGAAAAGCCGGTGAAGAAGAAAAAGAAAATGAAAAGCAAATGAAGAAGAAGAAGAAGAAGAAGAAGAAGAAGAAGAAGAAGAAGAAGTGACAAAAAATGATAGAGTATGATACGTAAGGAATATTAATAGAAGAAGAAGAAGAAGAATATGATGATGATGAGTAGGAGGAGGAAGAGGAATAATAATAATAATAATAATAATAATAATAATAATAATAATAATAAGATGATGATGATTAAGAAGAAGAAGAAGAAAAAGAAGAAGAATATATATATATATATATATATATATATATATATATATATATTTATATATATATATTGGAGTTTATGTAGCCTGGGCATGTAGTCAACACCTAGGCGAGAAACTATCAGTAGACAGGTGTTTACTCCATGTCCGGGGTACCTTAACTGAAATAAACGCTATCTCTCCCTCTCCCCATCTCTCTCTCTCTCTCTCTCTCTCACTATATATATATATATATATATATATATATATATATATATATATATATAATTCTGAAGGTAAATCTGTGGATAAGATAGAGAAAGATATAACGTCAAAAGAAAGAAAAACTAAAAACAATAATACGGAGCCTGAAAAAGTTACACAAAGAAGAATAAACATTTTAAAGAGCGTACACCTGAACATCGAAGAGAAAGAATGAAAGAAAAGAAACTTTTATATAAGGAATGAAAGAAAAAGAAAGAATTAGGTAAAGGAATAAAGAAAAGCAAAAGAAAGATAATCCTAAAAGGAAACAAAAACAATGTCATTGAAACAAAGAGTAAGATGATAAATATGAAAATAAAATGAAAATATTAACATATATTCAAAGGAAGTATAAAAACTACTTATAAAAATTAGTTGTGTTTTTCGTTCTTATATTCTCTTTCCTTTACATTTCAAGATACATTTTATTCGTTTTCAATATTTTTATTTTCATTCTTTCCAAATTGTATTTTTCATACATTTTATTATGATGACGTCATTGCTTTCTCATCTCTTATTCTACGTTTCCTCTTCATATATTTAATATATTTGCCTGTCTGTTTGCATGTCTGCCGTCCCTGACTGTCTGCCTCTCTTTCTCTCTCTCTCTCTCTCTCTCTCTCTCTCTCTCTCTATATTATATATATTATATATATATATATATATATATATATTATTTTAAACAAAGACACATCTCCTGTTTAACAATTTTGTTTGTGATTTTTTTCAAGTTTTCTGGACAACTTTTTAATATTTGGGTGAAATTCGTGGATTAGTCTAAAATCATGTGTACTTTCGGCCATATATTATAATATTATTATATAATATATATATATTATATATTATATATATATATATATAAAACATTCCATTCATTCTTCATTGCCATCGTGGTAAATACAGCTTTAAAATTAGTAGTTTTTTGACACACCTTGTATTGTGAAAAATTAATGAATGTAACGTTATTGTTTCAGAATACAAGGTCTATTAAAAAGTACAAAACATCTCGATACGTTTTTGATACCTAGTATATATATATATATATATATATATATATATATATATATTATATTATTATTATTATTATTATTATTATTATTATTATTATTATTATTATTATTATTATTTCATTGCGTTATTTTAAAATAATAATAGTTTTGAATAATGTATACATGGATGAACTTCTGACCGAAACACGTGTAAAATATCTTATTTATCCATTCTATACTTTCTTTCCTTTATTTCTTTTTTCAACATACAGTCGGATTCACTTCCATTTATATATATATATAATATATATATATATATATATATATATATGTGTGTGTGTGTGTGTGTGTGTGTGTGTGTGTGAGATTATGTGCTTAATTAAATTCATACCTAACTTTGTTGATTAATTAATTAATTATAACTAAATGAATTAGGCGTGCATATCGGTTTAAATGTAAAGCGTAAACAAATCGAGAAAAAGTCATCTCTGTATGAACATTTCAGCCCATTAGGCCTCATCAGCAGAGCTATAGACAGGGCTGAAATGTACATACAGAGATGACTTTTTCTCGATTTGTTTACGCTTTACATTTAAACCGATATGCACGCCTAATTCATTTAGTTATAATTAATTAATAAACAAAATTAGGTATGACTTTAATTAAGCACATAATCTCCACAAATTGTCAGCCTTTGCCATTTCAAACACATTGTTTGACTACTTCATATATATATATATATATATATATATATATATATATATATATATATATAATGAAAAAAAATGAACGGATAACGTAGAGAAGGAAATAATGTTGAAGGAAAGAAAATAAAAAAACAAAAACACAGAGATTTTGAAAGGAAAAAGTAAAATGATATATCAAATATATATGAAGAAGGAAAAAAAATGAAAGATTATAAAGCGACGAACACAACATAATCGTCTGAATGACAAATATGATTTGAAGGAAGAATGAAAAAAAATAGTTTGAATATGATTATAATGTTGGGAAAAAGATAAATGACAGAAAATAGAATAAAAGATGTAAAATGAATTGAAATATAATGTATTAGGAAAGATAAAGGAAAGAGAATAGAAAAATGAAAGAGAAAATGAAATGAAAAAAAATAAAGGAAAAAATGAATAAGAATAGAAGAAGGAAAAATAGAAGGAAAAAACGAGAAAATAGATTATGGAAGGATAGAACCCATTTTATGAAATAAACACATACATTGTCTCACGAACGAGAAATGAATACGAATAGAAGAAGGAAATCTGAAATAGAATGAAAAAATACAGAAAAACACAGGAAATAGATAAATGAAAGGCAGAAATAATTTGAAGGGAGAAAAATATACAATGCAGTAAGTGTTAGGAAAGATAAAGGAAAGAGAATAGAAAAATGAAAGAGAAAATGAAATGAAAAAAAATAAAGAAAAAAAAGGCGAAAATAGATTAAGGAAGGATAGAACTCATTTTATGAAATTAAACATATACATTGTCTCACGAATGAGAAATGAATAAGAACAGAAGAAGGAAAAATAGAAGGAAAAAACGAGAAAATAGATTAAGGAAGGATAGAACTCATTTTATGAAATAAAACATCTACATTGTCCCACGAATGAGAAATGAATAAGAATAGAAGAAGGAAAAATAGAAGGAAAAAACGAGAAAATAGATTAAGGAAGGATAGAACTCATTTTATGAAATAAAACACATACATTGTCTCACGAATGAGAAATGAATAAGAATAGAAGAAGGAAAAATGAAATAGAATAAAAAACATCGAAAAAACACGGAAAAATAGATGAATGAAAGACAGAAATAATTTGAAGAGAGAAAAAATATACAATGCAGTAAGAAATATAAAGTTAGGAGAATAGAAGAATGAGGGATAAATAGAAAGAGAAAAAAGAGGAAATACATTTGTACAGATACAAAACCTTACGAAAGATTAGTATTATCTGTGTTATTCGGACTATTGTCCTCATCTTCATTGTTATCTGTACAACGTTTCGGTCGATATGCCCCCCGGTCTTCTTCATGTATTTCTTGTCGGACTCAAGACTCGGGAACCTTCTTTTCGAACTCGGGAACTTTCTTGTCGTAGTCGGGAACCTTCTTGTCGTAATCGGGAGCCATCACGGAACTTTGAACCTACCCTTTATTCAGTCACGGAGATATAATTTCCAAAATTTACACTGAATTGTCCAATTGGACACATGCCCTAGTGGATAAGGTAGTTAGGTTAAGACAGTTCTAAGCGACAGTTATCTCTGGATTCTAGGTTCAATCATGACCGGAGGCAGTAACATGGAAAAATAATTAACACAGTTCCTACCACAGCTATGGTTAGTGGAATGAGAACAGGATACCTCTGTGGATTGAATACCCCCATGCATTCTGGAAAAAATATGGTTTAATTCATTCTTCATTTCTATCTTGGTAAATATAGATTTATACTCTTGACTCACCTTGAAAAAAATAATGAATGGAACCTTATTTTTCCAGAATACAAGGTGTGTCAAAAGGTACAAAAAATCTCGATACTTTTTCGACACACCTTGTAAATAATTTGAAGAAAGAAGACAAAGGTAAATGAAAGAGAATAGAGAAATGAAAAATAAAATAGAAAGAAGAAAACGAGATAAAAATGAGAAAGATTAATGAAGGAAGAATAAAAAATCATTCGAAGAAAGAAAACAAATATATTACATCAAGAAAAATAAATGAAAGGGAATAGAAAAAAACAGAAGAAAAAAACAGAAGAAAAAATAGAAGAAAAAAACAGAAGAAACAAACCAGAAAAATAGAATATTGAAGCATACAATATAAGTGATTTATTAATTGGAATGCTAGGAATGAAAGTTGATGAAAGAGAATAGAAGTGAAACAGAGTTTTGAATTAAAGAAGAAAAAAACAGAAAAAAAATGAGAAAAATAAATGAAAGAAACATACAAAAGAAGAGAATAATTGGAATATAAGGAATGAAATTTATTAAAAATAACGGTGAATAAGAGACAGGAAGAAAATTGAAGAAAAATAAGAGTTGCTGTTTTTTACTTGTTTCTTGTTTTGAATAAAAGAAAAAGAAAAAATGAGAAAAATGAGAAAAATAAATGAAAGAAAAATAAAAGAAGAGAATAATAGGAATGCAAGGAATGAAAGTTGATGAAAAGTAACGGTGAATAAGAGATAGGAAGAAAATCGAAGAAATATAAGAGTTACTGTTATTTAGTTGTTTCTTGTTTTGAATAAAAGAAAAAGAAAAAATAAACAGAAGAAAAAACGAGATAAATGAATGAACAATATAAAAGAAGAGAATAATTGGAATGCAAGGAATGAAAGTTGATGAAAAAGAAAAGAAGTGAAAAAGAGTCAGAAAGAAAAAACAATAAGAATAAGAGTTGCTGTTATTTGCTTGTTTCTTGTTTTGAATAAAAGAAAAATACAGAAGGAAACACAATAGAAATAAATGAATGAATAATATAAAAGAAGAGATGCAATAATTGGAATGCAAGGAATGAAAGTTGATGAAAAAAAAAGAAGAAACGGTGAATAAGTGTCAGGAAGAAAATTGAAGAAAAATAAGATTTGCTGTTATTCGCTTATTTTTTCTTGTTTCGAATAAAAGAAGAAGAAAAAAACAGAAGAAAAATAAACGAGAAAGATAAATGAATGAAGAATATAAAAGAAGAGAATAATTGTAATGCAAAGAATGAAAGTTGATGAAAAATAACGGTGAATAAGTGATAGGAAGAACATCGAAGATAAATAAGAGTTGCTGTTATTTACTTGTTTTTTGTTTTGAATAAAAGAAAAAGAAAAAACAGAAAAAAAATGAGAAAGTTTATGAATGAAGAATATAAAAGAAGAAATTAATTCGAATGAAAGGAATGAAAGTAGATGAAAAATAACGGTGAATAAGAGATAGGAAGAAAATCGAAGAACAATAAGAGTGCTGTTATTTACTTGTTTTTTGTTTTGAACAAAAGAAAAAGAAAAAAAAAGAAGAAAAAACGAGATAAATGAATGAAGAATATAAAAGAATAAAATAATTGGAATGCAAGGAATGAAAGTTGATGAAAAAAAGAAGAAGAAACGGTGAATAAGTGTCAGAAAAAAAAAGAAAATAAGATTTGCTGTTATTTACTTGTTTTGAATAAAAGAAAAAGAAGAAAGAAAAAAAGATAAATGAATGAATAATATAAAAGAAGAGAATAATTGGAATGTTAGGAATGAAAGTTGATGAAAAATAACGGTGAATAAGAGACAGGAAGAAAAAAAGCACAAAAAATAAGATTTGCTGTTATTTACTTATTGTTGTTTTTTGTTTTGTTATTTTTGTTTGTTTGTTTGTTAGGGAAAATCTATCTTCTCTGCGACAAACAAAACAAACAAGGAATGAATACTTACAAATAAACACACAAAGACACACATATATATATATATATATATATATATATATATATATATATATATACACACACATATATATAATAATATATATATATATATATATATATATATATATATATATATATATATATATAACACACATATATATATATATATATATATAATATATACGCATATATATATATATATATATATATTAATACACAACACACACACACACACACACACACATATATATATATATATATATATATATATATATATATATATATATATATATATTATATTCAGTGTCTTGGCGTTTACTTGCAAAAAAGCTATTTTCGTGTGACAGCAAACAATGTTATTTTCTGGCCTCCAATCGGACCCTTAAAAGGATTTATCAGAGAAAATGGCTTCACATGGTCGAATTTCGCCATTTCCCGACTCAGAAAGATCGAGCTAAACGTCCCTCCATTTTTTTTTTTTGGTTTAGGATCCGTTTTTTATTTATTTTTATTTCTTTCTAACATATTTTTTTTTCTTTCTGTTTGTTAAAATACCTTGATCGAATAACATGCTACGGGTTAGAGAGGAAATCTGCTATTTGCTTCTCTTTGCTTCTGAAAAAGAGATACATTATGGGTTGGAAATGATATTATAGGAGCCTATGCACACACACACACACACACACACACATATATATATATATATATATATATATATATATATATATATATATATATCGCCTACACACAAAAATAAATGTCTTTCATAAATGCTGATACGTGATGTTTTGAAGAATGGCTTTTATTAGTTAAGATATTGATATGACGCTCTAAATATATCACGTTCCATCACAATTCTTAAGTAATTGAAATATATTTACGAGAAATAGATGGCTGACAAATAATCCGACATATATTTGTCTGCTATCGATAGTTTATTGCGAGTTTGTGTATATAGAAGTTGGAATCCTAATGATGTTATTGTTATATGTACAGAAAAAAATGACACAACGTAGCGGAAACCTCGTTAGAGCCATTCGATTAAGAAGCTCAAAATAATGCTCTATCGGATATAGGAGTTGGTTTATATATGCATATATAAAGAGCAGCTGTGTGTATGTATGTATGTCCGGAGGTAACTTAAGAAGATAAAACAATTAACGATAAAATAAATATGTATACACATTCACTATTACAAGATCTCGATTTTTGAGTAAAGAAATTGAAGATTTGATTTATATTCATGGAGATAATTAAAAAAAAACAGTGACACAACTTAGCGGAAACTTCGTTAGAGCCATTCGATTAAGATGCTGAAAATAATGCTCTATCGGATATAGGAGTTGGTTTATCAACATATGTAAGGGCAGTTGTGTGTATGTATGTATGTTCGGAGGTAACCAAAGATAAAACAATTAACCATAAATTAAATATATATACACATTCACTATTACCAGATCTCGATTTTTGAGTTAAGATATTAAAGATTTGATTTAAATTTGTGAAAATAATTAAAAAGAATAATGACACAACTTAGCGGAAAATTCGTTAGAGACATTCGATTAAGAAGCTCAAAATAATGCTCTATCGGATATAGGAGTTGGTTAATCTATACTTATATAAAGTGCAGTTGTATGTATGTATGTATGTCCGGTGCTAACTAAAGAAGATAAAACAATTAACCCATAAAGTAAATATATATACACATTCACTTTTACCAGATCTCGCTTTTGAGCAAAAATAATGAAGATTGGATTTATATTCATGAAGATAATTATAAAAATAGTGACAGCATGATTTTTTTTAACGGATCATTTTGACTTAGAGTCAGAATCCTGATGATCCGTTAGGAGAAACCTAGGTAGATATTCTCTGACTCATTATGCTTACTCTATTATATGTTGGCTCTACTTTTTGTATTGAACACTTTAGTATATTTAACTTAGGCAACACTCACAGTATTTTTTCTTCTTTTGGCCATTTTCATAGTAACATCTGCACAAGGAGGGGCATATGATTGAGTATTAATTATATATTTTTCTCCTTTTTTTTATACTGTCGGAGTTTAGAAATAAAATATATATATATATATATATATATATATATATATATATATATATATATATATATATAATGAATAGTGAATGAAAACATGAGAAAAGTATTTGCATGGAAAGGTGCTCAATGCTAATAAAGCAGAGAAGATTTATAATCAATGGTAATATTATGGATTTACACTCATAACTTGAAGTTTCATGGTTATCCAATCATCAGATGAGTCCAATGGTTGAGATGTTAAAAAACAGTCGTGAAATGGTTGAGATGCTAAAATTTTATGACTGGTTTTTAACATCTCAACCATTGAACTCATCCGATGATTGGATTACCATGAAACTTCAAGTTATGAGTGTAAATCCATAATATTACCATTGATTATATATATTATATATATATATATATATATATATATATATATATATATATATATATATATATATATCACAGACACAGGAAGTTATGTTCAAAGGAAAAATTTTATATGTCTATTCTTAAGTATTTCGGTTTATGATAAAACATCATCAGGACAACGCAAAATAAATTTTTGTAAGGGAGGAAAAAGAAAAATGTTAAGTGTATGGTGAATGTGTGAATATAATGTTATTTTCCGTTATTTTTTATATGTGCATTTATATACAAAAGCTGACGACGTGATGATTGCATGTGAAAAAACGGAAAATGAAGATCATAAGATGACGCATGTAGAAATGAATAATACTATTTTGTTCAGGACGGGTATAATTACCAACACAGAAACACGTATAATACATCAAAATGAAGCTGGTCCTCTGTTGATTACATCCCTACTCCTCCATATAGTCACCGTTTCTCAATAGCAATGTTCCACATTCAAATAAGAGCCTGTATCCCTGCCCCGTAAAATATTGTTAACTGTTCTTTGAGCCACTTCTTCACTACCGATTTCCCTTCCTCATCACTGGAATAATGTGTTCCTCTCTTCGGCCCCGAAAGTGCGCATACACTCTAAAAAGAAAAATCGGTCTCTCCTATTTAGGCAAACGTTTTTCCAGTGACGAGAAAATTAAATCTGTTGTGAAGTGACAGTTTAAAATGTATAAATCAAACAACCCTTACACAGTAGTAGGATGTGACATAAGGTGAATTTCTTTAAAGGTTTTAAATGTTTCGAATTCAGAGTTTTCCTTCAAGACAAGTTACCATTCCTAGGTTAAAGAGCCCAGTCTGGAAGAAGAGTCGTTGGTTTCACAGGTTTCCC
>CM042169.1:69421957-69431957 GCA_023376005.1 Doryteuthis pealeii
CCGCGCTGATTGAAAAAAAAATTACCAACAATCAGAGAATTATTCGATTTTAATGAAATTTCAGTGTTGATTTATCAATGTATGAATTTTATAATGCATCAATTATTTTATTTCTAAACTTTCTGATTTTTTTAGGTCACTTAAATTTGAACCCCCCCTCATGTTTTTTGGTGGGGGCGCAAAATATCGGTGGAAGTTATGTAAAGTTGAAACTAATTACTGTATAAGTAAAAGAAAAATACTGAAGGTGTAAATAGAAGGAAAAAAATTAAGGGAGCTATCCTGGTAGAAAACGTTTCAAACGCCAGATATTTTCCTCGCTTTTTAAAATGTTTTAATTTCGTTTTGTACTTTGCAGCCATAAAGGCATTTGTCCAATCAGACAGATGGTTTTCTCACTCTTTCCGTTGATTCCATTGCGGTTTCGGATGTGGATTAAGTGTTCTTTTTGAAGTTCAAAGTCCACCATAATCTTGTTCTTTTAATGGAATTGTTTCTCTTTTGGAACAATGGAATTTATTCGCAGAGTTAAATCTAAGTCTTTTTACACGGACAAATATAGTTCACTTGTCTACATCAAACGGGTTTTGTAATCTTGACGAATAATGAAACTATAAGTGGCTTTAAAATGACACAATATGGCTTTCATGGATAGAAAATTACGAAAATCAGAATAAATAGGAATTATCATTGTAAACATCTTATTTTTAACCTGCGCAATTCAAAACATTTATAACGTCTGTCTACATGACGAGTTTGTTGCTGATTTCCGAAAATCACTCGTGTTTTGTTTTTCTTTGTTTTTCTTTGTTTTTTGTTTTTGTTTTTTTCATCTAGTTTCGAAAGATTTTAAATTCAAGCATTCAGCCAAGCCTCACTTGGGGTAATTGATGCAAAGCAATATTTTAAATATGCATATGATTTTTAAAAAGAAACATTTTAATTTGAAGAATTATTTAAATACTCGCTTACCAGCCTCCCTATCGGGCGACAATTAAGCTGCATCCTATGGTAGGCTCTTGATTGGGCAAAATAATTGCTCTTCATTCATTAAGTACATATCTAAATTTATTAAACTTAAACTTGAACATATTGTTGGTTTTAACGTGCTATTATCAACCCCTCTTTCCTTATGTTCAAATAATCTTAATCATATGCGTTTCATTTTCTAGGACATATCCTGCTTTGTACATGTAGCATGTGTCTGTAGTGGAAGATGTCAGACCCTTATACAATTCTCAGTGGTTTTCCCACTTCGCCCATTAGTAACTTTTTTATTCCTTTTGTGCAGGTTTGTCACTGTAGAGACAATAGTCAAACAGCAGTATGCTGATTATACAGCTTTTGTTTGTGTAATGGTAATTTACCACGCACGTATGAGATCTTCCAGTTATAAATAGCAGCAGGTACTGCTCTTAAGCGATAGCCAATATTCCATGGGTCTTCTCGGACAGTTGATCGACCGCCTCGCGGGTACCCTTCTTATTAATGTATGTTTGTACTTCTGTTCTTTGTTTAACTCATTTCCGTTCTTGTGTATTTATGCTTCCCTAACAAGGCCACAGCAGTTTTCTTCCTCAACTCCTCATAACAACCAACCACTGAAAAATGTAGAGGTGTTCACTTTCCTGAGATCTGTCTTAACCAGCACAAATGATCTCACCAGTGATGTGCAAAATGTTCACGAACAGAGGCCCACTATCAATACTAAGATCACTGTATATGAAGAATTATGCCTATACGGAAGTGAGTCAGGAAAATATAAGAAAGAAAGAAAGAAAGAAAGAAAGTAAAGGAAATATAGAGAGAGTGTAATCTGTTTCAATCGAACATAATGAAGATGAAAAGAAGGAAAGGAAGAAAAAAGGAAAGAGAGGGAGAAAGAGAGAGAGAGAGAGAGAGAGAGAGAGAGAGAGAGAGAGAGTAAGTGAAATCAAAATTATTATTCTTTTTACATACTGAAGTATTTTGCAATATTTTTTAAGAAAACATATCAAACGTTTTCATTTTCGTTGAATTATCATACTGTGCTATATTCACAGGTCCTGTTAGTAAAATGAATTCATCGATCAAAATAAAGACTTCTGCTATTTTTAAAGGCTTTTATTCTTTTTGAGTTAAAAATATAAGGGAATTCCTCATTATATTTTACTGTGTATCATGTAATTTCCTTCCATTTCTTTCATTGTAATAAAAACGGAATAGTACTTTATTTACATGAGGTAATATTACCAATAAATATAAGAAATCAGCAGAGAAGTAATACCAGATAATCAGGCTTTACATTTTTTTATTTCATCTTAGACAATTTGGAAGGTCTCATTTTTAACTAGAGCATAAACTGGACTCTTTAACCTTAGTTAGGCAATCAGTCTAAGATAATGAAAACTCTGAATTCAAACCTGTT
The DNA here is from genome assembly GCA_023376005.1 of Doryteuthis pealeii. Taxonomy (NCBI): domain Eukaryota; kingdom Metazoa; phylum Mollusca; class Cephalopoda; order Myopsida; family Loliginidae; genus Doryteuthis; species Doryteuthis pealeii. The sequence continues at coordinate 69,424,365 of CM042169.1, forward strand.
AAACGCCGCTTACGAAATTGACCTTGTGTCACATCCTACTCGTGTGGAGGAGTTAGTATATATATATATATATATATATATGGCCAGAGGTTGATGCAAGATGATGACCGTGAAAGAAAGAGAAGGGGAGAGTGTGCGGAAGCAGTGACGTTAATTGGTTGAATCGAAGACTTTCGATGTTTCTACATTGTAATTGGAGGATTTCGGATGGTCTCATTTTTAACCAGAGGGTGTTGTAAGATGATATGCGAGAAAGAAAGAGAAGGAGAGAGCGTGCGGAAGCAGTAGCGCTAATTGGTTTAATCGAAGACTGTTTCAGAGTTTCTACAATGCAATTGGAGCATTTGGACGGTCTCATTTTTAAACCAGAGGGTGTTGCAAGATGATATGCGAGAAAGAAAGAGAAGGAGAGAGCGTGCGGAAGCAGTAGCGCTAATTGGTTGAATGAAGACTGTTTCAGAGAATTGGAGGATTTGGACGGTCTCATATTTAACCAGAGGGTGTTGCAAGATTATGACCGTGAAAGAAAGAGAAGGGGAGAGCGTGCGGAAGCAGTGGAGCTAATTGGTTGAATCGAAGACTTTTTCAGAGTTTCCAACCTGCAATCTTCAAACTATAGTATCTGATGTGTCTCATTTTCACCCCCCCGCCAGTTAAAGAATCTCCCCCTGTACTTAATCGCTGTTTTTAGGTCTCTTTATTGTTTTTATTGTTTTTATTGTTCTTGTTTCAGCTAATACCTCTCAACAACATCCCTTCTTGTGAAAAGCACCGGCGCAAAGTCTAATTTAAGTTGAATCACTTCTGTATTTTGGGCCATTTGATTATTGGCCAATTCCGGTATCGTCGGCAAACACATCTGAGATTTTCTTTCCAGAATCTCAATTGTCCGTTTCAGTGAAAATGAGAAGGTTTCCTATTTGCTTAATGATCAACACCGAAAATTCCTCCAACGAAATGGCGTCGAGTTCATTTCCTATAAAAATAAATCCAGTTGCGCGTATCCTTAAACGTACGATTGCCTAATGTTTCGGGCCAGATTGATTTCTTCTTCTTCTTCTTCTTCTTTTCTTCTTCTTCTTCTTCTTCTTCTTCTTCTTCTTCTTCTTTTCTTCTTCTTCTTCTTCTTCTCAGGCTTATTCTTCTTCTTCTTATTATTATTTCAACTTCTTCTTCTTCTTCTTCTTCTTCTTCTTCTTCTTCTTCTTCTTCTTTCTTCTTCTTCTTCTTCTTCTTCTTCTTCTCTGGCTATCATTCTTTTCTTCTTCTCTCTTCCTTCTTCTTTCTTTCTTCTTCTTCTTCTCTTCTTTTTCTTCTTTCTTCTTCTTCTTCTTCTTCTTCTCTTCTTCTCTCTTCTTCTTCTCTCTTCTTCTTCTTCTTCTCTCTCTTCTTCTTCTTCTTCTTCTTCTTCTTCCTCTTCTTCTTTTCTTCTTTCTTCTTTTCCTTCTCTCTTCTTCTTCTTTCTTCTTCTTCTTTCTTCTTCTTCTTCTTCTTTTTCTTTCTTTTCTTCTTCTTCTTCTTTCTTTTCTTCTTCTTCTTTTCTTCTTTCTTCTTCTTTCTTCTTCTTCTTCTCTTCTTCTTCTTCTTTCTATTTTTCCTCTTCTTCTTCTTCTTCTTCTCTTCTCTCTCTTCTTTCTTCTTCTTCTTCTTCTTCTTCTTCTTCTTCTTCTTCTTCTTCTTTCTTCTTCTTCTTGGCTTCTTCTTCTTATTCTTCTCTTCTTTCTTCTTCTTCTTCTTCTTCTTCTTCTTCTTCTTCTTCTCTCTTCTTCTCCTCCTCCTCCTCCTCCCTCCTCCTCTTCGCTGAAAAGCCATTCTATACTGGCTAAATGACAGCATCTTATTTCAAAGATAACAATTCCGGCTTCTTTGCCTCTCGTCAATGTATATCAATAAGTAAATAGATAAATAAAAATCACCTTCTATCCCAAATCCAAAAAAAAAGAAGAAGAAAGAAAAACAAATAAGAAGAAGATAAGCGTTATTCCCTTTAGATCAATGAAGGCGTTACGTCCTCCGTACAAAAAAAAACAGATCTAATGGTGTTGACGAGGCTCTTTTCAACAGATCCCCCTTTATGTTCTTTTCCAGATAAAGAGGAAACAACGATTGGAAAATAAATATTGATATTTAAGAAGAGCCGAGAAATATAAACATAAAACACAGGGAACTTCATAAAAAGGTTATGCCGGAAAGTTACGCAAAAAATAAAAATAATATCAGATTTTATTACAATTACCCAATTAATTCAGTTCTTTTTTTGAAAAAAAAAAACAAACATTCTTAGCTCGTTTCTTGCAGTCAATTTAAACGTAAGCTAACTTTATATATACTAGCAAATATATGCACCCTCCGGGTGCAAGTATTTAAGTTTTAATGTAATGAAATATCATATTAAATTAGAAACGCTAATGGAACTAAATAAGAATGCAGATAAAAGATTTGAAACAGAGGGGGTATAATTGAAAAATAGAACAACTGAAACTTACTCTTCCATCACTCTAGTCTTTCATTGTTATTTTTTCTAATTTAAGTATTTAGTTATAAGAGGAAGTAAAGAATAAAATGACATAGAGTTTTTCTTGTTAATGGATTTTATTTAAGATTCATTGAAGAGATTTTTGCTTATATTCATTAAAATAAAACCAAACAGTTAGAAATCAATAATACTAAGCACATATTTAATAAAATCACATTTTTAATATCAATATGCAAATTAACCTTCCCGTGCACACTGCAAACCGCTATTTTTTGTACATATAAATACAATAGCAAGTTATTAGTATGTAGATATGGACAACACTAATAAAAAGGTGAAGCAATTTTATTAATAATTGAGGTTTAAATATAAATAAAATCATGAAGAATGTGATGAAAATAACTATGTTAATTGTGACTCGATTAGTAATATAGTTTCGGTTACAGACAGAAAAACACACAATCTCCATTATAATAAGAATATATATATACATATCTATGAGGTGAGGTAAAAGGGAAAGTGAACAGAAATAATGACTAAAACAAGTCCAATTAGGAAACAAATATTTCGTCCTTCTGACGCGAAGAACATCCTCAGTCTGACATTTTTCAAAGCAAATTTATTTTATCTCACCTCATACTGTCAGATTTTACTCCAACCTTCCTATCTTCATATATATATATATATATATATATATATATATATATATATGTGTGTGTGTGTGTGTGTGTGTGTGTGGTGTGTTTACCTGCCCCTCCGTATGGCCAGGATGCGATACTAGGTCAATTACTTGAGCGGAGTTTAACAGGTTCGAATTCAGAGTTTTCCTTTTATTTCACGTTCATTCGCACGTATTCGAGATAGATGAATGGATCAGCAACTAAGGACTCTGTTCAACCAAAGGATTCTACCGAACACTAAGGAACACTGAGGAACAACAAAAGGATTCTACCCAACAATAAGGAACACCGAGGAAGAGCGAAAGGATTCTAGCCAACACTATCGAACACCGAAAGACAACCAAAGGACTCTACCTAACACTCGAATGCATGGTTATTGAATTAAATAATACATGGTTAGTTAATTATTAATTACCGATCTTGAAAGCCATTCATTTGCACGTATTATACACAGAAGAACGGAAGGATTCTGAACACTAAGAACACCGAGGAAGGGCTCTGCACAGGAACACAAATGATTCTACCGAACACTAAGGAACACCAACAACCAAAGGATTCTACTAGGAACACCGAGGAACAAAAGGAACCTAACACTAAGGACAAGGAACAACAAAAGGATTCTACCTAACACTAAGGACACTGAGGAACACAAAAGGATTCTACCTACATAAGGACAAGGAGGACACAACAACCAAAGGATTCTACCTAACACTAAGGAACACCGAGGAACAACGAAAGGATTCTACCTAACACTAAGGACACTGAGGAACAACCAAAGGATTCTACAACAGTAAGGAGGAACAACCAAAGGATTCTACCAACACTAAGGAACACTGAGGAACAACCAAAGGATTCTACCTAACACTAAGAACACCGAGGAACAACCAAATGATTCTACCAACACTAGGGAACACCGAGGAACAACCAAAGGATTCTACCTAACACTAAGAATCTATTAATTTTTGGTTTCAAGTCAGTATATGGAATTTTGAACTTGTCGTGAATCAAATCTAGAGCCGATTTAACTGCAAAATCAGCTCTTTCATTCTCTCACTCAATTGAAAAAATGAATATTACATTTGAGAGAAGTGTTTCAGTACATAAAAGCTTGCTTCTTTTGCTTTTTTAAAAATTACATAAAAAAAGGAGTCGCTGGTGAAATGTAGAGATTTATTCAGATGTGTGTGCCGAAACGATATTCATTTTTTTTTTCACTTTCTCTGAATCAGATTGTCTTCATTTTTATTTTTATAAGCGAAATTGTGACAAGTGTTCGTGTTTTCATTTGCTATAAAGACAAATCCCTGAGATGCAACTTGGAGAAAAAAAAAGTGTGTTGGGGAGGGGGACAAAACAACATTTTTAAGATGTATTCGCGTTTTGTTGAATAAGCATGCTCGTGGGGATGGGTAAAAAAAAAGTAACACACTAGAAAAAAGTAAACAGATTAAATGCCCCCCCCCACACACACGTACACACACACAGACACTCACATGTATATATACATATATATACATATAGTTTTGGGTTGAGTTTTAGGATACATATATGAATTTATATGTATAAATACATATAAATATATGTAGATATGTATATATATGTGTGCATATATATGCATAAAGACACAAATATATACATCTGAATGTGTGTATATATAATTGTGTATATACACATATATATATGTGTGTATATTTATATGTGTGTATATGCGCATGATATATATTATATATATATATATATATATATATATATATATATATATATATATATACGTACATTTATTGTATTGGGGTCTACGTATTATATATATATATATATATATATATATATATATATATATATATATCTGTGTGTGTGTGTGTGTGTGTGTGTGTGTGTGTATTAATACAGAGTGCGCAAGAAATACCTCAAAAATATTCCCAGTTTGAATAAGAAAAGTGATCTGAAGAAACTCCGAGGGATCTCAGATACCCAGGGGTGGAAATGGACCATAATCACTATATCCCCGGTATCTAAGGCTTTTTTCTTTACAAATTACTTTGCTCTGTTTATTGAAATTAAACGTGGCCTGAACTCTGCAGCAACCAACTGTTGGAGAAATGGACAAGCTTAGAATCATCCTAATATCAAGAAACCTTTTACACCAACAAAAAGTATATATATATATATATATATATATATATATATTGTTTGGGGTTTAGTATGATGCATTGCAATCAGTACGTGCAACTTGTGTATCCCTTGTTTTGGAGGTATTTCTAGCGCACTCTGTATTAATATCAGTGAAATAGATCTTTAATTAGGACTGAGTCTATTCTAGAAGTGAACACCCCAAGCGGATTTAACTTGTTTGAATTCAGAGTTTTCCTTCTCCTATATACTGGTCGCCTTACTAAGGTTAAAGAGCCCAGTCTGCTCTATAGCTGGAGGGAGAATAGTTGGATTCATACATTTCCTAAGGGTATTAGCACCACGTGAAATGCAAACAGTTTAGCGTAATAAGTAATTGAGTTACTTCTCCTGTTTTATTATTACCTCCCCTTTGTGGAACTCTTTGGCGTTTCTGAGAGTATATAAACACCCAGTAAACTGTAACAGTGTTCTAAGTAGAATACATCTTTCTTAAGTGTGTATTCGTTTATTATTACACTTAGTCTAACTTTATATACTTTCCTCTATACCGTTAAAATCAACCAACCAATCAAAATTGATTTCCACAATTCACCATCTAACATCACGTTGACTTGATATTCAAAATTGTTTTTACACAAACTGAATAAATATGATTTTTTTTTAAATAACCATTCTCTAACTTTTAGATTTGAGCATTTTTTCAAAAATATTTTTATTCAAAATTCTTTAAAAATTAAGTACTGAATTCTGTTTAAATTTTATTTAAAAACAACTTAAATTGAACACAGATAAAATCAATGTCACAAAAAGACACAATGGTGACTGGAATGTATTGCTTAACCAACATATTCTAGGCACCATTCTCTCTTTGACAAAATTCTGATATAACATCAATTTTAGTTCCACTGAACTGAACTTGTGCAGATTTTTCTTTAAATATAAAAATGTTTTTGTTTTTAATCTAAACATTTTCAACATATTCAGTGTGAAAAGGACATTTTTGTTGTTTTATTAATATTACTAGCAAATATATGCACCCTCCGGGTGCAAGTACTTAAGTTTTAATGTAATAAAATATCATATTAAATTAGAAATAAGAATGAAAAAAAAATTTGCAACAGAGGGGGCTATAATCAAAAAATAGAACAACTGAAACTTACTCTTCCACCACTTCCGTCTTTCATTACTAAATTTTTCTAATTTAACTATTTAGTTAACATGAGAAGTAAGGAATAAAATTACAGTTATTTCTTCTTGTAAATAATTTTCTTTTAAGATTTATCTCCGAGATTTTTGCTCATATTCATTAAGATAAAACCAAACAATTAGAAATCAATAATACCAAGCACATATTTATTAAAATCAAATTTTAAATATCAATATGCAAATAAGCCTTCCCGTGCATACTGTATGTCACTATTTTCTTGTATATATAAATACAATCACGTTATTAGTATGTAGATATGGCCAACATTATTAATAATGTAAAACAATTTTATTAATAATTGAAGGTTTAAAAGAATGAAACCATGGATAATTTGACGTAAATAATTAAGGGAATTGTGACTTGAGTAGTGATATAGTTTCGGTTACAGACAGAAAAACACACAATCTCCATTATAATAAGATAGTAATATTAATTACATAACATCCCCTTGTTGAAATGTGCACTTTGTTTTCATTTTATCCTAAGCACACAGATATGACTTTATTGAAAAAAACAACTTTTTTTTGGTTGGTAGTGAATTTCGTCTACGATTTGAACTCGGTTCGACGAGTCCATTTCCTTTGACTGTAACCATTACACCACGCCGCACTTCCAGCAATTCAATCCTTCAGGTCTGCAGTCATCATTTTATTGCACGTTTCTTGATGCACGCTATACAAGGATTGAATCTATCATCGGTTGCTTGACAAGATCCTGTTATAGGAAAAACACGGAGATAAATTGGAAGAAATTTCGTTGGATTTTCTATTTGTCTCCAGAAGCGAATTATATGGATTAGCTGGAGAAACAAGCATTTTATTGGCCCTTCCATCTAAGAAAGATACATTTGATTGTCTTCTTGATGCGAGATATATCAATCCGGTGAATCCCGTTGATTGACTTATTAGAAGGATGGCCAAATTCACGTAATTTCAAGACCATCCATGATACTCCTCAAATATTTGAGAGTTGCAGCAAAAGCAATATTTTTCGATGTTGTTTCCATCGGACTTAAATAATTGCCATATGTTTTGTTTTTTTAGATAACAACACACAATCATTAAGAAAAAAAATTAGGGTGATATATATATATATAT
>CM042169.1:69436957-69449457 GCA_023376005.1 Doryteuthis pealeii
TCTTTCTTTCGTTCTTTCGTTCTTTCTTTCTTTCTTCCTTTTACACTATTATTTTGTATTCTTTTATTTATTACTTTTTTATTTTTGCTGTCCATGCCTTTCCTATGCATATATGGTCATCACTTTCTGTAGATGAGATATTGCTACCTAGGTGTGTGTCATATAAAAAGTAAGAGTCATTGGGGTGGCCTAATGTCTGTATCAGCCAATCATCGAGGGAGTCTATCTCCTTTTCACTAGCGGTAAACCAAGGATATGTTTTGCGTCTAAGATGAAGTGCCACACCTACCATCAGCTCCTTACTTTACCGCACATATCCCTGTCCTACTCATACGCTGGGTTGGCGAGGGTCGGTATCGAACTAGGAGCCATGTGGTTTTAGCCGAACGCTCTACCGACTGAGCCAACACGGAAATACGTAACCTTTTTCAAAATGTTATATGAGGAGAACTTTACCTTTGTTTCTTTGCTTTATATGACACATCAAACTTCATGGGTTATTTTATGCCAAAAGCATTTATGTAGAAGATATACTATTTAGTCAATAGTTGAGATATGAGGTTTTCACACCTTTCTCAATGGTATTGGTTCGAAAGTGAACATTGATAGCGTAATTGAAGTTCAACTCTCTCACTACCTAACCCTAACCCTAACCATAACCCTAACTTGTAGAAGAGCATAAGTTATAATATTTAATCAATAGTTGAATATGAACCTTTTCATACCTTTCACAAGAGTGTTGGTTTTATAGTGAACATTACTAACACAATTGACGTTCAGACTCGCTGACTACATAACCATAACATAATATAGTAGAAAACAGAATTTATATAAATTTATCAATAGTAGAGGCATAAAGGTTTTCATACCATTCCCGAGGGTATTGGTGTTATATAGCCGACTACTGGACTTCAATAAAACCACAGACACATGTATATAAAAATATGTCCCGTCTTTATTTTCTTCGGTGTGTGGGTAGTGAGGGGTGACAAGTGTTCACAATAAAAATGTCTGGGTGCGTTGGTGAAGAGCGCAGTGTTCACAATGAACTTCTGGGGTGGTTGATGATGGGAGGTGACGAGGTTACCTTCACGCTGGGAACTGACTGGCCTTCGAGATCCACTAACCTTTATATACGATAAATATGCCCACGCATTTTTAAAAATCTTTTGATCTGATAACGGACATATATATTTATTTCTCTTTCTCTCCGCCTCCTCACCGGAAGACTCCGCTTCCGTTTTCCTTTTTTCTTTTATATATTCTTCATTTTCTCCCTGCTTCTTGACCAGAAGACCTCTCTTCCGTTCTCCATTTTTTTTAAATATATATCTTTATCTTTCTCATTGTCTTTTTGTCGGAAGATTTCTCTTCCGTTGTATGATATGCAGCATTGGTTCGAAAGTGAACATTAATAGTGCAGCTGAAGTTCAAACTCTCTAACTACCCAACCCTAAACCTAACCCTATCCTTGCAGAAAAACAGAACTTACAAAATTTGATCTATTGTTGAGTATAAGGTTTTCCATACCTTTCCTAAGTGTATTGGTTCGAAATTGAATATTAATAGCATGAATGGGGTTCGAAATCGCTCACTACGAGGTCTCAGTCCAACACGTTAGACACTACGCTCCAGAGACTACACTGAAGATTATTTTAACTTTATAAAATTCTATATTAGGATTTTGATTCTAAAATATCTTTTACTAAACATGAAAATTAAAGTTCCGTTATAATTTATTAAGGTCGTAGTTCAGACTAGCAAATTATTTTTTTCTCATTTACCTTTTATATTAGCTGAAATGCTAAAAAGAGATCAGCCAATATATTTCTCTGAGCCACAAATTAAATGTCAAAGAACCAAACGCGGATTTTGAGCCGTGATTCACCCACTCCTAGGTTATTAGACAGAATCGCTTTTTTATTAATTTTTTTCAATATATTTTCGAACTCAACAAGTGTAACTTGCAAGTCTGGGGGGATTTAATAACTCAATCTTATTATAATGGAGATTGTGTGTTTTTTCGTCTGAAACCGAAACTATACCACTACTAAGTCACAATTCCCTTAGTAATTTACGTCACTTTCTCCATGAGTTTATTTCTATCTAAAGCTGTATTTACCAAGATAGAAATGAAGAATCAATGGAACGTTATTTTTTTTTCAGAATACAAGATGTGTGAGAAAAAAGCACAAAAAATCTCCATAATTTTTTTACACACTTTGTACTTATATTTAATGCAAAAGTTTTGCTAAATCATGTGCATTACCAAATATATGTACCCTCCGGGTGCAAGTATTTAAGTTTTAATGTAATAGAATATTATATTAAATTATCTTGTGCGGACCAATTAGAAATCGACAGGTCGCCTTTTATTCGTCATCCCAAAATTTTTAGATACTTTCCACTATTATCTACATGCCACTTATGTTGCATGGGGCCAAGTTCGAATTGTAGTAGTAGTCATTTAGTAGAGGTAGTTGTCGTTAGTTCAGGAACAACATAAACAAGTCATATAGTCATAAGGAGCTATATATTATTTCTAGGCTCGGGGTTTCTTTCAGGAGAAGGATGTATATATATTATATATATATATAATATATATATATATATATATATATATATATAATATATATATATAGAGGAGGAGAGAGAGAGAGAAGAGGTATGTAAATTATTCTATCGTAAATCTGTTCGTACTACTTTGCAAAACCCATATGGGGAACCAGTCCCCGTCCGGCTCGCACTAAAGCCCAGCCGTTTCTCGTCCCGGGGTGGATGGTCACCCAACTTCTACTTCCGGTCAAAACCCGGAACTTCCGTTTTTATTTTAAAATTTAATTTATGGGTCATTCGTCGGTCGAGTTCCATACTTTAACCTCTCTTTGTTTTTATTTATCTTCCCTCTCTTTCCCCTGAAATCCGAATACCGTTTTATTTTTAATCCCAAATTCCCCGTAGACCCTATCAATTACGCTACACTTAAATCTTTCCCATCTATACAGATATAAGGGCAATTTATATGTATGTATGTATGTATGTATATTTGTATGTCAGGAAGAAATTATGAAAATAACTCAATAACAAAGTAAATATATATACACATTCCTTGTCTCCAGATCTTGCTTTTTGAGCAATAATAATGAAGATTTGATTTATATTCGTGAAGATAATTAAACAGTAAAATTCAAATGATAACAGCATGGCTTTCTTTATTTATTGAATATTCTAAATAGAAGACATTAATTTTTCTTCTCAGAGTGTTTACATGAACGTAAGTTTTTTTTACGTCGAATTTTAATTAGGCATCCTGCGAGGATCCAATTCGCGATTTAACAATAATGAATTATTCGCTCACGACCTAGGCGACGGTGGGTAGCCTCGTCTAGTCTCATTATTTCAAATTAAATCTAAATGAAATTTATAATTTAATTATATATCTTATTATAATGGAGATTGTGTGTTTTTCTGTCTGTAACCGAAACTATATTCCTACTCAAGTCACATCACAATTCTCTTAATTATTGACATCACATTCTCCATGATTTATTTTTTATCTAAACCTCAATTATTAATAAAATTGTCTTACATTATTAATACTGTTAACTATGTCTACATACTGACAACATGCAATTATATTTATATATACAACAATAGCGGTTTACAGTGTGAACGTGAAGGCTAATTTGCATTTAATATTAAAAAATTGATTTTAATAAAAATATATGCTTAGTATTATTGATTTCTAACTGTTTGGTTTTATCTTAATGAATATAAGCAAAAATCTCTTCAATGAATCTTAAATGAAATCCATTAACAAGATAAAATAACTGTCATTTTATTCTTTACTTCCTCTTATAACTAAATACTTAAATTAGAAAAAATAACAATGAAAGACGAGAGTGATGGAAGAGTAAGTTTCAGTTGTTCCATTTTTTTATTAAACTCCCTCTGTTTCAAATCTTTTATTATACACCCTCTGTTTCAAATCTTTTTATCTGTATTCTTATTTAGTTTCATCAGCCTTTCTAATTTAATACAATATTTTATTACATTAAAACTTGAATACTTGCACTCGGAGGGTGCATATATTTGCTAGTTTTAATAACACACTTTATTTTATAAAAAACACAAAATATTTAACAATGATTATATCAATAACAAATAAATAAATAAATTACCAATACAATATACATATTAATTAATTTGATAAACAAATTTTAATTATATGTTTAAGAATATAATTCCAACTTTCCTCTTTAATTTTCTTGCATTGTAAAATTTTTAGATGCCATCCTTGGCCAGTTGAAAAGGGCTTAAAGAAAGTCCTGTGTTATGGAATCCTTTGGTAAGCGTATAAGTCCTATCCTGCGTATTGGTAAAAGGTCCAGTGATTTAATCCTATGTCCGTTGTCATGTATTGTATCAACAGAAGAGTACTGCCAGTGTTTGGCCAGAGGTAGATCACATGATTGTGGCCGAGTCTATAAGTAGGAGTGGACTTTTAACGCACACCTTATATGCGAAATTTCTTAACAAGTCCGTAATATTAAATATTACTCCATTTCTCCAACCTTAAGAGTACTTATTTAAAAGATAATTGTTACAAATTATCCATAACTGATTTGGTCAGAAAGTTTACATATTTGTATAATATGACTCTATATGCTCCCCATCCCCGTAGGGTTGAGCACTCTGGGGGGATTTTCGCTCAGAGCCGCCAACTCAAGCGTAAACGCAACGCTCTCCTATATAAGGGATGGAGCACTCAATGACGGCCTTTACATACAAAGCGAGGTGTGTATGAAAACAGTTAAAATCCCCATCGCATTCTGTGGGTGAAGACAACCTTAATGGTTAAGGTGTCGTACTGGCATCCAACCAATCGGATTTCAATTCCGGTTGTAGGTAGCTTGCAAAATGTCTAGCCACACTGAAGAGACATATATAAAAATGTGTAGTATATTTTGTTGGAGAATTGACCTCTGCTTTATTGAATTATTCGGATCATAAAAGTCAATAAAAGCAGAAGAAGCTGAGGTCAACACCCCAGCGAAATATACTACACATTTTTGTCTGAGTTTTGTTCTTTCATTCCTTATTTTACCTCATTCTGTCAGATCATTCCAACTCCCTTGTCCTCATATATATATATATATATATATATATATATATATATATATATTATCATCATTATTATTATTATAAAATGGGTACAAGAGATAAAGAGATAATCACCATATGGATCTTCAGGGTTAAATCCACTGAATTAATCGAGACACTGATTAATAGCAGTCGATTTCACGTGTGTGTTCATTGCATTAAAATGTTCGTTGCGAAGGAACGCTGACTTTCGATTCAAAAAAGTCTCACACCGGAAGTAGATTTTTTTGTAAGGTTCAAAAAGTAAACAATAAGTTAGAATCGATTTGTGTTAATGTATTTACTACGATGCAGCTGTCTAACAATTGTATGGGTCATAATGTTTAAAAGTGGTTTCATTAAAAGAAAAAATGTTCAAATCTATTTATATTGTTTTGTTTTGATTAGAGTTATTATGAAGTGAGCGTGGTTATACGCATTGGTGTATATACCCCCTGAATTGCACACTCACATTGCAAATTCACCGGCAAGTCACTTTTTCCTTTATATATATATATTATATATACTATACCCCTCCCCTTCTCACAACTTATGCCACCCCCTCCCACAAAAAATCAATACTGCATCGCTCGCTCGAACCACTACCATTCCTACAACCTCCCACTACCAATGGTTATTACCCCCCACTTCTAATTCCTTGCTACTACCCGAAACCATACAATCGTTTCCTACCTGATGATGGCAAACTGTATTACCGAAAGCGCTCGTTTTTAAACCTTTGGTGGACTGTTACACCCCGACACCAAATAGATGGCCCGAAAATTAGAAAGGATGAACCAAAAACTTGTCCGACAAGAATTGTCTGTACAGTTCATCAAAACTTGTATAAAAGAAAAAATGCTGCCAAAATATACTTATATATATATAATATGTATATATAATATATATATATTATATATATATATATATATATTATATATACCAATAGGTCCGAGTAGGATGCAACACAAGGTCAATTTCTTAAGCGGAGTTTAACAGGTTTAAATTCAGAGTTTTCCTTTTCGTAGACTGGTTACCTAGCCACGGTTAAAGAGCGAAGTCTACCCAGCTATTTACCCATAGCTGGAGTGAGAATTGGATTCGTGCCTATCCAAATGGTATTAGCGCGATATGAAATGCCAAATTTTCAATGCTTATAAGGAAAAGTACAAGATTTAAAGTAAAGTGATATAATTCAATTAAAAATAAATCGGTTTATGGAACACTCTAGGTACAAAAAGTAATTCTTGGTATAATTCTCTGACGCTCCCCTTTACTTGAACTGTAAGGTTCAAGGTTATAATAATGTTATAACTTGTTGAAACGAACTAACTCCGACAAGAGTGTCAAACATAAAACAAGATGGATTTTATTACAGGCACATGGAATAACATAAACATGGAATACACATACATATAAGATACATAGTAGATAATACAAATAAGATATAATAAAAAGGACTCATTCAATAGTTACGTACATGTACATATAAAATATAGAAAAGGTTATGGAAGGTCCATAGAGTTGAGGTCACTTACTGACTTAGTCCATACGTGTGGACTAGAGGCCCCACGAAGGTTGGGTGTAGACAGAAATGTATAACCTATGCTGTTCAGTCCAAGAAGAGAGAGAGACAGACAGACAGACAGAGAGAGAGAGAGAGAGAGAGAGAGAGAAGAGAGAGAGAGTGAGTTTGAAGCAGGTGCTTAAATACTACAGACCCTGGTGGTCGGAAATGGAAACCCAGCGGGAAGATAACTCTTCCAGGCAAAGGGCAGACAATCCCAACAGAACCATACTCTGCCATTAATCCCACAAAATAGCTTTCAATCCCATCCGTCTAACCCGTGGCGAACAGGTTGGGAAAATACATACTTTGCCTTTAAAAAAAAAAATAAAGTCATCGATGTGGCCTAAAGTCGGTATCAGACAAACAGCGAGGGAGTCTATCCCATTTTCACTATAGCTAGACCAAGGATATTGTTTTGGTATCTAAGGTGGGGCGCCATACTTATCATAAGCTCCTTACTTTACCGCACCGATCTCTGCGCTACTCATACGCTGAGTTGGCAAGGGCCGATATCGAACCAGGAACCTCGAGGTTCCTAGCCGAACACTCTACCGACTGAGCTAAACCACCGATTTCGATAGATCTTAGGCGTAAGCCTATTCAATCAAGTGGTGTGTTAAGGATGATTTAGTTTGATGTTAAAACCATTTGGCGTCAGTGTTTGGAGCCGCTTTATCCATTTATCTTCGTGTTTCTTCTGTAACTGACACCCGGACAGACATATTCCGATTTGATTGATATCATACATCATGTTTGTGCATCTTTTAGAAGGCAAATATATTACAAAATTAACCCTTCTGGTTCTGTATAACTCGACAAAGGATTTGAAGAAAATCAGCACAATGAGAAGCTGAGTGTGCCCCCAGGGAACCGGAGTGGCTGACAAGCGATGAGGTAATTCTTTTATGAATTTTTCATCGGCAAAGAACATTCGGCAGCTGAGAGGTAATCGCTACCCATAACGAGGCCAATAATTCAACTATTATTCAGGTGGCAAAAAATATCCAATTTTTGTGTAAAATTCAAACCAAAAGGGCTCTCTTCTTGTTAGCCAAAACATCTTTGAGTGTTCTTGCTCCTCCTCTATCAACGTAACTAAAAAAGAATAAAAATAAAAATAAAAATGAAGAAAAAGAATTTGCGAGAAAGAAAGGAAGAAAGAAAGTTAAAGAAAATGATTTTAAGAAATGATGTGTGTCTAATGGTGCATGCCCTATTGGGAACTGACCAAATCTATATGTTAATACTTTTGTTCCTTAATCTTCCGACCGTTATCATCTTGTAACAATCTCCGGTTAAAAATGAGTCCGTCCAAGATGAAATTGCAAAAATGTAATTGATAATTACACAATAAAATACAAATAAATAATCAAGTACAAATAAAAAATAAAAATATTTAGATGTTCTATTTTTTTATTTAATTCAATATATATATATATATATATATATATATATTATATATATATATATATATATATATATAAAGAAAGTTTGGTATGTACGTGTCGACTTATAACTCTAAAAAAGACGTTATTCAGATTTGAAATCTTGCATATACCATAGAGAGAGAGAGAGAGAGAGAGAGAGAGAGAGAGAGAGAGAGAGAGAGAGAGAGAGAGAGAGAGAGAGAGAGAGAGAGAGAGAGAGAGAGAGAGAGAGAGAGAGAGAGAGAGAGAGAGAGAGAGAGAGAGAGAGAGAGAGAGAGAGAGAGAGAGAGAGAGAGAGAGAGAGAGAGAATGAATAGAGATAAATGAGAAAAGTATTGGCATAAAAAGGTGCTAATAAAGCAGAGTAGATTTACAATGAATACAATAACAATGATATTATGAAATCATAACTATAACTTATAGTAATGAGTTCATAATATCTACAATATCATCATTATTGATTATATATATATATATATGGAACTAAACAAAAGGCAGGTCTCCTGTTTAATGATCTTATAGGTGATCTTTTCAAGCTTTCTGGACAACTTCTTTATATTTAGATGGAATTCGAGAATTAGTCCACCGAAGTTCATATCATGAGTACTTTCGGCACTTCGAAGTGCCATCATCAGGGGTGATGTGTTCCAATTTTTTTTTTTTAACACATCACCCTGTTGATGGCACTTTGAAGTGCCGAAAGTACTCGGGATATGAACTTCGGTGGACTAATCCACGAATTCCATCCAAATATTAAAAAAAGGTGGCCAGAAAGCTTGAAAACCTGCCTTTTGTTTAATTCCACATGTATAAATGAAAGAATGCTGCCCAAATACACACACGCACACACACACACACACACACACACACACACATTTATATATATATAAAGTAAGGTCGTCGGGGCGGCCTAAAATCGGTATCAGCCAGTCAGCGAGGGAGTCTATCCCCTTTCACTAGCGCTAGACCAAGGAGATTGTTTTTAGCATCTGAGGTGTAGCGCCACACCTACAACCAGCTCCTTACTTTACCGCACAGATCCCTGTACTACTCATACGCTGAGTTGGCGAGGACCGGCATCGAACTAGGAAACTTGTGGTTTCTAGCCGAACGCTTTACCGACTGAGATATAATATATATATATATATATATTATATATATATATATATTATCATTCGGCTAATCTAGCCAATCACCCAAACAACTGTCATTTATTGCCGAAGTCAGTGTATTATCATTCCTTGCGATTTTTCGAGTCCTTCAGCCGATTCGCATTATTTAGCACGCCATCATCCTTCGGATCTCATTGCCTTGTTGCACAGGACTCTGGACAACTTCGGCTCCGCGACCATCCACTTCTCTTACCACCAAATAATAAAACAAACAAAAAAGAACAATCTCTCTTTTTAAAAACTCCTCAAACAATGTCGGAAATTGTTGATTAAAAGACTAACTGATGTCAAAATAAGCACACTCTATGACACATGAAACATCTAAGATAGTTCATAACTATCTATCTATCTATCTATCTATATACATACATATATATATATATATATATATATATATATATATATATATATATGTGTGTGTGTGTGTGTGTGTGTGTGTGTGTGTGTGGAGAAAAAAAGTGGAAGTGAATCCGACGGTATGTAACATAAGCGTCTCATAAATTTTCGAATCTATTTCTAAGAACGCTAACTTTCCATTCAAAACATTCTAAACAAACCGATCACAGTCTCATTATTCTGTGATTAATTTTCCCTTTTCCTTATATCAACAAAAGCCCTGAAGAAGATCTACTTAACAGATTGAAACACTGCAGCGTTGGCTGAATAAATACCACTCATTTTATTTGAACCTGTGTTTTTTCAAATTTTTTCAATATATATATATATATATATATATATATATATATATATATATATATATATATATATATTATAATAGAGATTGTGTGTTTTTTCTGTCTGTAACCGAAACTATATTACTACTCAAGTCGCAATTTACTTTAGTTATTGACATCACATTCTCAATGATTTTATTTTTATTTTAACCTCAATTATTAATAAAATTGTCTTACATTATTAATACTGCTAACCATGTCTACATCTTAACAATATGCAATTATATTTATATATACAACAAAATAGCGGTTTACAGTGTGAACGGGAATGCTAATTTGCATATTGATATTAAACATGTGATTTTAATAAATATGTGCTTAATATTATTGATTTCTAACTGTTTGGTTTTATTTTAATGAATAAGCCAAAATCTCTTCAATGAATCTTAAATGAAATCCATTAACAAGAAAAATAACTATCATTTTATTCTTTACTTCCTCTTTTAACTAAATACTTAAATTAGAAAAAATAACAATGAAAGACGAGAGTGATGGAAGAGTAAGTTTCAGTTGTTCGATTTTTCGATTATACCCCCCTCTGTTTCAAATCTTTTTATCTGCATACTTATTTAGTTTCAATAGCCTTTCTAATTTAATATAATATTTTATTACATTAAAACTTAAATACTCGCACTCTGTTTCAAATCTGCATTCTTATTTAGTTTCAATAGCCTTTCTAATTTGATATTTTATTACATTAAAACTTAAAAACTTTCACCCGGAGGGTGCATATATTTGCTAGTATATATAATGGTTCATGTATACCTCAGTCAGTTCATATCTATGTATCTATATGAAGAAAACGTGGTAGTGAATCCGACAGTATGAAAAATTAAAAAAAAACAAAAGAACAAGTGAATCAAACGTTTGTTCAGCGTTTGTTTACGTTGTTATTTGTTTTTCGGCGTTTGTTTACGTTTTAAAAGTCCACGAACGCCCTCTTTTCATTCAACGATATTAAATAGATTTGACCGACAATAAAGCAAAAGAGTCTCGCACATTTCTTATTTTCTGTGATACATTTAAATTTTCCTCAAACTAACGAAAGCCCTGATGAAGATCTATTGAAACAGATTGAAACACTGCAGCTCAGGCGGAATAAACAGTACTCGTTTATGAAATTTTTCATACTATGTATCTATCTATGTATCTATATTTCTATCTATCTATCTAAGGTGATTCATATCTGTCTCAATCAGTTAGATACATCTATATATCTATATCTATATATATATATATATATATATATATATATATATATATATATATATCTGAGTCAGTTCATATCTATAAATTGATATATCTTTGTAATTATGATATAATTTATTTCAAATTGGTGTTTTAAGGATGTTGAGAATTTATTGATATAAGTCAGTCAACGGGGCGGCCTTAAGTCGGTATCAGCCAGTCAGCGTGGGAGTCTTTCCCCTTTTCAATAGCGCTAGACCAAGGAGATAGTTTTTAGCATCCTAGGTGGAGCGCTACACCTAACATCAGCTCCTTACGTTACCGCACAGATCCCTGTGCTACTCATACGCTGAGTTGGCGAGGACCGGTATCGAACTAGGAACCTTGTGGTTTTTAGCCGAACGCTCTACCGACTGAGCTAACCCGGCCCATCCCGCGCCTACTTATTGACTAGACCGGAATGATGTGATCTAACTCTTGGCCAATCACTGGCAGTATTCTGAGGTTGATACAATACTTAAACCGACCCTACTTGCCATAATTACTGTAACATTCTTTGACGATGGACATAGGATTAAAACAATGGACCTTAATCAATACATAGGATAGGACTTATATGCTTACCAAAGGATTCCATAACACAAGACTTTCTTTAAGCCATTTTCAACTGGCCAAGGATGGTACTTAAAAACTTTACAACAAACGGACTCTTTTTCTCTATTTTTTTAAATTTTTTTTAGATCAGGCTTGATAATTAGTATAATTTGTATTATTCGCTCTATTATTCTCATCTTCATTGCTATCTGTACAATGTTTCGGCCGATGTGCTCTTCGGGTTTCTCCAGGTTTATAAGTTCCCCAAAATTTCCTATTAGACACATAGAGTAGTGGGTAAAGAAGTTAGGTTAAGACAGTTCTAAGTGACAGTTATCTCTAGACTGCAGGTTCAATCCTGGTAAGAGCCAGCAGGAACATAGAATAATAATTAACACAGCTTAACACCTGCACTCCAGCTATGGTTAGCAGGGACTTATACGCTTGCCAAAGGATTCCATAACACAGAACTTTCTTTAAGACCTTTTCAACTGGCCAAGGATGACATTTAAAAACTTTAAAAAGGGCGGTTTAATTTTGTGTTAAAACCATTTGGAGTCAGTGTATTAAGACGCTTTCTCCATTTATTTTCTTATGTTTCTTTTACCGACGTTCGGACAGATATATTCCGATTTGATTGATACCATACATCTTTTCTGCATCTTTTCGGAGG
>CM042169.1:69451957-69466957 GCA_023376005.1 Doryteuthis pealeii
GGTTGTGGGGGCTAGAAAGAGGAGATTTAATGGGAAAGGTGCTATAGGCATTTTAAAATGTGTATACTGCATTGGAAATTAATTTTATTTAAGGATTGTTTGTATTGTTTTATGTATAAAGCTTCTAGTATTTGGAGTTTTTGTTTATTTTTTTCTTTATGTGTGTTTTCCGTTAGGATATTTCGGTAATTCGAGTGGGGGCATGAATGTAATTTTAGGTGTTGTGAAATGGAGCTATTATTCAGAAATTTAAAAAAAATCACAAATGAAATTGTTAAACAGGAGATGGGTCTTTCGTTTAATTCAACATGCATGAATGAAAAAATGCTGTCCAAATACACACACACATACAATTATTATATATATATATTATATATATATATATATATATATATATATGTGGTGTGTGTGTATATATATATATGTGTGTATATATGTGTGTATGTGTGTAAGTGTGTGTGTGTGTGTTTGTGATAGAGAGAGAGAGAGTGTGTGTATGTGTGAGAGAGAGAGAGAGAGATTGAGAGAGAGAGAGAGAGAAAGAGAAAGAGCGACTATGTAAAAGTAAATTCCCATAGAGAGCTTGAAATACATATCCAGCTCTAGCTAACATTTTAACCCACACATGTGTATATTGTTCCCCCTGTATCGTTTCGTATAATAAAAATCAGGGTCTCTCACTTGGTCAGCCCAAAGAAAAACGAAATATAGTTTTCAATAGACTTTTTTTTTCTTTTTTCGCGTTAGTCCAGCAGGGTTATAAGGAGAGGTTAAATCCGTGTTTACGTAATATTCTTTGCACCAAGCTTTATTTTTTTTCCAACTGTATTTATACACCCGCAAAATTTCGCCTTCTGAAGGGCGGACAATGGTTGCTTACCTCTGAAAGCAACAAAAAAACAAGGAAATCGATACATCTCAAAACATCAGTTCGATCCAGCCAACTCAAACAACGTGATGAGGCAGCAGTCAGTTTCTGATGAAAAATGCATTTGTTACAAGAAGGAATACGAAAAGAGAAGATTTGCAGTTCCATCCAAAAGAGCTTTGAAAAATCCGAAGTCTAAAAAAGAAAAGCCGGATGGAACAAAAGTTCCTCGTTCGTGTTTGGTGAGATTAAACGGTGGGGGATTTCTCGAAAGACGAATTGTTGAAATCTTGGACAAACTGCAGCAGCGCAAGTTGCTGTGATCCTTTGCTTGTCTGAATGACGCACTCGAATAGAAAAT
The DNA here is from genome assembly GCA_023376005.1 of Doryteuthis pealeii. NCBI lineage: Eukaryota > Metazoa > Mollusca > Cephalopoda > Myopsida > Loliginidae > Doryteuthis > Doryteuthis pealeii. Next base: position 69,453,187 of record CM042169.1, read on the forward strand.
GCATTAATTCTCGGCTCAAATGTCGAACACTGATTTTGCTGCATGGAAACACTCGACCTTCTGCTGCAAACCACGTGACGCAGAGACGATCACGAAACTGAGATAAGAAATTCTTCTCTATACACTTCATTCTTCAGACAGTTCCCTTTCAAACTATCATTTAAAGGTTAAATCAAATTTAACGGGCCTAAATTCCACCAGCGTATGTCACCTCGCCGAAAGAAAAAAAATCACAAAAAAATCAGGGAATTAACCGAATTTAATGAAATTTTCAGTGTTGATATATTAATGAATAAAAGATATAATGCACCATTTATTTTATTTAAAAACTTTTACATTTTTCACAACAGTTAACTTTGAACCAAGTATCTTGGAGGCGTAACACAGATTCTCAAAGATACGTTGTTCAAAGTTAATTGACGTGAAAAATGTAAAAGCTTTTAGATAAAATAACAGGTGCATTATATATTTTATTCATTAATATATCAACACTGAAAATGTCATTAAATTCGGTTAATTGCCTGATTTTGGGGATTTTTTGCCTTCGGTGGGGTGATATACGATGGTGGAATTTAGGTCCGTTAACTTCGATTTAACCCATTTAAAAAAAGGTTTAATACAGGATTCTTGTCTAGCAAATCGATAAAACAACAGGAGTACAAGTTGTGTCAAAAAATGTATCGATATTTTTGGTACTTTTTGACATAGCTTGTATTCTGAAAAAAAAAGTTCCATTCATTGTTTTTTTCTATCTTGGTAAATACAGCTTCAAACTGGGCACCTTTTTGACTCACCTTGTATTCTGAAAAGCAAATTAACATTCCATTCATTGTTCATTTCTATCTTGCTAAATACAGCTTTAAACTCGGCACTTTTATGACATACCTTGTATTCTGAAAAAAAATAACGTTCCATTCATTGTTCATTTCTATCTTGCTAAATACAGCTTCAAACACGGCACTTTTATGACAGACCTTGTATTCTGAGAAAAATTAACGGTACGGTTGCATTTAGGTATCTCTACAAATTGGCCTTGTGCCAGAATATGTCTTAATAAATTATATATATATATATATATATATATATATATATATATATATAACCAAGGAGTTTACCTATTATCTTTGCAGTTCGATATGTAATTCTGTGATGGTTTGAAACCAGTATTTACCTAATATGATCAACATTTGGCATATTCGAAAAGTAATAATTGTAAACGACGTGGAGTAGCGACAGAAATAACCATTTCCCGCCTTTTTTGTATAATGAGAATCAGCGTCTCAATACGATGCGTTCATTTTCTGAGACTGCAGCGCGTATTCAAGAAGTCATTGTTTTCCGAGCAATTTTTCTGATGCTTGCTCGGTATGTTTCTCTTCCACATTACTTTCGAATGATCCACTGGGGAAATTTCCATCGATTCTTTCCGGTTCGATTCCTTGGAAATTACGAAGCAAATGGCTTTTTTGCGAGGCGAAAAGAAAAAAAAGAAATAATGATTTACTTGAGCAAAATTGGTAAGGTTGTTTGAATTTGATCATTGGAATATCCTATTTGTCTGTAAGCAGATATCATTTTCTGTAAGCCTCTCGCTTACGAAATAAATAATTCCAATGTTTGGTGTTTGTCTGTATGTGCCCGTATGTGTGTGTGTGTGTGTCTGCGTGTGTGTGCGCGTGTGTGTGTTTGTCTATATGTGTGTGTTTTCATACTCTCAGAGCTTGGTAGTATCTCATGAAGATAATTATTACAATATTTTATATGTCTCTCAGTGCGCATAATTTCTTCTGGAAATAATACCGAGAAAAAATAATTGTTGTCTTTGTCTTATTCACGTCTTCGTTTATTTCATTCTTATATTTCTGTTAATAAAAGCAAGTACATTCGGTTTTGTTTTGTTTTACGGCATATCAACCTCATTGGGTCATTTAATACTGGTAAAGTTTTGAAATAAATCAATTCTTAATGGATAATACAATTTTTTATAAATACATTTTTCTATTTAACCCATAGATGGGACCGTAACAGGTACTACCACTCCGAGTCAGAGTGGACCCGGGAGCAATGATGATGAAGGGGTGATCTACATTCCTCAAACCTCCAAAACAGAAACCTCACCATCAGATAGAATTTAACTTCATTCCCAGGATATGTAGACCCTCAGTCACCGCCTACTACCACCCATATGATAAAAAGGGGTTGGGGCTTGCCATAAGGGCAATAGGATTGGGAAAATCATATAGGTTCTAGGGCTTGGCGTGACCAGCCGATTGATCAGAGGGGGCCTCTCAGACCGCCCTTCTAGTCCAAGATAAGGCCAAAGTGGAGTATTGCTGGTCATGAACTGTTCATCCACCGGGGCTCTATCCTTAAGCATCGCGGGTCACCACCCACGGCAAACAGATGGCCCCATTGGGGGAGTCTTACCCCTCTGCAGAGGTGCAGTCGGTGCATTCTAAGGCCCGAGCCGATAGGGCGGAAAAGCAATTACAATTCGATCCTGGGAATAAAGACTACGTTACAGACGTTTTATTTTAAGACGTTTTACTTTTCTCAATATTGAACCCTATTCTAAACTACTTATGGCTATTTGTCAATACTCGAATATTGAAGACTCTCTTTTTTATGCAAGATAGTGCTCCTCTACTTAGTCTCAGAGTTTGGTGGCCTCTTACAAAGATAAATGATTAAAATATTCTATGTCTCTTTCTGTGCGCATAATTTGTTATACGAATAATACTCGAATACCGAGAAAAATAATTGAATTCTTTGTTTTATTCATTTCCTTACTTATTTCATTCTTATATTTCTGTTAACAAAAAAAGCAAGTTCATTTCGCTTCTAGGATTAAAGAGTACCTTGCAGACGGTTTATTATTTTAATGTAAGTTCAGTTTTATTTTTTTCTAAATGTTCAGGAAAGGTAATTAGGAATGTTTTGAATATCGGCGACGAATTAGGTGCATTGCTGAATATGAACGCGTAAGTGCTGCCAACCTGATAAACAACTTATTTAATAAAATAGCAGACTACTTACGTACTTCTTTGGCTGTTCAAATTCATCAGAAGGAAATATTTTTCGTAAGGCTTTTGTTATAAACATCTAAAGGCAAACTTCATTTTATCGAAGGAATAGCATACGTATTTCTCTCAAACAATTCCTTGCAGGTATATATATATATATATATATATATATATATATATATATATATATATACTTTGGTGCGGTACCAAGTTTCTTGGTACAAGTTGATTCTAGGCGGGTCCTAATTCTCTACCAGTAGTTTGTTGTAGAGTTCAGGTTCCGTATGAGAGCTCAATGTTTAATTAATGTAAACAGAGCAAAGTTATTTGGGAATAAAAAGGCCTTAAATACCATGGGTATCGTGGTTATGGACCATTTCCACTCGCGAGTATGCTCACGAGCTTCTTCAGACCACTGATATATTTTATTTAGACAGGCACATGGCCAAACTCATTTTATATTCATACATGTATGAATAAGAAGCTCGTGAGCATACTCGCGAGTGGAAATGGTCCTTAGCCACGATACCCATGGTATTTAAGGCCTTTTTATTCCCAAATATATATATATATATATATATATATATATATATGAGGTTAAGTAAACAAACAAATGTGTTTATTTTTATATGGCTTTAAGCCGACAATTTTTAGGAGGACATGTGCTTAATTGAAGTCGTACCTAATTTTGAAAATTAATTAGTTAATAATTAATTTAATTTAGGCGGGCATATATGTTCAAATGTAAGGCTAAACATTTTCTCGATTCGTTTAGCCTTACATTTGAATATATATGCCCGCCTAAAATTCATTAATTATTAACTAATTAATTTTCAAAATTAGGTATGACTTCAATTAAATGGGCCGGGTTAGCTCAGTCGGTAGAGCATTCGGCTAGAAACAACAAGGTTCCTAGTTCGATACCGGTCCTCGCCCACTCAGCGTATGAGTAGCACAGAGATCTGTGCGGTAAAGTAAGGAGCTCATGGTAAGTGTGGCGCTCCACCTCTGATGCTAAAACAATTTCCTTGGTCTAGCGCTATTGAAAAGGGGATAGACTTCCTCGCCGACTGGCTGATACCGACATTAGGCTGCCCCGTCGACTTTACTTTACTTTACTCAATTAAGCACATATCCTCCAATATATATATATATGTGTGTGTGTGTGTGTGTGTGTGTATATATATATATATATATATATATATATATATATATATATATATATATATAGGGTGTCCCCAAAATAAAGTATACACTCTTTCTTATTCAATTTATGTATTTTGACTTGTAAATATGAGGCTTTATATTTAGTATTTCAGGTATTTCTTGTCGGACTGAAGAAGGTCGGAGGGTACATCGGCTGAAACATTGTACAGATAACAATGAGGACAATAGTCCGAATAATACAGATAATACTAATTATCAAGCCTCATCTAAAAAATCCAGATAAATAATCTTTATTTAATAATGAAGATTTTATTTATATTCATGAAAATAATTTAAAAAAATAAAATTTAAATACTAAAAGCATGGATTTTTGGGCATGTAATACTTTAAATTGCAGACATTATTTTTTTCTTTTCGGAAAGTCTGTGCAATTTTGACTTTCCTAGCCGGATCAACGAAAAGTATTTTTAGATAGGGATTTTTATGGGGCATCCTGCGAGGTTCCCACTCGTGATTCAGTAATGATAGATCTGTATTATCTGCGTTATTCGGACTATTGTCCCCATCTTCATTGTTATTTGTACAACGTTTCGGTCGATATACTCTCCGGTCTTCTTCGGGTATTTCTTGTCGGAATCGAGAACCTTCTCGGACTCGGGAACCTTCTTTTCGAACTCGGGAACTTTCTAGTCGTATTCGGGAGCCATCACGGAACTTCGAACCAATTGTACAAATAACAATGAAGATGGGGACAATAGTCCGAATAACGCAGATAATAGTAATCTTCAAGCCTCATCTCAAACATTCAGAGAATTAATAATAGATCTGTAATTCAAACTTTTTCGATCCCCCCTCTACCCAGATAACCACTTTTATTTTTTTTTATATTGGACAGCATCTTTGTAATATGTTTATTTCTAATAACAAATATATGCACCCTTCGGTTGTTTTAATGTAATAAAATATATTAAATTAGAAAAGGCTAATGAAACTAAATAAGAATGCAGATAAAAATATTTGAAACAGAGGGGGGTTATAATCAAAAACAGAACAATTGAAACATGCTCTTCCATTTTAGCGTAATTATTAATTAAAAATAAAAAAAGGCTAATAAAAAGTTTTCGCAATCGGTGGCATATCTTGATATTATGCGAAAAGTAAAATTTAAACGGACTACTTTGTAAAAAAATACGAAGCAAAATGGAGTAGCTCCGAAAACAGAATAAGCGAATTAAAATCGTGTGTTCGAAATATAAATAAGTAAACAAAATGGCCACCTCCAGCGAAGAAGAAGCAACAGTTGTTAGCGACAAAAAATGTTTTATGTGCATTTTACCTTCCAAAAAGCATAAAATTGTATCATTTTCTAAGAAAACGTGGACTCGCTTTTTAGAATATGTCCATAAATGGAAGAATTTGGACGGTACACAAGCATTAAGTCACGTAAATAAAATTTGGACGGTACACAAGCATCAGAAAAAATAAAAAATAATAGTATTTCGCATCATGTGACAAGTCACGTAAATAAAATACTCGTTATTTTATTTATTTAAAAAGCAAATTTTATTTTTCTAAAAAGCAAATTCGCTTATTACTCGTTATTATAACGAGTAATAAGCGAATTTGCTTTTTAGAAAAAATAATAGTATTTCGCATACATGTGACAATATTTATTATTTAAACTTTAAACAATCTAGTGCTTCGTCGCGTAAATTTTTGTTGTTTCTATTCATAACTTTGGTCTTTTATCTCTTTATTTATACTGTAATTAGTATCGAAAATGACCAACTCGCAAAACAGTTTACGCCCCCAACATAAGGGGGGGGTCAAAATTAAGTGACCTGAAAAAAATGAGAAAGTTTTGAAATAAAATAAATAATGCATTATAAAGATCGTTCATTGATAAATAAACACTGAAAGTTTCATTAAAACCCGATAATTCCCTGATTTTTGGTAAATTATTTTCTGTAGGGGGGGGGGTAAAGTCATACGCAATTTACGTTCATCGGGTCTGTTATTGATAAATGTTCCTAAATTAACTATTTAGTTTAAAATGGAAAGCAGATAATAGGATTAAAGTTATTTCTTCTTGTTAATGGATTTCTTTTAAGATTTATCCGCGAGATCTTTGCTTATATTCATTAAAATAAAACGAGACTGCTAGAAATCTATATGTTACATAATTATTAGATACCTAATATTTATGGCAATAGTGTAGAAATCAAAATGGCCGTTATAAGCTACAGCCCACGGCCTTGAAGGATGAGTGACAAGGCTTGACCTCAGTCCTAACCTTGCGGTGGATACCGTGAGAATAGGTGGAGGAGACCCTCTTCCGGTTTAGATTAGAAATACATTTTAGTCAGTCGGCGAAAAACCACGACGGTGGTGAGTCGTGTTATACACGCTCCGACTCACTCTGCGTAGATGTCTGGTTGGGGATTTTAAAAATAAATTAAGATCAAGCAAATCGGAGTCTTGTATTATTACCTCTAAAAACTAACAATGACACAGGGCTTCTGATAAAGAGAAATCCCCAATAGAAGACCAGACCCGAAGTCCCCAAGAAAGTCCAGACCTTAGAAGATTCCAGACCAAGACAAGATGTTATAAGATTCCAAAGACGACCAGAAGAATAGAGTAAGAAAGAAGTAAGTAAAGAAGTAATGAAGAGGGTATGCAACAATGGAAAGCAGATAATAAGATTAAAGTTATTTATTCTTGTTAATGGATTTCTTTTAAGATTTATCCGCGAGATTTTTGTTTATATTCATTAAAATAAAACCAGACTGCTAGAAATCAATAATACTAAGCACATATTTATTGAAATTAAGTTTTTGATATCAATATGCAAATTAGTCTTCCCGTTCACACTGTCAACCGATATTTTGTTGTATATGTAAATACAATTGCATATTGAGACAGAGGGGTGAGCGCGTTGAAGCGATAACACTAATATGTTTCAATCGAACATGACTATGAAATGAAAAGAAGTAGAGAAAGAAAGAAACAAAGAGTGAGAGTGATTTAATTCAAGATTCCGGTTTAGCTAAACAGGGACCGGTTTAGCTCAGTCGGTAGAGCGTCAGCCGAGGAGTCACAAGGTTCCTGGTTCGATACCGGCCCTCGCCAACTGTATGTGAATGAGTAGGACAGGGATCTGTGCGGTACAATGAGGAGCTGATGGTAGATTTAGCGCTCCACCTCAGCTGCCAAAATAATTTCCTTGGTCTAGCGCTTGTGAAAAGGGGATAGACTCTCTCGCTGACCGGCTGATACCGACTTTAGGCCGCTCCGACGACTTTATTTTACTTATATGTATGTATGTATATTTGTATGTCAGGAAGAAATTATGAAAATAACACAATGACAAAGTATATATATATACACATTCCCTATCTCTAGATCTTGCTTTTTGAGTAATAATAATGGAGATTTGATTTCGCTCCACCTCAGATGCCAAAATAATCTCCTAGTCTAGCGCTTTTAAAAAGAGGATATACTCCATCGCAGTCTGGCTAATACCGACATTAGGCCGCTCCAAAGACTATACTTTATGCATATTGAACTATTTGATGATAGCTCTTAAATATATATATATATCAAACGTTGTAATAGTTAAATAATCACACTCTGATATATCCGTTGGTCCTGCTAGTAAATCTAGAATATAATACGACACCCACTTTTAATAGGTAAACATTAGTAACGAATTTTAGTATCTTAGATAACATGAACCCCGAGTGTATCTATATTTATTAATATTTTGTTGGTATTTCCTATGGTGTTTTATAGCCGAAAGCAATGAAGTATAAACTTAAAACATTTGAGTCCTCCGGGCAACTATTTTCGATAACATCTTTTTCAAATGGTCGTTTTTTTTTTGTTATTTGGTTGTAAAGTTATATATTTGTGTTGTCTTCAGAATGTCGTGTTTTTTACGTTCAGACGTCGGACTCACTAATTTTTAGTGGATGTGATAAATCATCTTTTTAACGGTGGGGTTATCTATTTTGTAGACTAAACTGCGATTGTTGAGTCACACCATCCGCATGCCTGTAGACAGACTTCGCCGTAAAATACTTTATGGTTAACTCGCTGATTGAACGCAGAAGACAAGAGGTTCCCAAAAGCGGTTCAAATTCCATATTACGCCGAAGCTGAAGAAAAGCACCATCACAACTTCAAGCCTGGAAGATCTGGCTTTCAACAGAAAGGCTTAATGACACGCGTGCTGCACAGGAGCTGAGCGGCTCAATATCGAGATTAATCGGGCTGCATGTGTTGAGTTACATCATCCGCATGCCTGCAGACAGACTCCTCTGTAAAATACTTTGTGGTGAACTCGCAGAGGACAGGAGGCTCCCAAAAGCGGTTCAAATACCATATTACGACGAAGCTGAAAAATGCATCATCACAACTTCAAGCCTGGAAGATCCGGCTTTCAACAGAAAGGGTTAACGACACGCGTGCAGCACAGAAGCTGAGCAGCTCAGTATCGAGATTAACAGGGCTGCTGAGCGGGCAGATCTTCGTCGTCAGGAACCACCAAATGCAAATGGTAATTTCTCTTGCAATATTGTGTGACAGCATCTGCAAGTCCAGAATTGGACTAACTAGCCACCAGAGGGTCCACATCTGATAAAGACATTGAGTGACTTCATCGTCGTCTTCTAAAAGGAAAAGGAAAGTAATGGGAGAGTAAGTACATATTCTGTCCTGAGAAAAAAACAATGCGTGGTAATATCCGGCTTTTGATGTGTTGTATTGTTATTTATTGCACTATAGTGTCAGTGAAACCTTAACTATTAAAATTGCTAAACGTTAACCTTTAATTTGCTTAAACGTGAAATCTTACCTCTGTTAAAATTCCTTAAACGTAAAACATTAACTCTATTAAAATTACTAAACGTGCACCCTTAGCTCTATCAAAATTGCTTACAGGTGAAACTTTGGCTCTAGTAAAATTGCTTAAACGTAAAACCTTAATTCTATTAGAATTGCTTAAGCGTGAAACGTTAACTCTATCAAAATTGCTTAAACGTAAAACATTAACTCCATTAAAATTTTTTGAACGTGAAACGTTAGATATATTGAAATTGCTTGAATGTAAAACATTAAGTCTATTGAAATTGCTTAAACGTGAACCCTTAGCTTTATTAAAATTTCTTAAGCGTGAACCCTTGGCTCTATTAAAATTACTTAAAAGGTGAAAAATTGGCTCTATTAAAAGTGCTTAAACGTGAAACGTTCGCTCTTTTAAAATTGCTAAACGTGAACCCTTAGCTCTGTTAAATTGTTTAAACGTGAAACCGTAGCTCTATTAAAATTCCTTAAACGTAAAACATTAACTCGATTAAAATTGGTAAACATGCACCCTTAGCTCTATCAAAATTGCTTACAGGTGAAACTTTGACTCTGGTAAAATTGCTTAAAGGTAAAACTTTAATTCTGTTAGAATTGCTTAACGTTAAATTAAACATAAAAACTTAGCCTATTAAAATTGCTTAAACGTGAAACGTGAGATCTTTTTGAAATTGCTTAAACATGAAATCCTAGCTCTATTAAAATTGCTTAAACGTAAAACATTAACTTTATTAAAATTGCTTAAACGTGAAACGTTAGCTTTATTAAAATTGCTTAAATGTAAAACATTAAGTCTATTAAAATTGCTTAAACGTTATATCTATTGAAATTGCTTAAACGTGAAACATTAGCTCTATTAAAATTGCTTAACGTGAATTCTTAACTCTATTAAAATTGCTTAAACGTGAAACATTAGCTCTCTTAAAATTGCTTAAGCGTGAACCCCTAGCTCTATTAAAACTGCCTATTTGTGTTGAACATGATATTAAGAAATGGACGGTCTTTTGATAGACCCATGTGGTTGAAGGAATAGAATGAAAATGTGCACGAATCTGCAAGAAGTGGGTAGCCATAAAAATCAGATGCAAATGTGCACAGGGTTGACTCACTCAGATCGAAGATTAATATGTGTGGCTGATAGCGGAGGTGTGAATATGATTATGAAACAATGCGGTGAAGATTTGGGAACGAGAACGAGATTTTCTCAAAGATGATGTCTTCAATATGAACTGATAAACACAGAACAACATTGGTTTCACGTTTCATCTGATCTTCTGAATTATGCATTGATATTTTAGAGGCATTGATGATTTACAATGCTGCTTTGAAAGTGGGTGTTCATCTCGATCGACAAAAAAAAAAAAAAAGATTCATATCTCACTCGTTAAAAATTAAAACAGATTCATGGCACAAGACAAGTACTCAATTAGCGTGCGTTGTATTAGGAGTTCAATATCTGTCTTAAGAGTATGTGCTTTATATAATACACAAAACAAACAAACCAAAAAAAGCCGACAAAAAAAAACGCATTCATATCTCACTCGGTAAAAATTACAATAGATTCATGGCACAAGGACAAGCACTCAATTAGCGTGCTTAGTATTAGGGGTTCAATACCGGTGATAACAGTTCATGTTTTAAATACAATCCGAAAACAAACAAAAAAAGAAAGGAGTATGCTGTTGAAAGTTGGTGTTCATCTCAGCCGACAAAAAAACATTCATATCTCACTCGGTAAAAATTACAATAGATTCATGGCACAAGGACAAGTACTCAATTAGCGTGCTTAGTATTAGGAGTTCAATATCTGTCTTAATAGTCTGTGCTTTATGTAATACACAGAAACAAACAAACAAAAAATGAGTATGCGGTTGAAAGTCAGTATTCATCATGGTCGACAAAAAATAATTCATATCTCGTTACAACAGATTCATGGCACAAGGACAAGTACTCAATTAGCGTGCTTAGGGGTTCAATACCTGTCTTAAGAGTTTGTGCTTTAAATATTACCCAGAAACAAACAAACAAAAAAGAGTATGCGTGTTTAGGGGTTCAATACCTGTCTTAAGAGTCTGTGTTTTATATATATATATATATATATATTATATATATATATATATATATACCAACCCCTCCACACGAGCAGGATGCGACACAAGGTCAATTTCTTAAGCTGAGTTTTAACAGGTTTGAATTCAGAGTTTTCCTTCTCTTAGACTAGTTACCTAGCCATGGTAAAAGAGCCCAGTCTGTCCTGCTATTTACTCATAGCTGGAGGGAGAATTGGATTTATACCTTTCCCAAGAGCATTGGCGGTGTGTGAAACGCCAACAACTTCGTCCAGGAATTGAAATCGGGTCGACTAGTCCATTTCCTATGACTCTAACCATTAGACCACGCGCCTCCAGTCTGTGCTTTATATACTACACAGAAACAAAAAGATTATGCGGTTGAAAGCGAGTATTCATCTCAGCCGACAACAGAAGCATTCATATCTTGCTCATTATTGAAGAAATTCCTTTCATCATATAGGAAGAATTAACAACAGATTTATGATACAAGGACAAATACTCAATCAACCTGCTTAGTATTAGGGGTTCAATACTGGTGATAACAGTTCGTGTTTCAAATACAAGCAAAAAGACAAGCAAAAAGAGTATGCTATTAAAAGTGAGTATTCCTCTCTGCCCACAAAAAAAGCATTTATATCTCGCTCATTATTAAAGAAATTCCTTTAATCGTATAGGAAGAGTTTAGAACAGATTCATGGTACAAGGAAAAGCGTGTTTAGTATTAGGGGTTTAATACCTGTCTTAAAAGTGTGTGTTTTCAATACTACCAGAAACCAAAAAAAAAAAAAAAGAGTATGCGGTTGAATGGAGTAATCACCCCAGCCGACAACAAAAACATTTATATCTCACCAATTATTGTAGAAAATCCTTTAATCGTATATGAATAGTTCACAACAGATTCTTGGCCCAAGGACAAACGAGTAAAGTATTAAGGATTCAATACCAATAATAACAGTATGTTTTAAATACAACCCGAATACAAAACAAGTATGCTTTTGAAAGTGAATGTTCACAACGATGAAAAAAAGCATTCCTATCTCGCTCCTTATTTTTGAAAATCATCTCATCGTATAGAAATATTTAACAACATATACATGGCACAATGGCAAACACTCAATCAACGTGTTTAGTATTAAATGTTCAATACCGGTGATGACAGTTCGTGTTGTAAATTCAACCCGGATACAAACAAAAAGAGTATACCATTGAAAGGGAGTATTCATCTCGGCCGAAAGAAAGTATTCATATCTCGTTCGTTTTTGTAGAAAATCCTTTCAACATATAGAAAGAGTTTACAACAGATTTATGGCCCAAGGACAAAGGCCTCAACCAACGTACTTAGTATTAGAGGTTTAATACCGGTGATAACAGTTCATGTTTTAATACAACCCGGAAACAAAAAAGAGTATGCTGTGAAAGTATGTATTCTACCCGACTGGAAAAAAGCACACACATATATATATATATATATATATATATATATATATATATATATATATATATATATATGGTAGGAGTGGCGCTCCTCCTCAGATGCCGAAAACAATCTCCTTGGTCTGATGTTTGGTAAAAAGGTGATAGACTCTCTCACTCTCTGTCGGATAACGACTTTAGGCCACCCCGACGACTTTACCGACTTCTTATATGTATATGTATATGTGTATATAGATGTAGGCCACCCCGACGACTTTACTGACTTTATATATGTATATGTATATGTGTATATAGATGTAGGCCATCCCAACAACTGTACCGGTTTTATATATGTATATGTGTATATAGATGAAGGCCACCCCGACGACTTTACCGACTTTATATATGTATATGTATATGTGTATATAGATGTAAGTCTGTATATATATATATATATATATATATATATTTAATATACCAAACTTGTTGGTAAATCCTCGCGGTGAGAAAAGACCCAGAAAATAGTTTGATTGTAAAAATATACTACCAAACATCAAACAGGAAGAAAAAAATGTTTGTAAAAAAGAAAAGACCAAGATAATCGTACTAACAAAAAATAATCTATTAGTACAATATTTTGGCCAAAAGAAAAAACAATTTATATGCATATATATATTTATAAGATATATATATACATACAAACCCGCCAGGAGACTAACGCTAATAAGTAAAAAGTGCTCAATACCTAAGTAGAGAAAATAATCATTAAGCGAAACTTTTAGAAGGTTTGTCTGACTCATTAGATTTATCTTTATATATACTAGCAAATATATGCACCCTCCGGGTGCAAGTATTTAAGTTTTGATATAATAAAATATCATATTAATTAGAAAAGGGTTAATGAAACTGACTAAGAATGCAGATAAAAAGATCTGCAACAGAGGGGGTATAATCGAAAAATAGAACAACTTTGAAACTAACTATTCCATCATTTTCCATTACTCCCCTCTTCATTGGTAAATTTTCCTAATTTAACTATTTAGTTAAAATAGGAAGTAAAGGATAATATTACAGTTATTTCTTCTTGTAAATAAATTTCTTTTAAGATTAATCCACGAGATTTTTGTTTATATTTCTTAAGATAAAACCAAACAATTAGAAATCAATAATACCAATCACATATTTATCAAAATAAAATTTTAAATATCAAAATGCAAATTAGCCTTCTCG
>CM042169.1:69469457-69485068 GCA_023376005.1 Doryteuthis pealeii
ACCTGCGGAAGGGATAACGTTAATCTTTTTCAATCAAACTTAATGAAAATATGAAAATAAAGAAAAGAAAAAAAAGGAGCTAGAGAGGGGGAATACAAGATAATTATACTTCAACACACAAAGAAAAAACCGCTAAGTCTTCTGTGAACAGTACAATATGTTTGCTTCACTGGCTAGAAATTACACTTCCTTACCACACACACACACACACACACACACACACACACCATTGAAGCAGATGCATGTACAGTATGGCCCGTAATAAATACATCCTAAAAACGTTTTTTTTTTTTTTTAAATAAGAGAGTTTTATAATTTGCTTGAAGCATTGTGTATATATTGGTTAGGAGGTTGATTTAGAAGGCTATCACAATGCAGGTGTAAAGAAGAAAAAAATAATAATACGGTAACAATGGTGTTGTGTGTTAACCTGTATTTAATTCTTGAATTTTCGAGATAATATCTCTTTTTTCAAAAGATCACTGAAACTGAAGCAGTTTTTAAAAAATGCTTTTCTTTTAAAGTAAAGATACGACCGGATAATTAATTGGCTGTTGAATTGATTGGTTGGTTGGTTGGTTGGTTGGTTGGATTTTACGGCATGCCAACACTTTTAAGTTATTTTATGCGGAAGACATGTTGTTTTATTCTTGATGGGTACGCAATTTTCTTAAACTCAAATAATTTTAAACAGATTTTCTATTTAACTCATAGATGATACCCTAAAAGATACTGTCACTCTGGGTCCGAGTGAACCTGGGAGTAATGGTGATGAAGTACTCCTTATACTGCAAAGCTCAATATTTGGAGTTTATCGTCATAACCAGAAAATTTAGATACTCGGTCACCGCCTTCTAGCATATATATGATAAAAAGTGTTGGGGCTTGCCATGAGAGCAATAGGGTCAGGAACATTGCATAGGTGCTAGGGCTTGACCTGACCAATCCATTGATCGGAGGAGGCCTCTCCGAACGCCCCTCTGGCCTAAACAAGGGCAAAATATCTTGGACCTCAAACAAATAAGGAGAATGGGAAAATCACACCAGAGAAAACGAGTGTGAGGTCTTCAGACTGACGACACAGAAAATATAAAAATAAATCTATATCCAAACCAAGGTATATATATATATATATATATATATATATATATATATATATATATGATAAGTTGTAAACACGGTATGTTTGGAATGGCTTTTTTGCCGACAATTTTTGGGAGAATATGTGCTTAATTGGAGTCGTACCTAATTTTGAAAATTAATTAATTAATAATGAATTAGGCGGGAATGCCTATTGAAATGTATGGCTAAACAAATCGAGAAAAATCAATATATATATATATATATATATATATATATATATATATATATATATATTATATATATATATATGGGTTTCTATCAAGGACGGGGTAGCTTGCAAAGTGTAGCCACACTGAGAAAACGTGATATGTCAAAACACGGAGTCTCTGAATGACAAAGTATATATGCTCCCAACTCCTTGCTGGTTGAGCTCTCTGGGGGAAAGATTTGACTATCAGTCGTAAATCAAATTAAATGGTCTTGTTCTCCTATAAACCGGATATGAGCTATCTAACTACTGTAACATATATACCTATATATGTATTTAACAGTTAAAATCCTGTCGGCTGGGGCGTTAGAATGCACCGACTGCACCTCTGCAGAGGGGTAAGACTCACCCAATGGAGCCACCTGTTGGCCGTGGGTGGCGACCCGTGATGCTTAAGGATAGAGCCCAGGTTGATGAGCAGTTCACGACTTGCAATACTCCACTTTAGCCCTATCTTGGGCTAGACGGGCGGTCAGAGAGGCCCCCTCCGATCAATCGGCTGGTCACGTCAAGCCCTAGCACCTATATGATTTTCCCAACCCTATTGCCTTTATGGCAAGCCCCAACCCCTTTTTATCATATGGGTGCTAGAAGGCGTGGCTGTGGGTCTACATGTCCTGGGAATGACGTTAAACTCTATCTGATGGTGAGGTTCCAGTTTTGGAGGTTTGGGGAATGTGGAGCACCCCTCCATCACCATTGCTCCCTGGTCCACTCTGACCCGGAGTGGTAGTACCTGTTACGGTCCCATCTATGGGTTAAATAGAAACATTTATCTATAAAAAAAATTGTATTATCCATTAAGAATTGATTTATTTCAAAACTTTATCGGCATTAAATGACCCACCGAGGTTGATATGCCGTAAAACAAAAGAAACCAAACCAAACTAAAATCCACTCCTTCCCTGAAAGTGACTGGGGGCCAATTGTTTAAGACACCGGACTGACTGAAAATCACTCGGGTTACTAACCCGACCGAAGGTAGCTTACAAAGTTTAGCCACACTGAGGAGACCTGATTCATCAGAACAGAGTGGCTGTGCATAACAATATATATATATATATATATATATACTTTGGCAATTATACACCAGAGTTGTGATAGTTTAGCAAATATGCATATCTGTGCTCTAGATTCGCAGTAATATCCCCGCACATTATGATACCAATTAAGATCATCAAAATATTCTGCTTTTTCTGAAGTATATGTAATTAGTGTGAAAGTCTTTGCGGTTATTAGAAGTCAGTAAAAATATGAGAATCGCACTAAAAGCATTCTTGTCATTTTTCGTCTTAAATACGTCTCCAGGGAAAGTCGTCTTAGAAGAAGAAGAACAAAAAAACGAAAATTTCCCGTTCCTTGCAATTCATTAATACAATTATTCCATTCAATAACATCATTTTAATTGGCCATTTTTTTTTTCAAAAAAATGAGTTCGTTTTTTTGTTCTGTGCATTTTTAGCGACTTTTCTACAGCAATTAAGTCATTTGATATTTTTATTTATATTTGTGTGTTTGTTTTTTTTTTTTTACATCTGTGATATTTCTTTCTGTCTTTAATCATCATCAATTTCATCTTAGTTATTAATGATGGGTCGACATTTTTGTGGATCATCTTTTGAGAAGGTTTTAATGCCAACTGATTGAGAGTTGTGAACTTATTAGAAGAAGAAGAAACGAAGAAAAAATCATGTTGCTTCGATTTTGGAGAGTTTACTCGCACTAGTCTGAGTCAAAAGTTTTGCAATATTTTGGTAGGATGAATCACAAATTAGCAGCTAGACTGTGAGATGCCAGATGAAATACTCAAAAGATTTGCAATATTTTGGTAATATGAAGCACAATCAGCAGTTCTAGACTGTGAGATGCCAAACTCGCCTGATACTCTCCAAGTGATAATGCCAACATTGGTTATTACAGAAGATTATTTCATGGGATCATATCAGCTAAGAAAAGAAACAAAAATGAGGATTTACTTGAAATACTCGAGTGAGTCAAAAGTTTTGCAATATTTTGGTAACATTAGGTACAAATCAGCAGTTCGAGACTGTGAGATGTCAAAGTCGCCTGATACTCTCCAAGTGCTAATGCCAACATTGGTTATTACAGAAGATTATTTCATGGGATCATATCAGCTGAGAAAAGAAAAAAAATAGGATTTACTTGAAATGCTCAGGTGAGTCAAAAGTTTTGCAATATTTTGGTAACATTAGGCACAAATCAGCAGATATAATCTAGACTGTGTGATGCTAGACTCGCCTGATACTCTCCAAGTGCTAATGCCAACATTGGTTATTTCAGATTATTCCAGGTTAAATCTTATCAGAAATTAAAAGAAAAAAATGAGAATTTATTTGAAATACTTGGGTGATCCAAATGTTTTGCAATATTTTGGTAACATGAGACACAAATCAGCAGCTCTACTCTAGACTGTGAGATGGCAAACTCGCCTGATACTCTCCAAGTGATAATTCCTAACATTGGTTAATTTAGTGTTTTATTTCAGGAGAAATCTTATCAGACAAGTAAAGAAAAGAAAAAAAACAGAATCAAAAGTTTTGCAATATTTGGTAAGATGAGGCACAAATCAGCAGCTCTATTCAAGAATGTGAGATGCCAAACTCGCCTGATACTCTCCAAGTGCTAATGCCTAATATTGGTTATTTCAGAAGATTATTTTAGGTTAAATCTTATCAGGGAAGTAAATAAAAAAATGAGAATTTGTTTGAAATACTCAAAAGTTTTGCAATATTTTGGTAACTTTAGGCACAAATCAGCAGCTCTATTCTAGACTGTGAGATACCAAACTCGCCTGATACTCTCTAAGTGATAATGCCTAACGTTGGTTATTTTAGCAGATTATTTTAAAAGAAATCTTATCAGACAAGTAAAGAAAAGAAATAGAATTTTTATTTGATCTATTACGGTGTGAGGCAAAAGTTTTGCTATAATTTTGTAACATGAGGCTCAAATCAGCAGCTCGGCTGTGAGATGCCAGACTCGCATGATACTCTCCAAGTTCTAATACCTAACACTAGATATTTCAGGATAATCAAGCCACTAATATTGACCGTTGCAGAGGTGACTTTCCTATGTATACACTAACATCGTTTTCTGTAGATGAGATATTACTACATAGATAAATGTACTGTATGATTGCACCACTTGGACTCTTAAGAAACACCTCTCTATAGAGGAGATATTACTACCTAGGTATATGAATCGGTCTACTAATTTCAGAGAATCACTGTCCGTCTTTTCTACTGTATGGATACACCATTTGGACACTAACAAAATATATTTCTATAGAGGGGATATTACTACCTGTGTATAATAACTGGTCACTAACAAAACACTAATATTTTAGCAAATAAACGACTAATAATGAGACAGGATAATGAAGCCAGTAATATTAACCGTTGCAGAGATCTAGTTCAAATTTGTAGGAAATGCCTTTCTCTAGAGGAGATATTACTACCTGGCTATATGAAATAGTCACTAACAAAACGCCTTGAGAAAAACTGGTCTCATTAATTAATATATACTTTAACCATTTACATCTCTGATCCAACCGCTTTCTCCTTTGATAAAATAAATGGCGACATATAATGATACAGGGTAATGAAGCCACTAATATTGGCTATCGTAGAGGTGACTTTCCTACACTGACATAGCGTTCTGTAGAAGAGATATTACTACCTAGATAAATGAACTGTATGATTTCACCACTTGGACTCTAAAGAAACATCCTTCTATAGAGGAGATATTACTACCTGGGTATATGAATTGTCCTACTAATTTGAGAGAATTACCGCCCGTTTTTTCTACTGTACGTTTGCACCACTTGTTCAGATTTGTAGAAAATGCCTTTCTATAGAGAAGATATTGACTGTCGCAGAGGTGACTTTCCTATACGTACACTGACATCGCCTTCTGTAGATGAGATATTGCTACCTAGATAAATGAACTGTATGATTGCACTACTTGGACTCTAAAGAAACATCCTTCTAAAGAGGAGATATTACTACCTGGGTATATGAATTGTCCTACTAATTTGAGAGAATTGCCGTCCGTTTTTTCTACTGTACGTTTGCAACACTTGTTCATATTCGTAGGAAATTCATTTCTATAGAGGAGATATTACTACTTGGGTATATGAAATAGTCACTAACCTTGAGAAAAAGTAGTCTCATTAATTAATATATACTTTAACCATTTACATCTCTGGTCTAATCTGACAATTACAGGCTGCTTTTTGCTTTGATAAATTTTGACAAACAAGCGACTAATAACGAGATAGGATAATGAACCCACTAATATTGACCGTTGCAGAGATCTCGTTCAGATTTCTAGGCATCGATCCAATTATTGATAATTCCACGGACATTATTGGCTACTTCTTGGCACTGACTGTCAGAGTCGGGTCCAAGGGAGGTGGAACATTCACATATGATAACATACCGACTCATTTGCTTAAATAGCTAACACAAACTTTGCTTTATTGACGCTGAGAAAAAAAAAGACTAGGTTGTATGATGTTGGAATCTAACACTTGTTGATATTATTTCACAGTTCCCTTCAACCCGCCTGGGTTGCTTTGTAAAAAGAGATGTGATGTGCACAGATAAGATGGTAGTAACTAATTATTATCTGTTACTCTGCTAGCATCCCTATCTTTTCTATATGTATATAGACATTAAACATATGGCCAGACAATTAGAAAGGATTGAACAAAAACTCGTCCGACAAGAATCATCAGTAGAGTTTAACAAAACCAGTTTTAAAGAAAAAAATGCTGTCAAATACATATACACACATATATATATATATACACACCGAGCGATCCTTTGCCGGGATTACACTTGTCAAGTTCATTTTCTATAAGAAAAAGTATCGAATTTTATGCGATACATGCGTTTTAAGTGCCTTCAAGTAAAAAAAAAATAATATATACTTTATCCATCAATGCTTCTAAAAAAATAAACAAACATCCAAAAATCTTATTCACTTCGTCGAAGGGCATACGGTCTGTTTGTTGTCATTATTCTCTCAAAAACGCCCCCCTTACCTATTATGGTAGAGGCGTGTAGTATCATTTGACAAGCTTAATTTCGCTGGGATTGTTAGCTGTGTACTGTGGTCGAGGCGATATAGTGTTTCACTATGCTTGCTGAGGTCCCGGTTTCGATTTCTGTCGGAGGGAAATCGTTAGTATATATTGCTGATGAGACCTAAGAAAGTCGAAACAGTCTGTACGATATTCTACACACCGAGCGATCCTGCCGGGATTACACTGTCCAGTTTCATTTTCTCTATAAGAAAAAGTATCGAATTTTGTGCGATACATTGCGTTGTAAGTGCCTTCAAGTAAAAAATTTAATATATAAATTATATATTACTAAAAACTTAATATATAGGAGTCAAATTTCTTGCGCGGGCAGTCTATAACAGGTTTTAATTTATTGTTTTTTCTCTTTAGACTGGTTGCCAAGGTTTAAAGGTTCCACCTGCCCTTACTATTTACCGATCGTCAGTAGAATACTATTATGGTACCGCTTCCCAACTGTTGCTATATAAGGATAAAAATAAATTTTAAATATATAAAATAATCTTTGCCTTTCCGGGGGCATTTCCAAAAGTTGTCAATCTGATAAAGTCGATTTATATAATGAATGTATTTATTTATTGAAGGCGTGTGGTCTAATAGTTAAAGTCATAGGAAATGGACTCGAGTTCAATTCCTGGACGAAGCTGTTTGCATTTCATATGAGGCTAATAACCTTGGGAAATTCAAAGTTTTACTTTTTCTAGACTGGTTACTAAGCCGTGTTTAAAATCCCCAATCTACCCTGCTATTTACCCATTACTGGAAGGAGAATTGGATTTATACCTTTCCCAAAGGTATTAGCGCCATCTGAAATGCAAACAGTTTCGTTCAAGAATTGAACTCGGGTTGATGAGCCCATTTCCCATGATTCTAACCTAATGGTTACGCACCTCACACAATGTATATATATATGTATATTTACACACACACATATATGTAGCGGAAAAAATCAGAATTGTGAGGTAGAATATATCGTGTCTCTTCCAGGATTTTTTACACACACACACACACATAAACACACACAGCCACAGAGAGAGAGAGAGAGAGAGAGAGGAGAGAGAGAGAGAGAGAGAGAGGGGGAGACACACACAGACACACATAGACACACACAGCCACAGAGAGAAGAGAGAGAGAGAGAGGGAGACACACACAGACACACATAGGCACACACAGCCACAGAGAGAGATTGAGAGAGAGAGAGAGAGAGAGAGGGGGAGGCACACATACACACACACACACACACACCACGGTTTAGTTCAGTCGGTAGAGCGTTCGATTTGGAACCACCAGGTTCCTGGTGCGATACCGGTCCTCGCCAACTCAGCGTATGAGTAGCACGGGTATCTGGGTGGTAAAGTGAGGCGCTGATGGAAGGTGTGGCGCCCCACCTCCGACGCTAAAAACAAAAATCTCATTCGTCTAGAGATAGGGAAAGGGGGATAGACTCCCTCTCTGGCTGATACAGACTTTAGGCCTCCCCGACGACTTTACTTATATATATATATAACGCCGAAACACGAGTCTGTGGATGACTTATTAATATATGCTCCCATAAATTTGGTAATGAGCTCTCTAATTGGTAATTTAAATTAACTCTCACTACTAAGCAAATAAGCAATGATCATTTCCCTGGAAATTTGATCTCTCAGTGACCGTAAAATACATAAACATTCATATGTACTTAATATAGTATAAGTTCGACCCTAGCCAAGGATAGTGTGTCTAGCCACACTGAAGAGGCGTGAAACGCCGAAACACGTGTCTGTGGATATTATACTATATATATATATATATTATATATATATATATATATAATATAATTATATTATATATATATATATATATATTCAATAGAGAAAGGGAAATAGATAGAATGAGAGAGGAGTGTGTGGAGCATAAGAAAATCATGTTACCTTTACTCATCTCATCTAAAGAAACCGTATCTTAACATGCTTATTTTTTTTCGAGCTGTGTCAATCTCTTTACCAAACACACGGTTATCTCCATTCCTGACATATTTTCGGATATACTGACTAATATTAGTTGTAGTATTTTCCAAGAAGCCCTTCGAATCAAAATGGGAAAAAGCATAATCACCCAGAACAGACATTTTACCAAAAATTCAGGCTTAATGCTTCGTAACGTCATCCTCACAACCGAATACAGTTACACAGGCGATTGCTCTAAATTACATTAGTGGAGAAATCTGCAATAAGAATCCCTTCTTCATTTCCCCATTTTTTTCTTTTTTTTTTTTTTTTTTTTTTGGTTTGGCTTGAGGCAACGGATATTGTAAACCATCTTGTTACGCTTAATGCCAAGGTCTTATTCCGAGAGAGGCTTTCCGAGGTGGTTACACAATTTGATAAGTTGGGACATTCCTCCGTTGTGGAAGACTCGCAAAGACATAAAACCAATGAAATAGCAATGCTAAAAATATATAAAAAAGTTATTTTGTGTGTTGTTCATAGTTGTTTTTTTTTTTCGTTTTTTTTTTTTTTTTTTTTTCGGATCAGAAATCATGGATGAAACTTTCAAATCTATCTTGTTAATTTGCTTTGCAAAGACCCGATACCGGAAATCCAAAGGATACATTTCTTGGAACGTGACCCTCACGAAAAAACACAAAATCGCAAAGAAATTGTATGTTGATGTTTCTGCAACCAGATAACCTTTTTTATAAGGTATTCTTTCCAATGTGAAAGACCATCAGCTCCAAGTTAAAGGATGTGTTTTATAATAATAATAAAAATAATAATAATAATAATAATAATAATAAAATGAAAAAAATGGACAAATATCTAGACCTTGCCAGAGAACTGAAAAAGTTATGGAATATGAAAGTGAAAGTGATACCAATTGTAGTTGGTGCACTTGGAACGGCCCCAAAAGGATTAGAAAAGGGTTTGGAAAGTTTGGAAATCAGAGGAAGGATTGAAACCATTCAGAACATTGCACTGCTGCAATCTGCCAGAATACTCAGAAGAGTCCTGGAGACCTGAGGAGACTTACTGTCACTCAGACTCCAGTGAAATACCATCAGCTAATGCTGATGTGAAAACCCAAAAGGAGTAAATAATAATAATAATAATAATAATAATAATAATAATAATAATAATAATAACAACGAGAATACAAAACTAGACACGACTGGGTTGGGAAGGTGATCCACTGGGAATTATGCAAGAAATTAAATTTTGACCACACAACAAAATGGTATATGCATAAACCAGAATCTGTTCTTGAGAACGAAACGCACAAAATTCTCTGGGACTTTGAAATTAGAACGCGGATCACCTTATCCCAGCAAGAGACCAGACCTAGTGTTGATTAACAAAAAAGAAAGGATTTGCAGTGCCAGCGGATCACAGGGTGAAGTTAAAGGAAAATGAAAAATTGACAAAATACTGGACCTTGCCAGAGAACTGAAAAAGTTATGGAATATGAAAGTGAAAGTTATACCAAATTGTAGTTGGTGCACTTGGAACAGTCCCAAAAGGATTAGAAAAAGGTTTGGAAGTTTGGAAATCAGAGGAAGGATTGAAACCATTCAGAACACTGCACTGCTTGCAATCTGCCAGAATACTCAGAAGAGTCCTGGAGACCTGAGGAGACTTGCTGTCACTCAGACTCCAGTGAAAGACCATCAGCTAACACTGATGTGAAAACTCAAAAGGAATATAATATAATAATAATAATAATAATAATAATAATAATAATAATAATAATAATAATAATAATAATAATATGTGTCAAGAAAGGAAGGGGGAAGAGGTCTTGCCAACATAGAGGACTAAAGGAGTAAATAATAATAATAATTTCATCCGCTAACGCTGGTGTCGAATACTACTACTACTACTACTACTACTACTACTACTACTACTAATAATAATAATAATAATAATAATAATACCTCAGGAGAACAAGAAAACTCATAGAAACCAAGCTCGGCAGCAGATATCTCATCAAAGGCCTTCCCCATTGTAAGACACTCTAGTCTATTCTTAAAATGGACAAGTTAGAAACTCAAATCAACCAAATGACTATAAAATTAATGACAATGCACAAGTACTTCCACCATAATTAATATAGTTGTTTTAAATTATTAATTCTGTTGAACATATCTACATTCTAATGACATGCAATTGAATTTATATATACAACAAAACAGCTGTTTACAGTGTAAACGAGAAAGCTATTTGCATATTGATATTAAAAATTTGATTTTAATAAATTTGTGCCGAGGATTATTGAATTCTAATTGTTTGGCTTTATCTTAATAAATAAGAGCAAATCTTTCGGGAATAAATCCATTAACAAGGAGAAATAACGGTAATTCTATTTTTTACTTCCTAATTTAACTAAATAGTTAAATTAGGAAAATTTAGCAATGAAAAACGGGAGTGATGGAAGAGTAAGTTTCAGTTGTTCTATTTTTCGATTGTAGCCACCTCTGTTTCAAATCTTTTTTTTTTTATCTGCATTCTTATTTAGTTTCATTAGCCTTTCTTAATTTAATATAATATTTTATTACATTAATACTTAGATACTCGCACCCGGACGGTGTATATGTTTGCTAGTTTATATAAATGTTTTATTTAATAAATACATTTATTTCTGTAATTTCTTGTAAGCAAACATCCGTTGCCAATAAAGAGGAAAAGGTAAATATCTTCTTGTTTATAAATACTTCCATTTTGAATAATCAAATTTTGACAGTTAAAAAAAACCCCAACAACATTGCAATAATACGCAGAATAATATATTTCTCTAATTTCATTATTAAAAAGAACAAAAAACAAAAACAAAAGAAACCAGTCGACGATAATTTTAAAACAGAATTCACAATAACAAAAAAAAAAAAATTCCTGTTCTCCCCAAAATTACGAGAAACTCGTGAATAAATTAAATTTAAATCGGAGAAAACGAACAGTTCTACCTCGTTAAATAGACAAAATTATGTTAAATACGGAAAATGCCATAAAGAATATTCCGAAAATTATAAAATATTGTAAAATACAATTAGAAAAGGTATAAAAAAAAACTTGATAATAGCAAGTGTGTCGCTATATGTGTTTTAAAACCCGAACTTGAATAAACCATGTTTTTTGTTATAATATAATTCGTTTGTTTGTTTGTTTTGTTTTACGGCATATCAACCTCAGTGGGTCATTTAATGCCGATAAAGTTTTGAAATAAATCAGTTCTTAATGGATAATACAATTCTTTTATAAATACATTTTTCTATTTAACCCATAGATGGGACCCTAACAGGTACTACCACCCGGGTCAGAGTGGACCAGGGAGCAATGGTGATGAAGGGTGCTCCACATTCCCAAACCTCCAAAACTGGAACCTCACCATCAGATAGAGTTTTAACGTCATTCCCAGGACATGTAGACTCGCAGCCACCCCCTTCTAGCACCCATATGATAAAAATAATATAATTCGTGGGTATATACACATACACACATTCCACACACACACACACACACACACACACACACACACACATATATATATATATATATATATTATATATATATGGCTATATACCATATTTTAGATATACATTTATTTCGACATATTATCTCGTCAGTCCGGTCTTTGTTGATTTTTTTGTTTTGAAGACCTCACAGCCGGTCTCACTGGTGGGATTTTCCCGAAATCGGAAAAATGGGAAAATCACACCAGTGAGACCGGATGTGTGGTCTTTAAAGAAAAAAAAACCCGCAACAACAGAGGCCGGATGATGAGATAACATCTCGAAATAAGTTTATGTCCCAAACAAGGTATATATCCATTTATTTATTTGTAATAATCTGTATATGTAAAAATATATGCTAGTAATAATAACTGCCAACATGTGTTTGACAGAAAAAACGCATGTCGTCATTACTTCGATGAAATAGAGCTCTTCTTCGGATCTTTTATAACAAAATCCTTATGAAATATAATACGTTCTGTCGAATTTCGCAGCCGAGGAACGTGTTTGAACAACAACAAAATATAATGACGTTTCATTCTTTCTTTATTTGTATATCTTAATTGTCGTAGAAAGATACGATACGTATAAAGAGACGAGATATGTTTATATGTACATTTCCTTTCTGAATTTTGGTTGAATCCTATCAAGGAAACACTTGATATCATCTACCTAAATAAGGTTCGATACCGGCCCTCGCCAACTCAGTGTATGAGTAACACTGTAAAGTAAGAAGCTTAGAGAAGATGCAGCGCTACACCTCAGACACAAAAAACAAGCTCTTCGTTCTAGCGCTAGTGAAAAGCGTTTAGACTCCCTCGCTGTCTGACTGATACCGACTTTAGGCCACCCCGACTATATAAAAGTAAAGACCTGAAGTCGGTAGCAGCTAGACAGCAAGAGAGTCTATCCTATTTTCCCTAACGTTAGACCAAGTTTTTAGTCTGAGTTTGAGCGCCCCATCTACCATCACCTACTAACTTTACCGCACAGAACCTTATGCTACTCATACGCCGAGTTGGCGAGTGCCGGTATCGAACCAGGAACCTTGCGATTCCTAGGCAAATGCCCTAACGACTGAGCTAAAAATTCCCATTGTATTCAAGTGTCATGTAGGTGTATGGAAAACGTTCCGGCATGTTTTTTTTAAAGAGATCATTCTCTACAATATAGTCTCTCTAGTTTTCAAAAGAGGGCGCTTGAAAACTTTTGCAAATAGCTAATAACTATTCATTCACAAAACTAAATCATATTCCCGATTATTTGTATTTGCGATGAATGGGGTCATAGAAAAATCAGGCTCACAGGAAATTAGCATTTTTGAAAACGAAATGGATAAAAGATGGACGCAAACAGCAAAAGCAAATGCTAAATGTTCAGATAACATTTGGGGATTTGTTTAGCAACAGCTGAAAATACTTGATAGATATTGACGAAACAAAACGAAAAAAAAAGAAAAAGACTAAAAGAAAGAAAGAAAAGAAAAAAAAATAAAATAAATAAATAAAAATTGAAATTTGATCAAACGCTGTTGAGGTTTTTGAAAAATGTCATTGCTTATAAAAAATTATTTTGCTCAGAAAATTATTTTTACTATTTCTAAAGATCCAGAATTGCCGATTCATTTTCTGCGACAATTAAGATAAAAAACAAATAAAGAAAAAAAAAATAAAACTTCATTATATTTTTTGTTGTTCAAACACGTTCCTCGGCTGCGAAAAATTCAACAGAACGTTATTATATTTCATAAGGATTTTGTTATAAAAGGTCTGAAGGAGAGCTCTATTTCATCGAAGTAATGGCAACATACGTTTTTCCTGCCAAACACATGTTGGCAATTATTAATACTAGCAAAATTTTAAAAAAAACGCCCTATGGGTGACGTAAAATAAATATTGCCTGAGGGGATGGGAGTTGAAAATTTAATTATCAGAGAGTTTGTATAAGTAAAGAAAAATCATCAAAATTTATTAAAGTAGTAAAAAAATCGAAAAATTAAAAAATGGAAACTTAGTAGAATCTGAAACTTTTAAATATTATTAAAATAAAACAAACTGCATATAGATTAGGGATATATACAAGGTATTTATCTTATTAAAAAACTTGTTTTAAAAAAACAATGAGACTGTCTAAGCATTGCATGCTCAAATTTTGAGTTATTTATTCTATGTTATATGATGTAGTAGCTGTGACCTAAGCAGGTGAGTAGTTTTTTTTACAGAACAAAAAACTGGAAGCGAATCTCCATTATATAATATATGTGCAAGGTGTTGCAAAAAAATCATCTTCATATTTTTTGTACTCTTTTGAACACACCTTGTATTCTGAAAAAACAAACCTCCCATTCATTTTTTCAGCAATGCAGGGTCAAAAAAGTTACCAGGTTAAAGCTGTATTTACAAGATAGAAAAAACTGAAGAAGGGGGGAAAAATTTGGGAAAAAAAAAATGAAAGGGGGAATGAATGGACTTTTCTGAATAGGATCAGTGTTTAAACTCTGATAATAAAGTCGGACGGGTTTCGATCTTACTGGAATAGGGAGGAGAGTAGCCTACTTATGGTTATCCGACACGAGGAAATATTGATAGGTCCAAAACATGGTGGTCTGCAGGATGACCAAAAAGATATAGCATATTACTCATATATATATTATACGCAGAGGTATTACCATACTAGGTACATATCTCTCTATATTAATTAATGACAGTGTGTGTGTGGTGTGGTGTTGTGTGTATAGTGTGGGTGTGTGTGTGTATGGTTAGCAGCCATTTCTTTTGCCATATATTATATAAAACCAATACTGCTATTTTTGTCTGCGAAATGTTTGTTCTTTGTCCTTTCAAATTGCCGGATTGTTCTATCGTGATATTGTGAATTGGACAAGCACAAATTTGCAGACAAAATGGCTGCATAGTTAATAAGTATATATAATATATATATATATATATATATATATATATATATATATATATATATATAATAATATATATATATATAGTATAGGAAAAGTTTTTGGGTTTTGCTTTATAAAGCATGAAAAAAGAATTAAAGACTAGAAACAAAATGAACAATATGTGGCGTTTTAATTTTTTTAAATTACCATAGTTTCGTGGCACACTCCCTACTCTCTCAAATGTTTTAATCTAGACTGACTGTTCCTTTTTATATTGTGCAGTTGGAGGTTACGTACACATCATTACACATGTGCTCTCTCTCATAGTATATATATATATATATATTATACTATATTATCTATTGTAATATTATGGATTTACGACATCATAACTTAAAGTTTCATGGTTATTGCAATCATCACGATGAGATCAAATGTTGAGATCTTAAAACCAGTCAGTCAAATAGCTTGAGATTTTGAAAAAAAATCATTTGATTTTACTGATGATTGCATAACCATGCCACTTTTAAGTTTAATGAGTCCAATCCATTAATACTTACAACTTGATTATAAATCTCTGCTCCTTTTTAGGCATTGAGCACCTTTTCAATGCCAAACTTTTCTCATTTTTCTCATTCAATTCTCTTCAATTCTTATATATATAGATAATATATATTAATTATATATATAATATATATATATATATATCCAACATTACACGTGTTTCGACTTATCAAGTCTCTTCAGTTGGCTAGAAATATGTAATAGCTACAGC
>CM042169.1:69485168-69500168 GCA_023376005.1 Doryteuthis pealeii
CATGTTTCAAATGAAATTCGACGAAATAAAAAGGAGACAGTTTTAAAAATTAAATTCACATGTTTCATCAAGCGTCAGCAAAATTCAAAACAATTTTTTATCAAAAGCAGATGCCCTTCAAAATTTAATTTTGCAAATTCTTGTCAAAAATATCCGGGTTTCATAAAAGGCCAACAGTACAAAAAAAAAATAAATAAATGAACAAAGCCTCAACTATATAAAAAAAAAACCCCTCTGCAAAATATTTTTCGGGCATAGGCAGGAAGTTTTAAATGTATCTAACAATTAGAACCCCACCCGTCTGAAAATATCACGTGACATCAGCCGGCGCCACTCAGATGAATATCGTTCTCGTTTGAAGCCGATGCTAGCTGATAGTTTCACTGCCCGACGCCATCTTTGTTTAAATCAGATACGAAAAAAGAAGAAAAAAAATTAAATTTTAATTCTCCCCATTCTTTGTGGTTCAAAAAATAAATGAAAAATAAACTTCGTTTAAATTACACAAAATCAGTCCATCTTTTTATTATAATGGAGATTATGTAATCGTCTGTCTGTAACCGAAACTACGTCACCACTGATGGCATGATCTTTTTTGTGTTGTATACTAGATGATACAGCATTCAGTATACTAGTACATTCAATCTAAATGTGCACCAGACATATTGTAACGCATAAGATAATACAATATATATATATATATTATATATATATATAATATATATATATATATATATATATATATACACCAATGTTGGGGTTTACAAACCATGAGTTTTTTGTGTCAGAGAGAAAGAGAGAGATAGAGAGAGAGAGAGAGAGAGAGGGAGAGGGTGAGGGGGAGAGAGGGGGAGAAGATACATCAAAGAAAACTTGTCCGCTTTTCGCTAGCACTAGACCAGGAGGTTGTTATTGATGTGTTGGAGCACCACAGCTACAGTCAGCTCCCTACTTTATCACAGATTAGATTACCTAACCTATGCTACTCATACGCTGAGTTTGGCGTGAAGCCGGAACCTTGCGATTCCTAATCAGGGGTTCTATTGACCGAACTAAACCGGCCCCGTAGGTAGAATATAATGGACACATAGCATAGTGGATAAAAGGCTGAAGTTAAGACAGTTTTAAGTGACAGTTATCTCTAGACTGCAGGTTCAATCCTGGGACCGCAGTAACATTAGAATAATAATTAATTCAGCTTAATGTCTCTACCCCAGCTATGTTTAGCGGAATAAGAACAGGATACCCCTGTGGACTGAATAAAAGGTTAGGTTCAAATTTCCATGATGGCTCCCGATTACGACAAGAATGTTCCAGATTACGACAAGAAGGTTTTCGAGTCGAGAAGATTCCCGAGTCCGACAAGAAATATCTGAAGAAGACCGGAAAGCACATCGGCTGAAGCGTTGTACAAATAAACAATGAAGATGAGGACAATAGTTCGAATAATACAAAATAATACTGGATGAAAAGTATATAATATTTTTGATTTAACTAAAGTTTGGTAAATTTTAACCTAGAAATACACGTATAAACCTCAGTTAAATGAGTAAAGACCTTTATATTTCTGTTCCACTAAATTCTCATAAATATGACACTATGAAAAATATGGGTTATCCTTCCCTGACAAAACCCGGAAAAGGGTAAAACTCGAAAGTAAAAACCGGCTGACGAGAAAGCCTTAGTAATCCTCAGAACAGAACTTCACAGCGACAAAAAAGGTTGATACAATAGCTGAACACACCCTGTTGCATATCGTGCAACGGAAGAGGAATCTTCCGGTCAAGAGACAGAAGAGAAAGAGAAAGAAAAAAAAAAATATATATATATATATATATATATATATATATATATATATATATATATATATATAAAGGGGGAGAACGGAAGAGAGATCTTCCAGTCAAGAAGCAGGCAGAAGATGCAGAAATATACAAAAGAAAAAAGGAAAACGGAAGAATCCTCTTCCGGTGAGGAGCGGGGAGAGAAAGATACAGAAATATATACAAAAATGGAAGTATGTCCGTTATCAGACCAAAGGATAAAAAATATTTATTGCATATAAAGGTTAGAGGATCTCGAAAGAGTCCGTCAGTCACCAGCGAGCAGCGTGAACGTAACCTCGTCGTCCCCCGTCATCAAAGCACCCTCGGGCAGTTCATTGTGAACACTCGTCAACCCTCATCACCAACACACCGAAGAAAATAAAGACGGGTCATATTTTTATATACATTTGTCTGTGGTTTCATTGAAGTCCAGTAGCCGGCTATACAATTACCGCAACTTTTGGTGAACCTACATAACAGCAGTGCTGAACAATGAATGAGTCTAGGACTAGAACTCTTTACTCCAACAAGAATTCTACACAAAGATAAATGTGTTCATGAATTGTTATTTTTATATATGTATATGACTTGAGATCGCTAAATCAACAAGTTTTAGCAAACCTTTGCATCTTAAAAACTGTGGAGATTAAAATAAAATAAAAATAAAATTAGAATTTAAAAAGAAAACTCGCTTGAGCTTTCACGGGAAGAACACTGCGCACATGCAAAATTTCCTCCGGACATACAGATTCACACAACTGCCTTTATAATGTATAGATATGAGGAAGCGCGTGATGTAATGGTTAAATTCATGGGAAATGGACTCGTCGCCCCGAGTTCAATTCCTGGACGTGGTAATAGCATTTCATTTAGCGCTAATACCCTTGGGAAAGATATGAATCCTACTCTCCCTCCAGATATGGGTAAATAGTAGGACAGACTGGGCTCTTTAACCTTGGTTAGGCAACCGGTCTAGGAGAAGGAAAACTCTGAATTCAAACCTGTTGAACTCCGCTTAAGAAAATTGCTTGTGTCGCATCCTGCTCGTGCGGAGGGTTGGTAAATATATATATGTATAGATATAATAGAGTGGTTTTGGCATTAAATAATATGCAAACCTGTTTTGTCATTCATTCCTTCTTAGCAGTATTTAGGCACGGAATTTCCTATAAAGCCTGTAATATATACTATCTCCGCTCTTTCGTATTTCTTCTCTAAGACAGAAATTCAGGATCAGTCATGATGCTCTTTACCAAATTCTACAAATTAATAGATACTTTTGAAAAGGAAACAAATTATTAATAGATACTGTTTAGAAAAGGAAACAAATTATTAATAATACTACAGATACTGTTTAGAAAGAAAAGCTTGTTACACATTATTAATAGATACTGTTTAGAAAAGGAAACAAATTATTAATAGATACTGTTTAGAAAAGAAACAAAGAATTAGCTTGTTACACATTATTAATAGATACTGTTTTAGAAAAGGAAACAAATTATTAATAGATACTGTTTAGAAAGGAAACAAATATTAATAGATACTGTTTAGAAAAGGAAACAAATTAATAATAGATACTGTTTAGAAAAGGAAACAAAGAATTAGCTTGTTACACATTATTAATAGATACTGTTTAGAAAAGAACAAATTATTAATAGATACTGTTTAGAAAAGGAAACAAAGAATTAGCTTGTTACACATTATTAATAGATATACTGTTTAGAAAAGGAAACAAATTATTAATAATACTGTTTAGAAAGGAAACAAATTATTAATAGATACTGTTTAGAAAAGGAAACAAAGAATTAGCTTGTTACACATTATTAATAGATACTGTTTAGAAAAGGAAACAAATTATTAATAGATACTGTTTAGAAAAGGAAACAAAGAATTAGCTTGTTTACACATTATTAATAGATACTGTTTAGAAAAGGAAACAAATTATTAATAGATACTGTTTAGAAAGGAAACAAATTATTAATAGATACTGTTTAGAAAAGGAAACAAAGAATTAGCTTGTTACACATTATTAATAGATACTGTTTAGAAAAGGAAACAAATTATTAAATAGATACTGTTTAGAAAAGGAAACAAATTATTAATAGATACAGTTTAGAAAAGGAAACAAATTATTAATAGATACTGTTAGAAAAGGAAACAAATTATTAATAGATACTGTTTAGAAAAGGAAACAAAGAATTAGCTGTTACACATTATTAATAGATACTGTTTGAAACAAATTATTAATAATACTGTTTAGAAAAGGAAAACAAATTATTAATAGATACTTTAGAAAAGGAAACAAATTATTAATAGATACTGTTTACAAATTATTAATAGATACGTTTAGAAAGAAACAAATTATTAATAGATACTGTTAGAAAAGAAACAAAGAATTAGTTGTACAATTATTAATAGATACTGTTTATTATTAATAGATACTGTTTAGAAAAGGAAACGAATTATTAATAGATACTGTTTACCTACTGTTAGAAAAGGAAACAAAGAATTAGCTTGAATACCAATAGATACTGTTTAGAAAAGGAAACAAAGAATTAGCTGTTACACAAACAAATTATAATAGATACTGTTTAGAAAAAGGAAAAAATTATTAATAGATACTTTAGAAAAGAAACTACATTATAATAGATACTGTTTAGAAAAGAAACAAATTATAATAGATACTGTTTAGAAAAGGAAACAAATTATTAATAGATACTGTTTAGAAAAGGAAACAAATTATTAATAGATACTGTTTAGAAAAGGAAAAAATTATTAATAGATACTGTTTAGAAAAGGAAACAAATTATTAATAGATACTGTTTAGAAAAGGAAACGAATTATTAATAGATACTGTTTAGAAAAGGAAACAAAGAATTAGCTTCTGACGAGCGTCGAATTAAGTTGTCAGTATTCATCAATTAATGCAATGCTTTCTGAAAGAAATTCGAGGGTATTGCATAATTTAAATGCCTTGCTAATTATTTTACTATAGGAATGCATTGAATATCAGAAAAAGGGATTTTCAGAAGTCAAGAATTGATAGAAGCATTGCTTAAAGAATAGTTATTCTATGTCGTTTTAAATCTTTCTCCCATCTACAATATCTCAGTGGATTTTGCTCATCTTTTTATTCCTACTTAATAGCCTAATAACACTATGAACTCTTTCTTTCAATTTCTGATATTCGACATAACCATTCTCTAAGACAGAAATTCAGGATCAGCCATGATTCTCTCTACCGAATTCTACAAATTGTCAATAGTCACCTACACTATTCTTTATATTTTAAGCTGATGTAAAACTGTTTAAACAGATCGATAACAGAGTGTGTGGTTGTTTTAGACGAATTCTATGCGATTCCTTCAATATTATATTTCAAAGCGAAAAAAATATACCAAAGAAAAAAAAAATAAGATAAACAAAATAACATGCAAATGACTTTCTTTTCTGTTACTTTTCAAATTTGAATTTTTTAAATATCTTCCCAAATATAAATCAAATCTTCAGTATTTTTGCTAAAAAAGTAGCCCTGGCGATATTAATGAGTATATACATTTACTTTGTTGTTAATTGTTTTATTTTCGAAGTTACCTCCGGACATGCAAATTCACACAACTTCCCTTTATATATGTGTAGATAGATAGAAAACCAAGCCCTGGTGATATTTAATGTGTATATATATTTACTTTGTCGTTAATTGTTTTATTTTCGAAGTTTCCTCGGACACAGATTCACACAACTCCCTTTTATATGTGTATAGATGGTGGAGAAAAGTAGACAAACACGGGATGTTATGAAAATTGGATGTTTATTGTCGACGATACAACGTTTCGGTCATTTAGACCATCATCAGGACCAAAAGCCCAGTTCTAGCTTCAATGAAGGACATTTTCTCCACATACTGTCGGATTAACCTCCTCACATTTCTCCCATATGTATAGATGAAATAGGATGGTTTTGGAATTGAATAATATACAAACCCTGTCTTGTTTTTTATTCCTTTCTTAGCAGTATTTGGGCCTGAAAAAAGCCTCTAACATAAACTATCCCCGCTCTTTCTTCATTTCTTCTCTAAGACAGAAATTCAGTATCAGCCATGATTCTCTCTACCAAATTCTACAAATTATTAATAGTTACCTACACTGTCTAGGAACGGAGATAAAGAATAAGCTTCTGGTGTGCGTCGAATTCAGATGTCATGAATTAATGCAATGGTTTCTGAAGAAAATCGAGGATTTTACATAATTTAAATACCTTGCTAATTATTTTACTATAGGAATTCATTGAATATCAGAAAAAAGGAATTTTCAAAGGTCAAGAATTGATAGAAGCATTTCTTAAAGAATAGTTATTCTATGTCGTTTTAAACCTTTCTCTCATCTACAATATCTCATTGGATTTTCCTCCTCTTTTTATTCGTACTACCTAAAACACGATTAAATCTTTCTTTCAATTCTTATATTCGGCATAATCATTCTGTAAGACAGAAATTCAGGATAATCCATTTTAAGCTGGTGTAAAATTGTTTTAACAGATCGATAATAAAGTGTGTGGTTGTTTTAGTTGAATTCTATGCTATTCCTTCAATATTATATTTCAAAGCAAAAAAAAAAAAAAAAATAACAAAAAAAAGATAAAGATAAACAAAATAACATGCAAATTACTTTCTCTTCTGTTACTTTTCAAATTTGAATTTTTAAATATATTCCTAAATATAAATTAAATCTCAATCATTTTGCTCAGAAAGCGAGCTTTGGTGATATTTAATGTGTATACATATCTACTTTGTCGTTAATTGTTGTATTTTCTATAATTTCCTCCGTTTTGAATAATATACAAACCTTGTCTTGTCTTTTATTCCTTTCTTAGCAGTATTTGGGCCCGAAATTTCCTATAAAGCCTCTAAGATACATTATCTCCGCTCTTTCTATATTTCTTCTCTAAGACAGAAATTCAGGATCAGCCATGATGCTCTCTACCAAATTCTACAAATTATTAATAGTTACCTACACTATTCTTTATATTTTAAGCTGATGTAAAATTGTTTTAACAGATCGATAACAGAGTGTGTGGTTGTTTTAGTCGAATTCTATGCGATTCCTTCGATTTCCATTTATTGTCGGTGTTACCAAAATGTAGATGAAACGAAACATTAGCAAATTGGACAGTATAAAAGCAATGGACAAATATGACGTCTTTGAACAGATGCCAAAATCCATTAGTGCTAAAACTTCTCAAATTTTCCGTCTATGTCATCGTTGTTTTGATTAATGAAACAAAGGTTTCTTCGTGTGTTTAAATTAGAACAAAGTTCGTGATTGTTTTGTGACTAACACTGGATAAAAAAGCCATCTTATATGAATATAGATGCAGTGATACAGAGCATGCAAAAAATCAATATATATATATATATATATATATATATATATATATATATATATTAGTGTGTGTGTGTGTATGTGTGTGTGTATGTATATATATATATATATATATATGTTTGTGTGTGTGTATGTGTGTGTATGTATATATATATAATATATATATATATATAATATATATATATATATATATATATATATATTAGATATTTTTGTATTTGTATCCGTTTTTTGGAATTACAAATATCAGATTTGGGCATTAGTGTGAAGCATAAATGTGCTATATTAAAAAACTAGCAAAATAAAAAAGCACCCTCCAGAAATAGATTTTTGAAACATATTGCCTGTGGAGTGAGAGTTAAAAATTCAATGTCAGCGAGTTTGTACCCTAAGTAAGTAAAATCATCAAATTCATTAAAGGATTAAAAAATAAATCAATTTAAAAAGTAAACTTTAAATATGTATTAAAATAAAACAAACTATATATAGATATATAATACCAGTCATGTATTATTAAAAGTAGTTTAAAAAAACAATGAGGACTGTCTAATGTTACATGTTCAAATTTTCAGTGTATTTATTCTATGTTATGACGATTTTGGGTAATGTGAAGTAAGCAGTGACGTAGATGTTGTTACAGACAAAAAAATGGAAGCGAATCTCCATTATTAATAGATCTAGTTATCATAATATATTCATCTGTGAATAAATATCAGAAAACTCGGTTGTTGTTTTAGTTACTACTACTAAATAAAAGAAACTAAAAAAATTTTTTTTTTAAGTTTTCTGATATTTATTCCCAGCTGAATATATTATAATAACTACTTTATTATAATATATCACATTAATGCTTCACACTAATGCCCAAAACTGTACTTCCAAAAAACCGATACAGATACAAAAATATCTCAAATATATATACTTACTAGAAATATACGGAGCTTCCTAAATAACAACTATATATATATATATATATATATATATATATATATATATATATTATATATATAGGTAAGGTAAAAAGAAAAGTGGACAAAAAGTAATGTCTCAAACAAAGAGAAGTAGGAGAAAATCAGTCTATTTATTCAAAACAGGGGTACTTACATTTGTAATTATAGAAGATAAACCCAAATGAAATATTTCAATCCTAATTCTACTTGTTTGAGTCATTATTTTTTGTCCACTCTTCCTTTCACCTTACTTAATACTATCGGATTTTAATTCAACCCTCCTATCTTCATATACATATATATATATATATATATATATATATATATATATATATATTTATTTTACAATGTTTTCATAGATCAATGTTCATTATCAACGACCGCGGTTTCATGCTAAAAGCAATCATCAGGTTGAGGAGCAAGATCCAATGGGTTTGTTGTGGTTCTTTACTCAAAGTCACATTTAGGATTGTAAATAACGCCGGTTAATTTTACCGAACGCTGTTATTATTTTTTAAAAAATTTGAATTTTTTTGAAAATTTTTGAAAATTTTTTTGAAAATTTTTAAAAAAAATAATAACAGCGTTCGGAAAAATTAACCGGCGTTATTTACAATCCTAAATGTGACTTTGAGTAAAGAACCACAACAAACACCATTGGATCTTGCTCCTCAACCTGATGATTGCTTTAGCATGAAACCGCGGTCGTTGATAATGAACATTGATCTATGAAAACATTGTAAAATAAATAAATATTAGCTCTTACAAACTGTGATTGAGCACTGTATTTTCTTTGTTTCATCGCAAAAGAAATTTGTTTTTACATATACCTATATATATATTATATATATATATATGTGTGTGTTGTGTGTGTGTGTGTGTGTGTGTGTGATATAGAAACGATACATCTATTTCGCATTATAAAAATGATATATCTATTTTTAATAGATACAATGTATGTTTGAGCCTTAACACAAATACTCAAAGATAAGTGGTTCAAAGTTAACTGACCTGAAAGAATGTAAAAGTTATTAAATAAAATAACTGATACATTATATATTGTATTCACTAGCAAATATATGCACCCTCCGGTGCAAGTATTTAAGTTTTGATATAATAAAAATATCATATTAAATTAGAAAGGCTAATGAAACTGACTAAGACTGCAGATAAAAAGATCTGCAACAGAGGGGGTATAATCAAAAATAGAACAACTTTGAAACTAACTATTCATCATTTTCCATTATTCCCCTCTTTTATTGGTAAATTTTCCTAATTTAACTATTTAGTTAAAATAGGAAGTAAAGGATAATATTACAGTTATTTCTTCTTGTAAATAAATTTCTTTTAAGATTTATCCACGAGATTTTTGTTTATATTTCTTAAGATAAACCAAACAATTAGAAATCAATAATACCAAGCACATATTTATTAAAAAAAATTTTAAATATCAATATGCAAATTAGCCTTTCTCGTTCAAACTGTAAACCGCTATTTGTTGTATATATAAATACAATTGCATGTTATTAGTACGTAGATATGATCAACAGTAGTAATAATGTAAAATAATTTTTATTAATAACTGAAGGTTTAAAAGAATGAAATCATGGAGAATTTGACGTAAATAATTAAGGGAATTGTGACTTGAGTAGTAATATAGTTTCGGTTACAGACAGAAAAACACACAATCTCCATTATATATTGTATTCATTAATATATCAACACTGAAAATTTAATTAAATTTTGTTCATTCCCTGATTGTTTTTGTGATTAGCACTGGGTAAAGAAAGACATCTTATATGAATATACATGCAGTAATATAGAGCATAGCGACATCTCCACCATCGATGGCAAACTCCAAAACTCGGTAGAACAATTTAGATACTTAGGCCGGAACATCTCCTCTACACAGAAAACGACGTTAATGCACGTATAGGAAAGGCATGGGCCGCTATAAATAAATTATCGCTCATATGGAAATCCAATCTCACAGACAAGTTAAAGAGACAGTTCTTCCAGGCCGTTGTCGTATCAGTGCTGCTGTATGGTTGCACCACCTGGACCCTAACGAAGCGACTAAAGAATAAACTAGATGGGAGCTGCACAAGAATGCTGCAGGGATCCTGAACAAGACGTGGAAACTTCACCCTACGAGAAAGCAGCTGTACGGTAACCTGCCACATATCACCAAACCACCGAGTAAGACGGACAAGACACGCGAGACACTGTTGGAGAAGCAAGGACGAACTCATAAGCGACGTCCTCGTGTGGAAGGCAGCACATGCACACGCCAGTGTGGGCCAACCACAAAGACGTACATTGATCAGCTCTGTGCAGATACGTGATGCTACATAGAGGACCTTCCGAGAATGATGAGCGATAGGGACGGATGGAGAGAGATTGTCATGGATATACGCGCTGACAGCGCGACATGATGATGATGATGATATATATATTGAGATGAGGCTTGATAATTTGGATTACTTGGATTATTCGGACTAATGTCCCCATCTTTATTGTTAGCTACTCATAGTTTCGCTCGATATACCCTCCGGCCTTTTCAGGTTTTTTTACTTGTCGAACTCGAATAGGACATATGGCGTACCGGATATACGTGTTGAGTTAATACAGTTCTAAGTGACAGTCATCTATGTGCTGCCGGTTCAGTCCTATCCAAGGGTGATAGTTAAATAGAATAATTACTACATCTTAACATTTAATCATATACTGTGCAATATTTATACTTTCAAAGAAAGAAAAAAGGAGTCTAGATTTTCACTTATGCAATAGCCTATCTGATCAGACTAGGCTCATATTGAGTTCTGGTCGAAATAAATTTATAATAGCCAGTTTGCTAGGCTTTTCTTTCTTTTCGAAAGTTTATATATATATATATATATATATATATATATATATATATATATATATATATAATTAAATTTTTGTTATTGATATTGGAGAAATGATTATAAAGTGCTCAATTATTTCTTTAAGAGCTGTATTTATTTATTCATTTAAGTCAACAATACAAAGTTCGTCTTACCAATGGTTTCAGATGTTTATCCGTCATCGGAGACGTTGACTTTTTTTGAAAAAATTGGACAGTTTTTAACTCGTGCCTCGTGTGAACGTGATCCGTTATTCGCTCTTACTTTTGCTTTCTTCATTCACCGGCGTTCCTATTTGTCGTCATTGAGTCTCGTGTTTTTATGATATATATATATATATATATATATATATATATATATATATATATATATATACAGGTTGTGTCATAAAAGTATTGAGATTGAAAGTGTATTTACCAAGATAGAAATGAACAATGAATTAATTGTTTTCAGAATAAAAAATTGTGACATAAATGTGCCGATTTTGAAGGTGTATTTTACCAAAATAGAAATGAAAAATGAATGGAACCTTAATTATTTTTCAGAATACAATGTGTGCCAAAATGTACAAATGATTTCGATACTTTTTTGACACACACACACACACACATATATATGTATAAAATCTTGCATACCCCTTAATATCCATCTAACTAAAAACACGCCAAATTTGGTTATGTATTTTACTGATTAAGGGATATAATTAATTAATTAAACAAAACAAAACAAAAAAACATTTGCGGAACTGTCTGTATATCAGCTGCTAATGATAATAAAATATTGTTCGCGTTCGCTCTCTATTATAGCTATACCAGCAGTTTAGTTTAATTTTAGTGACCAAATTCACAGTCTAAGCCGTTCAGCTCGGAATCTCTCGCCTATCTATGATCCAAACTTTATAAATAGTCCGATCATTGACCGGGTACTTTTGCTAGTATATATATATATATATATATATATATATATATATAGTTACCAATACATTTAAAAGTCCGTTTACCAATGGTTTCGGAACATCACTTTTATGTGATTACCCGTCATCAGAAACGTTCACTTTTGAAAAAGATAAACGAGGCACGGGTAAAAAAAAACTAAAAGTGATGTTCCGAAACCATTGGTAAAACGGAAAAATGTATTGGTAACTATAAATAAATAAATACAGCTCTTACAGAAGTAATTGAGCACTTTATAATCATTTCTCCAATAATAATAAGAAATAATTAACTATATATATATATATATATATATATATATATATATATATATATATGTGTGTGTGTGTGTGTGTGTGTATGTGTATGTGCGTGTGTGTGTGTTTAGTAATACGTAAAGCTAGCTCGTTGAATTTTAACTGTACGTACATATACGTCCGTTCCGAGCTGAAAATATTTCAAATGACCCTCTGCTGCCAAAGGTATGTCTACACACATAGACCAATTCTCTCGTGTCATAAGTTTGATGTTCACTGCATATTATTATATATTTTTATAAGGTTGCCTTAAATTATTCAGTTTCAAAATTGGTGTATCAGGATGTCCTCACCTCCATTAACCATGAAGGGAAAGTGTGTGACCCCCATGTGCACCTCTGGGGTTATCAATTTAATGATATTTGAGTTTTCTGAGAAGGAATTCTCTCCGGAGTAAAATTGAAAGTTTGTATATTCTCGGATTTGATTGTAATGCTTAACCGTGGGTACGTAGCTGAAAGTATTCTGTGTGATCAATAGTAACCGGCAAATTTTCTAAACAAAATATTCAGTGGAAATAAGCTAAATGCTTTAAATTAGGCATCAGACCTAATATATCCAGCTAAAAAATATATTATTATCACTAGCAAATATATGCACCCTCTGGGTGCAAGTATTTAAGTTTTAATGCAATAAAAATATCGTATTAAATTATAAAGGCTAATGAAACTAAATAAGAATGCAGATAAAAATATTTGAAACAGAGCGGAGGGGAAATAATCGAAAATTAGAACAACTGAAACTTACTCTTCCATCACTCTCGTCTTTCATTGTTATTTTTTCTCATTTAAGTATTTAGTTAAAATAGGAAGTAAAGAATAAAATGACAATTATTTTTTCTTGTTAATGGATTTCATTTAAGATTCATTGAAGAGATTTTTGCTTATATTCATTAAGATAAAACCAAACAATTAGAAATCAATAATACTAAACACATATTTATTAAAATCACATTTTTAATATCAATATGCAAATTAGCCTTCTCGTTCACATTGTAAACCGCTATTTTGTTGTATATATAAATATAATTGCATGTTGGTAGTATGTAGATATGGTTGACAGTATTAGTAATGTAAAACAATTTTATTAATAATTGAGGTTTAAATGAAAAATAAAATCATGGAGAATGTGATATCAATAACTAAGGGAATTGTGACTTGAGTAATAATATAGTTTCGGTTACAGACAGAAAAACACAGAATCTCCATTATAATAAGATTACTAGCAAAATAAAAAAACGTAAAATAAATATTGCCCGAGGGGATGGAGTTTAAAATCTAATAACAGAGAGTTTGTATCATAAGTAAAGTAAAATCTTCAAATTTATTAAAGGAGTAAAAAATAAATAAATGTATTAAAGGAGTACAAAATAAAAAAATTGAAATGGAACCTTAGTTCTAATAACTTTAAATATATATTAAAATAAAACAAACTATATATAGATAGATAATGCCATGTATGTATTTATTAAAACTTGTTTTAAAAAAACCCAATGAGGACTGTCTAACATTGCATGCTCAAATTATGAGTGTATTTATTTTATGTTGTGACGTTTTAGTAGTGTGACGTAAGCAGTGACGCAGTTTTTGTTACAGACAAAAACCGGAGAAGGTGACAGGTCTCAGACCTAATATATCCTGCTAAAAAAGATATCATTATCACTAGCAAAATAAGAAAGACACCCTCCGGCCGATGTAAAAATAAATTTTTCAAAGATATTGCTTGAGGAGGTGGAAGTTAAAAATTAAATGTCGGAGAGTTTGAACCATTACTCATGAAATCATCAAATTTCCACATCAATTTTCCACAAAATCGTAGGTATTTATTTATTTGTAAACTTTTTAGTTAACTTCTTGTTACTGTAAAAAAAAAAGGACGAGAGTAAAGAACAATTTTTAAAATTGCTTACTCAAATTTGGGTGTATATAGCATCAGAATATTGTGACGTCATCTGTGACGTAGAGCTATGGCGTAGGTTTTGTTACAGACAGAAAATACAGACAATCTCAATTATTAATATAGCAAAATAAAAAAAACACCCTCCGGGCTATGTAAAAGTAAATTTTTGAAAGATATTGCTTGAGGGGGTGGATGTTAAAAATTAAATGTCAGAGAGTTTGAATCATGAAATCATCAAATTTATTAAAGGAGTAAAAAAAAAAAAAAAATTGAAATCGAAACTAAGTTCTATTAACTTTGAATATCTGTTAAAATAAAACAAACTATATATAAATATATAATACTGGGGATGTATCTATTAAAACAATGAGGACTGTCTAATGTTGCATGTTCAAATTTTGAGTGTATTTATTCTGTTATGACGATTTCGGGTATAGTGACGTCAGCAGTGACGTAGTTTTTGTTACAGACAAAAACCGTTTATTTTACAATACTAATATATTTCTTTATTTGTTTAAGAATAAAAATAAAGAAAATATATTTAGTATTGTAAAATAATAGGTGCAAGAAAAATAAAACATTTATTGCAAAAACACGGACATAAAATGAGGGTTCAGTTTATTCTATGTTTGGAATTACGAGGAAAAAGTTAAGGATTACCAACATATCTATATCTCGATTTTCACGATTAGCCGGATAATTGAAAAAAATAACGTGCGCGGGAAACATTATTATAGCGTTCAATACTGTCTAGCCAGATCGCTTCAAATTAAACATTCTCATCTATTGTAATATTACAAACACTCC
>CM042169.1:69505168-69525168 GCA_023376005.1 Doryteuthis pealeii
AAAGGCTAATGAAACTAAATAAGAATGCAGATAAAAAGATTTGAAACAGAGTGCAAGTATTTAAGTTTTAATAATAAAATAGTATATTAAATTAGAAAGGCTAATGAAACTAAATAAGAATGCAGATAAAAAGATTTGAAACAGAGGGAGTATAATCGAAAAATAGAACAACTGAAGCTTACTCTTCCATCACTCTCGT
Organism: Doryteuthis pealeii; assembly: GCA_023376005.1. NCBI lineage: Eukaryota > Metazoa > Mollusca > Cephalopoda > Myopsida > Loliginidae > Doryteuthis > Doryteuthis pealeii. The sequence continues at coordinate 69,505,368 of CM042169.1, forward strand.
CTTTCATTGTTATTTTTTTAAATTTAAGTATTTAGTTAAAAGAGGAAGTAAAGAATAAAATGACAGCTATTTTTTCTTGTTAATGGATTTCATTTAAGATTCATTGAAGAGATTTTGCTTATATTCATTAAAATAAAACCAAACAGTTAGAAATCAATAATACTTAGCACATATTTATTAAAATCACATTTTTAATATCAAATATGCAAATTAGCCTTCCCATTCACACTGTAAACCGCTATTTGTTGTATATATAAATATAATTACATGTTGTTAGTATGTAGATATGGTCAACAGTATTAATAATGTAAAACAATTTTATTAATAATTGAGGTTAAAATAAGGATAAATTCATGGTGAATGTGACGTCAATAACTAAGGGAATTGTGACTTGAGTAGTGATTTAGTTTCGGTTACAGACAGAAAAACACACAAATCCATTATAAGAAGATGTGCTGTTTTGAGGCAAGACCTTAATAGAGAGATTGTTATTGAATAAGATGCTATTTAAAATTAGATAGTGATTATTTAATAACCAGTGAATATAATGTAAATAACTAAGGAAAGTGTGACGTTGGTGCTGACGTAATTTCGGTTACAGAGAGACAATTTCCATTATGATGAGAGATTATTCTGATTTCCCAAAGCTCCAGAGCTTTAGTTTCACACCCAGAAATCTATCACTGTTGACTGTTGTGGGGGAGGAGGGTGGTAATTATGAACTTTAGTTGGCTAAATTCCTAGCAAAAAAGTGTGCGTGCGCATTATCTCCCTTAAAAAAATTTGCTTGTATAGATTTTTCTTATGAGATTTTCTTAAACAATTGAATGAATAAAAAATACATTTCCTTCTTATCGACACGTATGAACTTTAGTTGGCAAAATTCATAGTATAAAATTGTGCATGCGCATTATCTCCCTTAACAAATTTGCTTGTATAGATTTTTCTAATGAGATTTTCTTAACAAAATGAATGAAAAAATACATTTCCTTCTTATCGACACGTATGGGCTTTAGTTGGCAAAATTCATAGCATAAAATTGTGCACCGCGCATTATCTCCCTAAACAAATTTGCTTCTATAGATTTTTCTAATGAGATTTTCTTAAACAATTGAGTGAATAAAAATACATTTCATTCTGATCGACACATGTTTGTTTGTCTGTTTGAAAAATAAATGTTTTATTTCTTAAACAAACAAAAATGTGTTGATAAGAATGAAATGTATTTTTTATTCACTCAATTGTTTAAGAAAATCTCATAAGAAAAACTATAACAATAAAAATGTGTTAATTGAGATAATGCGCACGCACAATTTTATGCTAGGAATTTGGTCAACTAATGTTAATAATTACAGATGGAGTTAGCAGCGTATTCTAAACCTCGTCGACAGCGTAGGACAAAGAGCTGTCTGTCACGATTTGCTTCTATCTTTTATATTAGATCTGCACTAGCTGCTAATTGTTTTTACAACAAACAGAAAGCAAGTTCCGAGAAATAACAAAGCGATCTCTCAATCTGGTATCATATCTTATATCTCATCAATTCAACAATGTCTTTTCTCGGCTTTGTATTAAGCGTTTTCTGATTAAGACGTATGTTTACTGATTGCGTCTTCTAAGCAGCTCGCTAATTAGTTTGTCTTTTAATATTTTCGTGCGACTTTTTCTCCGATCATGTAATAATCCGTGGCATTTGATAACAAAACCTTCAACTTCATCAGCGGAGATCGGGGAATCGTGGCTTTGTAAGTTAAAGCGTAGTCAGTATCATAATCCGAAATCGACCTTTGAAAATGATTTAAACGCTACCGGAAATGAGATGGGAAATACAGGAGACCAAGGGGGAAAGAGATAATCCCTTGTCAGAAGACGAAGGATTTAGACATTTGATTAGTTTCTTATGATTAGAGTTGCGCAAAGAAAGAAAAAATAGTGTTTCATTATGTTGTAACATCCTCTTTGTGTTAGGATAAACTCTAATCGCCCACACAAATCTTGAAGACAAATGACGAGGAATTGATAGCAATTATGTTTCAAGGTTGCGAAATATTTCTTAATTTTTCACACTCTCCGACCGGCAGGAATTATAATGACTAGTAGTACCTGTGGATATACCACAGTATGATAATATAATTATTACATCGTTTGATATGTTTACGTAAGAGATATTCCAAAATGGATCAATGTTTAAAAAAGGCCGTTTTAGCTCAGTCGGTAGAGTGTCGGACTAAGAACCACTAGATTCCTAGTTCGATACCGGCTCTCGCCACTTCAGCGTATGAGTGCTGTAAAGAGAGTAACTGATGTTAGGTGTGGTGCTCCACCTCAGATGCCAAAAATATCTCCTTGGTCTAGCGCTTCTGAAAAGGGGATAGACCCCTCGCTGTCGAGTTGATACCGACTTTAGGCCATCCCGACGACTTTTTACTTACTACTAATAATTGTGATTTAACCATCACTCGCTCTTTTCTTTTCATTCTTTCTTTCTTTGATTTGAAATAGAGGGGGAATAATCGAGAAAATAGAACAACTGAAATTTAATCTTCCATCACACCCGTATTTTATTGAAAATTTTCCTAATTTAACTATTTAGTTAAATTAGGAAGTAAAGAATGAAATTACAGATATTTATTCTTGTTAATGGATTTCTTTTAAGATTTATCCCCGAGATTTTTGCTCATATTCATTAAGATAAAACCAAATAATTAGAAATCAATAACACTGAGCACATATTTTATTAAAATCAAATTTTAATATCAATATGCAAATTAGTCTTCCTGTTAACACTGTAAACCACTATATTGTTGTGTATATAAACACAGTTACGTGTTACTAGAATGTAGATATGTTCAACAGTATTAATAACGTAAAACAATTTAACAATAATTCATGTTTTATTGACTCTAAATATTGCCTCGTGAAGAGAGAGACAGACAGACAGACAGACAGAGAGAGAGATGATATTTCTCTTTAAGTGAATAATATGAACTTCTACACAACAGAAACACACTTTTTTTTTCAAAAGGAGCTCCGCGTGGTGATGTAATGGTTAACAATCTAAATTCCCAAATCTATTGCTACTGATTAGAATATAGTTCGATGAATAGCCATTCTCAAAATTCTGTTAAATGATTAAAAGTTTTTTTATGTTCCAGTGAATGGTATTTCTGTAAAAAAAAAGAAAATAGAATTTTGAGTTGTTTCTTCACATTCTGTTAAAATCTGAGACCATTTGAATTGGTCTAATAATTAGATTACAAAATGATATCATTTTTTTCTGAAAACACCTTGTATATATATATTTTTTTTTACATAGTTTGAAAGTTGATTATAGTGAAATTCAATTTCCAAGGCAATTAAGCTGCATTATTTGGGAAAGGGGTAATTAACCACCACCACTGTCATTTTTATCCAAACAATCAACAAATATATTTGATACAAAGATCACAGTGAGTTTTTAATTTTTTAGCATGCTTATAAAACAATCAAACAACGACATTGAAATTTTTTAACATATCATATCACTTTTTCTAGCAAAATTCATGCCACTTCCAGGATTTAGATTCTTCAGTAGGCAGTATTGCTTGATGATCGTGAAAACGTGAACCTTTTAGTAGCCCCCCCCCCCCACACACCACACACACGCACACGCACACGCACACACATATATATCTAGATTCAACAAGAAAAATCATTATTCCGCAGGTTATCAAATGTAAATTGAAATTGCCAAAGTATGAATATTGTTACAAGAGTTTTTATTTTAGGTGCACAATTCTGAAGAGCATATGTTCTGGGTATGATGCTAAACATGGAAGCAATGCAGGGGTTCTCTACACTCCCTAGAGCTTCAGAATTGGAACCTCACTACTAGTTTAGTGCAGGACACCATCTATGCTGATAAACCTTTTTCTAAACATCCAGTTGCTAAAGGGGCATAACTCTCATCTTAGAAATAGCATCACTCCAGTTCAAGAAATAACCATAGTAAATGAACTTAAAAGGCCTGGATAAAGCTGATATTTTGAGACATATTGAGCAATCTTAATATGATTTTTAAAAAAGGGGGGATTTTAACTTGTCAGAAATAACATTAATATTGTCCATAAAAATGAAAATTGAACTAAACTTTGGCAACGAAGAACAAAAGTTCATTCATTTTTATATTGTAGATATTATATGAATGGCGATAATGACACTCTATCGTTAACCCATTGTACTTTTATTTTACGAGAAATAAATAAAATAACTAGTGAAAGAACAACAAAAGAATTCAGTAATTGTCGTAGAGTAAAATAAGTATTAGTGTTGCATAGCCCTTCCTTACCGGCACTAAATAGGTATATGTTATATACTTCTCTTGCTTCTTACTCTGGTCGTCTAGTCTTCTGGCCGGCTTTGTTCTGATCGTCTATCATCTTGGTCTGGTATATCTTCTAAGGGTTGGTCTTCTTGGGATTCCGGGTCTGGTTTCTGTTGGGGTTTCTCGTTATCAGAAGCCCTGTGCTATTCTTAGTTTTTGGTAATAAACACAAGACTTCGATTTACTTTTGATGTTACTTTATTCATAAACCCCAGACCAGACAATGCGCGCGGATCCTTACATCTTGCTAGCTCGGCTTCTAGGTTCTAACTCTAACTAACTGAGTTGCTTATCCCTTAAACCGGAAGGTGGCTTCCTATGGGGTTCTCACGGTCTATCCCCAGAAAGCAAGGTCAGAGTGAGGTCAAACGCTGTCACTCACTCTCAAGGCCCTCAGCTGAACTAATATGATTTCTACACTATTGTCATAATCATTAGGTTACTAATGATTATGTAACATTAGTAAGTATCCTAATTATTTATCAAATAATTAAAAGTAAACATTTGTTTCCAGTTTCGTCGTTTAAATAAACATAAAATCATGGAGATGTGAGGTAAATAACAAAGGGAATTATGACTTGAGTAGTTATAAAGTTTCGGTTATAGACAAACACAGAATCTCCATTATAATAAGATGTCCACGTGTTACTTCCTGTATCCTCTGACCTATCCCTGACCGATTACGTGGCTGATATGTTCGTGTTAGCTTCCCTCTTTATGACCATACATTGTACATACATATTCAGATTTTGTTTCATGGTTTCTTTTTTCTTTTTTTTTCTTTCTTTTTGCACAGTTATATGATGTCAAGCATTTCTATCTACCACAAATAATTTTGCACACAGTTTTATGGTTTCAAGCATTCCTATCTAATATTGATAATTTATTTATACACGATTATATGGTTTCAAGTAACTATTTCTATTCAATAATAATCATCTGTTGGCACACAGTTATATGGTTTCAAGTAACACATAATAATAATCCTCAGTAAACAATTATAGCTTCAAGCAACTAGTCTTCTTTGTCAGTAGAGCATCAGCTTATGAAACACAAGGTTCCAGGTTCGATACTGGCCTAATTCACCGCATCAGTACACATCTTGGATATATGTGGTTAAGTAGGAAGCTGATGGTAGGCGTAACATTCCACCTCAGACGTAAATCTATCTCACTTGTCTATTGCTAGTGAAAAGACTATAGACTTCCTCGGTCTCTGGTTTATACCAAGAGTAGGCCTTTTGGATTATTTTGTATATAAGGCGTGCTATAATCAACCAATTAAATTTATAGAGTAAACGAGGTCATATCGTTTAAACAGCCCGAATACGTGGTTAATTAACTATTTAATCGCTAATATTGACGTTCATTTGCACATTATTCGACATTGACGAACGGACCTGCAACAATAAGGATCACCAAGCACTAAGGAACACCAAGAAATAACCAGAGGATCATACTCAATATTAGGGGACACTAAGGAGCAACAAAAGGTTTCTTCACTAAGGATTGAGCTCTGCTTGGCCCAAGAGATCTCCGCTAGGGAGCGCTCTTGCTTGAAGCGTAAGGATGGCCACAAAAATCGTAACAGGCCTTTCCACCGACCGTACTTTTTACTATAATTGGTATCAAATATTTCTATTTAATAGAAATTTATACTTTATACTTTAGACGGTATTAAATTTTTATACTTTGTATTTTAATTGGCATTAAATATTTCTATCTAATAGAAATGTATACTTTATACTTTAATTAGTATCAAATATTTATATTAAATATTTATACTTTGTATTTTAATTGGTATTAAATATTTCTATCTAATAGAAATGTATACTTTATACTTTAATTAGTATCAAATATTTATATCTAATAGAAATTTACACTTTATACTTTCGACGGTATTAAATATTTCTATCTAATAGACATTTATACTTTATTTGAACCATTTATACTTTAGATAGTATTAAATATCTCTATTTAATAGACATTTATACTTTATATATTAATTGATATCAAATATTTCTATTTTATAAACATATTTTCCAACCTATCTATTCGAACCATGGATGGGTTGATTGGTTGGTTGGTTGGTTGTTTGGTTGGATTCTACGGCATGTCAACCCTTGTTGGATTAAGTTATGCCGAAGATGTTTTGTTCTATTCCTGTTTGATTCACATATTTTTAAAACTCATTTTCTTTCTATTTAACTGATAGATGGAACTCTAAAAGGTATTACCACTCGGGGTCAGAGTGGACCTGAGAGTAATGGTGATGAAAGAGCTCCAAAATAGGAATTCACCATTAGATGCAGTTTAATATCAAACACTGAACTCTCCCATAGATGGGACTCTAATGGTGACTACCAATCCGAGCCAAAATGAAATTGGGAGCAATGGCAACGAAGGGGTACTCCACACTCCCTAGAGCTCCAGCATTGGAGCCGCACCATCATACGCAATTTAGAGTCATAACCAAGACACTCTCAAAGTGGGACTCTAACAGTGACTACAACTCCGATTCAAAATGAACATAAGAGCAATTGCAGCGAATGGGTACTCCACTCTACCCAGAGCTCCAATATTGGAACCGCACCATCAGATGCAGTTTAGCGCCATAACCAAGACATTCTTATATTTACAAGTTCGCGCTAGGTATTTGGTAATTTTTTATTACAGCGACAACAGTTCTTTTAAAATTTTTAATTTGTCTTTTATTACAATTCCCTTAGACTCCAACATTGTTTTTATCTGGGCTTTTCTTAATGTTTTTTCTAATTTATTTTATCTCGAATTTAATCTTTTTTTGGCATGATATCAATTTACTCACTTATTATCAACCCAACTCAAAACTTAATATTGTTGCATTGTGGTGTCTCAAGCCAAGAAAAAGAAACAGTCAAATACGTGGTCACCGAAAAAAGTACCACTCACTCATTGAACCCGACTCAAAATTATTGCTATTGCGTCGTGGTGTCTTGAGCGGAGTTATCAGATACAAAGACACGATATAAAGATGACGAGGTATTCAAGCCAAGAAAAAGAACTGTCAGATACGTGGTCACCGAAAAAGTACCACTCATTTAACGACTTATTATTGACTCGACTCAAAACTTAATGTTGTTGCGTTGTGGTGTCTCAAGCCAAGAAAAAGAACAGTCATATACGCGGTCACCAAAAAAGGTACCACTCACTCATTTAACGACTTATTATCAACCCGCCTCAAACTTATTGTTATTGAGTCGTGGTGTCTTGAGGAGAGTTATCAGACACAAAGGGAGTTATCAGATACAAAGACGCGATATAAAGATGACGAGTATTTAAAGCCAAGAAAGATAACAGTCAGATCCGTGGTCACCGAAAAAGTACCACTCTATAAATGACTTATCATTGACTCAACTCAAAACTTAATGTTGTTTTTTTGTGGTGTCTTGAGGTGAGTGATCAGAAATGTTGTTGCCGTGTGGTAGGAGTTATCAGATACAAATACGTGATATAAAGATCACGTATTCAAGCTGAGAAAAAGAACTGTCAGATACGTGGTCAACGAAAAAGTACCACTCACTCATTTAACGATTTATTATAAACCCGACTCAAAACTTAACGATGTTGTGTTGTGGTATCCTGAGGTGAGTTATCAGATACATGAACGCGATATAAAGATGACGAGGTATTCATGTCCAGAAAAAGAAAAATCAGATACGTGGTCACCGAAAAAGTACCACTCACTTGATTAACGACTTTTTATCAACCAACTCAAAGCAATGTTTTTTTTGCGCTGAGGTTTCTTGAGGGGAGTTATCAGATACATGGACGCGATGTAAAGATGACGAGGTATTCAAGCCACGAAAAAGAATAGACAGATACGTGGTTACCGAATAAGTACCACTCATTTAACGATTTATTATTGACTTGACTTAAAACTTAATGCTGTTGCCCTGTGGTGTCTCAAGCCACAAAAAAGAACAGTCAGATACGTGGTCACCGAAAAAGTACCACTCAACGACTTATGATCGGCTCGTCTCAAAACCTAATGTTGTTGCCCTGTGGTGTCTCAAGCCAAGAAAAAAAAAACAGTCAGATACGTGATCACCCAAAATGTACCGATCAACGACTTATTATCGACTCGACTCAAAACTTAAAGGTATGGAGGCGCGTGGGCTAGTGTTTAGAGTCGTTGAAAATGAACACGTCGATTCGAGTTCAATTCCTACCATGTCCAGGATTTGAACTCGGGGCGACGATTCCATTTTCCATGACTTTAACCATTACACCACGCGCTTCCTATGAGTTATGCAATATAACGTTATTGATATTTGAAGCCAAAATAAGGGTACTTGTCTGGGGTTGGAGGGTCAGCGATTGTTATTTGTTGAGTTTTACTTCAACTAAAGGTTGGAGGAGCGTGGTGTCATGGTTAGAGTCGTAAAAAATGGACTCGTCGACCCGAGTTCAAATCCTGGACAAAGTTACAGTTCACATAGCACTAATACCCTTGGGAAAGGTATGAATCCATATATTCTCCCTCCATCTATTGGTTAAATAGTAGGGCAGACTGGGTCCTTCAGCCTTGGGTAGGTAACCAGTCTAGGTGAGGGATAACTCTGAATTCAAAATTCCTGAGATCGGTCGTTGATTGGGTTTGTGGCAACCCTTGATGCACCAATTCTTTCCTATCGACTGTGCCAAAAACTGTGGATGGCCCAACACAAGCCGTCACCACTATAAACAAATCACTGTGTGGATGTTCATTGTATGAACACTCATACGTCGATCGACGCGAGAATCCATCATATGTGCAAGGTATCAACCACCTCATCTCCTAGGTATGCACTAGATAGCATCACGATTATTATTCTATATAGAAGTATTTGGCATTAAATAACCCACGAAGGTTGACACTCTATTTAACTCATCCCTTTTCCCCAATCTTTCTCCCTATATATTAAACACATCCCACCTCCATGTTTGCGCGTACATTTGTGAGTGTGTGTGGGTATTTGCCTCATACCCCACTTGTATGGGCTGGGCACAAGGCCTCGGTTTAACGTGGGCCCCACCACAAGCCGAAGCTCATGGGTGGGAAAGAACAAAAATTGCGTCGATCACTTCGGCATTCCACCTCAAGAGGGCGCTTCAGGCGCTGGGCAATAAACCAGCCCTGCCCCTTTAAATCAAGGGGCAGGTATTGCCTGGGGGGATAGCCCCTTGGGATCGACGCTATTAATTTAACACGACCGGTCCAGTGGCCGAAGCACACTGGGTTGGTAGTGTAGTGATATCATTGTTGTGAGTGTGTGTGTGAGTGCGTGTGTGTGTCTTTGTGTGTGTATGTGTAAGTGAGTGAGTGTACGTGTGTGTGTCAATGTGTGCGTGTGTGTGTGTTTTGTATGTGTTTGTATGTGTGTGTGAATGTGTGTGTGTGTGTTTGTGTGTATTTGTGTGTGTGTGAGTGAGTGAGTTAGTAAGTGAGTGTATGTGTGTGTGTGTGTGTGTGTGAGTGAGTTAGTGAGTGTGTATGTGTGTGTGTGTGAGTGAGTGTGTGCGTGGGAATGAGTGCGTATGTGTTTGTGTGTATTTGTGTATGTGTATGAATGAATGAGTGCGCACGCACGTGTGTGTGTGTTTGTGTTTATTTGTGTGTGTGAGTTAGTGAGTGAGTGTACGTGTGTGTGCGTGCGTGATGAATGTGTCGTGTGTATGCGTGTGCGCGTGTGTGTGAGTGTATATTTATGTGTGTGTGGGTGAGTGTTTGTGTGCATGTGTGTGTATTCGTGTATGTGTGTGTGTGTGTGTTTATGTGTGTGTGTGTGATTGCTTTGGTAATTGCTATTCTAATCAGCTTTACGTACATAGAAAGTATTCGTTCGAACGTAATGTCTTAAGTTAGAGACAATAATTTCCGTTTCAGTGCAGCAAAAACTTAATTGTCCAGAAATTAATTCCCATTATTAGCAACAATAACAGACCACAGGCTGTTAAATCTACTGTTAATGGCTAGTGAGATCAACCTTTTTCCCTCTCGACCCGACAAATTTCTTGTTTAGAAACTTCCGTGTCTGCTAGCATTATCACTGTAAAGAACATGTTGATATTAAATTTATACAATCATTGTCTTTTGTTACAATTCATGAGAGGTCATGATGTTATATACTGGCTTCGAATTCACGCCGCTAAATTCGTGTATGTTAGTAGCGGGTATGTTCTCAGTACCAAAGCGATGTATATAGTAGTCAGCCTTACCGACTACTGGACTTCAATAACAACAGATACGTTGTAGAAAATATAAGACCCGTGTTTATTTTTCTTCGGTGTGTGGTAGGCGAGGGGCGCAGAGCTTCACAATGAGTGCCCGAGGGGTGTTTTTGTTATGTAATCGCCGCCCAGCACCTATATTTGTGGCCTTGTGCCAGACTTAGAAAAATGTACTACCGATTATCTTATATTACTGGGTGGTCTTTTTGGAATCACCGAAAAAGTAGTTAGGAAAGATAATATCTTTTTAACGAGAGAAACGAGACGATAAGTCTAGATTTAACGAAAAGTTAGGATGAGTGACTCCAATAAGCCTTTGATCTTTAGGTTAGTGAACTCTGGTTGACCAGTGAGAATAGAACGAATTGAATATTCGATTTGGTCCAGAAGGAAGTCGAAAGTTCTAGAGAAGGAAGCTTCTGGAAGATTATTTAGAAATGCTATTTAAGAGACCCGTGAATAGAATCACGGTCAGTTGGAGTCTGCGATCAGAGCAGTGAGGGTCCGAGAGTCAGAGGCAGTTAGAGCCAGGAGGCCGTGCGTGGCAGTTGGCAGTTGATGAACTGAGGTCGCTGATGTGTGAAACCCGAGATGTAATATTTTACACTGGACGAAGTTGAAAACATATTTTAAGTGTGAAGCCTGATAATTGGAACGAAGTTAAGAGCATCACTAAAAACATATTTAAGGAAGCTGACCATCTCTCTCTCTCTCAATAAACTTTCATTGAGAAAATAAATTTACGTAAAGCAAGAAATACTGTCCACATCTTTATTTACTACACGCCAAAGAAATCGTACTCATGAATGAAAGTCATTAGCGTGTATACTTGTCAACAAGTCAAATTGGCCGTAACGAGGAGCACGCGGCGTGCGTAAAGTGATATCTTCCCTTGACCATGACCAAAAGAAGTGGAGAAGGATTTTGGGGCTAAGAAGACGATGACTGCTAGGTCTGGGAGTGTGTATGTAAACAAACTCCGTACGGTACGAAGATACGAATAACTGTAGTGCGAGAAAGAAAAGGCACTACGTTAAATACTAACTGGTCCCACTAAGTTACGTATCGCTAATTGAAAGCCACAACGTAACATTTTGTTGACGGGAGACGTGAAGTGTCCTTTCCGCTACCGGGCCGGCGTCTGATCCTGTCGGCTTGACCCTCTGGCTTTTTGTATTGACAACACGCCTACACATTTTTATCTTTTTGATCTGATAACGGACCTTTGTTATATATCTCTTTATCTTCACCCTGCTTCCTTGACCGGAAACTATCTGTTCCGCTTTCTCGTTCTTTTTAAATATATATTTTTTATCTTTCTCTTTGTCCCTCAGCCGGAAGTTCCATATTCCGGGCGAGGACAATACAACAATGAGTTGTGAACATACCCTGTAGTTAGGATTTAAATTGAGGTCTGTCGATTTAGAATACGGGAGTCCGTGGAAAACAACCAGGGACTGTTGGTAACCCTTGACCCTTAGAGGCGCGACACGTTATAGTTTAGATTAGATTCGACCCTACCTTTGAAATGAGAAAGACGTGCTTGTCTTCCTTCCCGGGTCATATCATACTTCGTGGTGGAATGGATGGAAATCATAGGCTCATGAATAATAAAACTTGACCAAGAAAACAAACTCTTGTAGTTGATTATTGAAAACAAGCGATGTCCAGCCCAGCCGAGCCCAGCCCAGAAGAAGAATTATCAAGGAGGAAGAAACCAGCAGATAAGTCAACTGTAGCTAGAATTGAAATTGAGGTATGTCGGTTCAGAATCGGGGAGTCCATGGAAAACAACCAGGGACTGTTGGTAACCCGTGACCCTTATATATATATATATATATATATATATATATATATATATATATATATATATATATATATATATATATAAGGATATGAGGATTGGAATTAATCCGACAGGATGTTGTTAAGAATAGAGGGAAAAAGTGTGGAAAAACAACTCAAACAAGCAGATGTAGGAAAAATATTTCGTTGCATATTGTGTGCGAATTCTTCAGCCGAGAGGGAAGAAGAGGTCGGACTGCTGGAAATAAAAGACTGAAGAAGTCGCACTCAATATGCAACGAAATGTTCCTCTTACATATGCTTGTTTGAGTTGTTTTTGTCCAAAGTTTTTCCCTCTATTCTTAACTACATTCTGTCGGATTTATTCCAATCCTCCTATGTTCTTATATATATATATATATATATATATATATATATATATATATAGCAGTCATACACTGACACCGGGTTTAAGTTGTTTTTGTCTAAACTTTTTCCATCTATTCTAAACCTCATATATATATATATATTATATATATATATATATATATATATAGAGAGAGAGAGAGAGAGAGAGAGAGAAAGAAAGAAAGAAAGAAAGAGAGAGAGAGTGAGAGTGAGATAAAAGATTATATATATGATTGTGTTATTGTGTGCTGTACGCGTTGTTGTGTGTGTGTGATAATATGAATAGAATTGTTTTCTTCTTTAAAAGGTTAATACAAAAAATGTACCAATCTGAACTTTATGAGGTTGCAGAGTGTAATTTTTATACGAGACAAACTCTGCAGTACGAATAAGAAATATTATGTTGGGTAAATATTTTAAGTGGCTAAGACTTCCTGCTTAGATAATCAACATTGAAATTCCAGAACAACTTATTCCGTTTTGAAATCGATAGTTACCCAACCCTTTTACGACGGGCCGGATGTGACACAAGATTGGAAGTACGCAGTATACAGCGAGGAGTAATGGATCTGAGAGACTAGGAACCACATGACCTTTAGGCACCCCTTTTTATCTCGATTCAGAAGGACATATTTTTCATTTACACCGTCAATATCCGGTTGTTTGTTAGGGTTAGGGTTAGGGTTAGGGCTAGGGGTTTGGGTTTGGGTTAGGATTATGGTTAGGGTTTAGTTTTATAATTTAAAAAAAAAATCTAAAAACCGTCTGTTAACAAACAACCGGATATTGACAGTGTAAATGAAAAACATGTCCTTCTGAATCGAGATCGAAAGGGGGTGCCTAAAAGTCATATGGTCCGAGACTAGTTTACTAACCATTACCTTACAACCAGACTCCCTTCCAGACTGGAAGTATATAAATGTTTCAACCACCCTGCAATGGAATACACTGTTTTTTTTAAGTAGATTTTTACCAACCCTTTTACCACGGTTCGGATGTGACACAAGGTTGCAAGTACGAGGTATGAATTGAGGATTAAACTCGCTTTTTAGTAGTAATAGATTTGAGTGACTATTTTGCTAACCATTACCTTACGATCGGACACCCTTCCAGGTTGAAAGTATCGAACTAATTCAACCACTCTGCAGTGAAATAAACTGGTTTGAGGTATATATTTACCCAATCCATTTACCACAGGCCGGATGTGACACAAGGCTGCAAGTACAAGCTATGAATTGAGGATTAAACTCGCTTTTTAGTAGTAATAGATTTGAGAGACTAGTTTGCTAACCATTACCTTACGACTGGACGCCCTTTAGGTTGAAAGTATAGAACTAATTCAACCACCTTGCAATGAAATAAAACTAGTTTGAAGTAAGTTTTTTACCCAACCCTTTCACCATGGGCCGGATGTGACCAGGTTGCAAGTACGATGTATAAATTAAGGATTTATCTAGCTTTTTAGTACTAACAGATCTGAGAGACTAGTTGGCTAACCATTACCTTACGATCGGACACCCTTCCAGGTTGAAAGTATACAACAAATTCAACCACTCTGCAGTGGATTAAAACTGGTTTGAGGTATATATTTACTCAACCCATTTATCACGGTTCGGACGTGACACAAGGTTGCAAGTGCGAGGTATTAATTAAGGATTAAATTCGGTTCTTAATAGTAATGGATTTGAGAGACTAGTTTGCTAACTATTACCCAACGATGGGACACCCCTCCAGGTTGAAAGTATACAACTATTTCAACTACCCTGTGAATACTTTAAGTGACTAAGACTTCCTGCTTGGATAATCAACAGAACAACGATAACTTATTCCATTTTGAAATAGATATTTACGCAACGATTTTATCATGCGTCAGATGTGACACAAGGTTGCAAGTATACATCTAGGACTGAACTCGATTTTTAGTAGTAATGGATCTGGGAGACTAGTTTGCTAACCATTACCTTACGATCGGACACCCTTCCAGGTTGGAAGTAAATAACTGTTACAATCAACCTGCAATGCAATAAAAGTGAGTTGAGGTAGTTATTTACCCAACCGTTTTTACCACGGACTGGATGTGACACAAGGTTGCAAATACGAGTTATACACAGGATTGTTATAGGAAGTGCGTGGTGTAATGGTTAAAGTCATGGGAAATGGACTCGTCGCCCCGAGGTCAAATCCTGGACGTGCTAATTGCATTTCACTTTGCGCTAATACCTTCGGGAAAGGTATGAATCCTACTCTCCCTCCAGCTATGGGTAAATAGTAGGGCAGACTGGGCTCTTTAACCTTGGTTAGGCAACCGGTCTAGGAGAAGGAAAACTCTGAATTCAAACCTGTTAAACTCCGCTTAAGAAATTGACCTTGTGTCGCATCCTGCTCGTGCGGAGGGGTTGGTAAATATATATACACAGGATTGGACTCGCTTTTTAGTGTTAATGGATTTGAGAGACTAGTTTGTAACCATTACCCCGGGATGGGACACCCTTCCCGGTTGATAGTATACAACTAACTCAACCATCCAGCAATGGAATAAAACTGGTTAGAAATCTGAGATTTCCTTCTCCAAGATCTGTTGCCATAATAAGTTTAAATAATTCATTCTCTCCTATAATTTACCTATAGCTGGAGGGAGAGTTGTTAGAATCATCTGTGTCCCAAGGTTGAGTAAAATGCGAAATGCCAACAAGCTGCCGAGTCAAAAGCCTGTGACGATAACCGTTGTGTAATTAGCGCCCATATGTTAATGAGATACAGAAAGAAAATGGAAACCCTTCATGGTGTTGAACTATTTTGGATATAAGGCATGGGGCAAATGGTCACTCCTAGATATAGACTCGTTGACTACCACGTGACCACCGAAGGCATTTCTATTGTCCAATCACTGGCACTGCTGCTGCTGCTTATGCTGTATTAATAGAGACCATATTCTGAGCTTATGTCATTGATACTTGGATTATCTTGGACGACGGACTTACAAAGAATACCCTAACACCGGATTCTTATTGGCTTGCTTACTTACTTATTACATCTGGAACTAAGGATGCCGACCAGATATTTAACACATGGAACTTCGAACCGAACCCTTTATTCAATCCACGGGAGTAGACTGTTCTCATTCCGTTAACCCTGACCAGATACAAGTGTTAAGCTGTGTTAATGATTCTATGTTACCATCGCCCTTGGCTAGGATTGAACCTGCAGCCCAGAAATGACTGTCCTTTAGAAATGTATTAACCTACCACCTATATCCGTTGCGTCATGTGTCCAAATGGAGAAATGCCTAAGGAAGCCCGGAGGGCACATCGGCCTGAACGTTGCGATGATAATATTAAAAATGAGGACAATAGTCCGAATGATACAAATAATAGAAATTATCAAGCCTCATCTAAAATAAAATCAGAGAAATCGTGTAGATAACAATAAAAATGGGGACATTAGTCCGAATAATCCAAATAATAGTAATTATCAAGCCCCATTAAAAAAATTCAGAGAAATGGTGTAGATAATAAAGATGAGGACAATAGTCTGAATAATAACCATAATACAAATTATCAAGCCTCATTAAAAAAAATTATGAGAAATAGTGTAGATAACAAAGATGAGGACAATAGTCCGAATAATAATGATAATGCTAATTATCAAGGCTCATCTAAAAACATCAGCGAAATAGCGTAGATAATAATAAAGATGAGGACAATAGTCCGAATAATAATCATAATACAAATTATCTAGCCTCATCTCAAAAATTCAGAGAAATAGCGTAGATAACAATAAAGTTGAGGGCAATAGTCGGAATAATACAAATAATAAAAAATTATCAAGCCTTGTCTAAAAAAATCAGAGAAATGTCTTCAGCATAAATAACCCAAAGGCCTCCCAACCACCCAACCAACCACCCTATCAACCAAACACCTAACCACCCAACCAACCATATAGCCACCCAACCATCCAACCAACCACCCACCCAACCAACTATCCACCCAACCAACCAACCATCCAACAACTATCCACCAACCAACCAACCATCCAAACAACCACCTCCAACCAAACAACCACCCAACCATCCAACCACCCACCCAAGCATCCACCCACCCAACACCTACCCAACCACCCACCTAACCACCCACCCAACCAACCCACCACCTACCCAACCACCCACCCACCAACCACCTACCCAACCAACCAACCAACCACCTACCCAACCACCCACCTAACCACCCAACCAACCAACCCACCACCTACCCAACCACCCACCCAACCAACCCACCACCTACCCAACCACCCACCCACCACCTACCCACCCACCCAACCACCCATCAACAACCAACCCACCAACCATCTAACCAAACATTCATCCACCCAACCACCCACCCAAGAAAATCTACCATAAAGCCAGCCACCCAACCAACCACCTATCCTACCAAACAACCAACCAACCAACTATCTAACTAAATATTCACCCAGCCAAACACCACACAACCAACCCACACAACCAACCACCCACACAACCAACCAACCAAATAACCAATAAATACACCCACTCACCCACCCACCTAAGTAACCACCGACACCCCAATCACCCACCCAACCATCCAACTAACCAAGCATACCACCAACCAACCCCCAACCAACCAACCAACCCCAACCACCCATCCAACCAACCAATTAATCAATCATTTAATGCAACAATAGGGGCACGCGGTAGAGAGGCATTAAACTTAATAGCTACCGAATTAAGACTCTGGGCGATAGTTCTTTTTTTTTCAAATTAGTCAAAGATGTTGATACTGCTGGGCTACTGTATGTCGTGTGTGTGATTTTATCACCATATTCTGACCAGTGACAATCTCTAGCTTTCCACTCGTTATAGGAGAAGCCCCGTTGTTCTTCGACCACACCTCTACGCGGCCTGACCCCACCCCCTCCCGCCATCGGCGTTTACTTTCCTTCCCAACTCGACTGAGCAACTCGACTTCCGGTGATCTGGATGAGTGGACTAATGACAAATAGAGAGATCAACGCGCGCAAAAGCGGAAGTGGAGGTAATGGGGAAGGGGTTTGGACGAAGAGGCCGGAGGGTGGGGGGTAAAAGCGAAGGACGAAAGACTGATGGTGAGGGATAAAAGCTTGGAGGAGGTGGTGTGTGTGGGTTGGTGGGTGGTGGGAGACAAGTACCGGTTGGGTGCGGGGCTTCACGACAGTCATCTCTACAAGAATCTCGGAAGGTAGATAAGGAGAAAGGAATACATTTGAAAAGTGATTAGGAAATTGATTGCGTCAAGACATATGACCGAGTGTAGGCGAAAGCAATGAAGAAAGAATATGTTTGTAAAAGAGTGACTACTGCTACTACTACTACTGCTACTTCTGCTGCTGCTGCTGCTGTTGTTGCTGCTGCTTATAATAATAATAATAATAATAATAATATAATAATAATAATTATTATTATAATAATAATAATAATAAAATAATAATAATAATAATAATAATAATCAGACAATATCATGCAAGCAGAAATGGAAGGAAAAGTTAAAAAAAAGAATATCTCAGGAGAACTAGAAAACTTCTAGAAACCAAAACTTAACAGCAAAAATCTGATCAAAGGAACCAATACCTGGGCTGTCCCATTAAGCGAAGGCAACGAAGAAAGAATATGTTATAAAAGAATGACTACTGCTACTGCTACTGCTTCTGCTACTACTACTACTACTACTATTAGCTGCTGCTGCTGCTACTTATATAATAATAATAATAATAATAATAATAATAATATTATTATTATCATATTATTATTATAATAATGGAGATTGTGGGTTTTTATGTCTGTAACCGAAACTATATTACTAAACAAGTCACAATTCCTTTGTTATTTACATCACATTCTCCATGATTTTATTTTTATTTAACCTGAATTATTAATAAAATTGTTTTACATCATTATGACTGTTGACCATAATTACATACTAATAACATGCAATTGTATTTATATATACAACAAAATAATGTTACAGTGGAATGGGAAGGCTAATTTGCATATTGATATTAGAAATTTGATTTTAATAAATATATGCTTAGTATTATGATTTCTAATCGTTTGGTTTTATCTTATTGAATATGAGCAAAAATATCGGGTATAAATCTTAAAAGAAATCCATTAACAAGAAGAAATAACTGAAATATTAATCTTTACTTCCTATTTTAACTAAATAGTTAAATTAGGAAAATTTACCAATGAAAGACGGGAGTAAAGGAAAATGATGGAAGAGTTAGTTTCAAAGTTGTTCTATTTTTCAATCATACCCCCTCTGTTCCAAATCTTTTTATTTGCATTCTCATTCAGTTTCATTAGCCTTTCTAATTTAATATATTTTATTATATTAAAACTTAAATACTTGCACCCTGAGGGTGCATTATATTTGCTAGTAATAATAATAATAATAACTAGTACAAATAAAAAAACACCCTCCGGGCGATGTAAAAATACATTTTTGAAACATATTGCCTGAGGGGTGGGAGTAAAAATATGTCAGCAAGTTCTTAACCCTAAGTAAGTAAAATCATCAAATTCATTAAAGGATTTAAAAATAAACAATTTGAAAATGTAAACTTTAAATATATATTAAATAAAACAAACTATATAGATATATAATACCAGTCATGTATTTATTAAAACTTGTTTTTAAAAAACAATGAGGACTGTCTAATGTTGCATCTTCCAAAATTAGTGTATTTATTCTATGTTATGACGATTTTAGGTAATGTGATGTAAAAAGTGACGTAATTTTTGTTACAGACAAAAACCGGAAGCGAATCTCTATTGTTAATAGATAAGAATAATAACAACAACAACAAAAACTATTTAGTCCTATGCATAAACCATATTTTGATAATTTAATTATTACAGCAGTTGATATGTTTACATAATAGATATTGCAATTAGTTCAATAAATAAAACGAATAATAATCTAAATTCAATTCTCTCTCTCTC
>CM042169.1:69530168-69532668 GCA_023376005.1 Doryteuthis pealeii
TATTATTCCTTAATCTTCTTGTCGTTATCATCTTGCAAGACCTCTAGTTAAAAATGAGACCGTCCAAGTGTTCCAAGATGAAATGCAAAATGTAAATCCTGACTATTTGATGCTGTTTACCCGCCGAGTTGTTATTTCTTAGAAGTGACGTCACCTCAGCTAAATAATAGAACATTCCGGTTTTGTTATAAAGAAAGAAAGGGAAAAAAGAACATGCTACACAGAGTGACAGAGCGAGTTAAATGAAGATCATTATACTTTTTGCGTACTGAACTATTTTCAATAGCTCTTAAGTAGACATATCAAACGTTGTAATAATTAAATTATTATACTGTGGTATATCCATAAGTTGATAAGTATATCCATCTATATATCTGTCTGTCTATCTGTCTCTCATCTCTCTTTCTCTCTCTCTCTCTCTCTCTCTCTATATATATATATATATATAATATATATATATGATGTCTAATTTTCAGTGTGTATATATATATATATATATATATATATATATATAATATATATATATATATATATGAGGCTACGTAAAAGCGTATACATCGTGAGAGAGGAAAATTTATTAAAAGAAAATTAGGGTACCCTTATAAATAGATATTTAATCTAAGTGATATAATTCTTTTTTCGATCAATTTTCATCGGAGAAATACATTGATAGATGTTTGAACGAATGTTGGAATTGTTGTTGAGGAATTAGAGAATTACGAACCGTGCGCAGGGGTTCGAAAGTTTCTGGTTCCACCACACGAAAGGTTGAGGCTTGAGGTAAAAAAAAGAAGCAATTTGTGGAACAGTTTTTGTGTACACAGGATTGGCTGGATTCTGGAGATGTACAGAGACTCAAGTTCTTGCAGCTGAAGTTCACTGCTGGAACCACTAAGGATGGAAAACATGGCTGAAAAAACGTGCGGAGGGGTTGCAATATATATATATATATATATATATACCAACCCCTCCGCACGAGCAGGATGTGACACAAGGTCAATTTCTTAAGCAGAGTTCAGCAGGTTTGAATTCACAGTTTTCCTTCTCCTAAACCGGTTGCCTAATCAAGGTTAAAGCGCCCAGTCTGCCCTACTAATTTACCCATAGCTGGAGGGAAATGCTATTACCACGTCCGGGATTTGAACTAGGGGCGACGAGTCCATTTCCCATGACTTTAACCATTACACCACGCGCTTCCTACACAATCCTATATGTGTCATATATATGTCTATAACATATATTTTTGGGATTAGGTGTGAAGCATAACTGATGAGTCAAATAAGTGAGAAACTGTGTTGGATGTTATGTACTGAGTTCCATTTTATTTCACTCCAATATTTCAAATATATATTTAAAACAGAAAGGCTTGTCCTTTTAAACTAAACGAATAAAATATCATAACTAATATCAAAATTGAAAATATGCCCCTACACCACGTATACAGCTGCATTTTGCCTAATAATTAAGCTGTAACGGTGATAATATTTCAAAAGATTGACATTTTATTTCCTCAAAGGAGGGCAAAGTTTTAAAAAGAAACATATTTTGTTTAGTAATTTTTTATATTAATTTGCAACTTTCACGAACGGAAGACGTTACAGTTCCAAAATCGACCTACCCAACTCACTAATTACTCCACTGAGATTTATACCAATATCAGTATGAAAACTGTCTTTAATTTATAATTGAAAATAAATCATAACTTTCTTTTAATGACTTGACATGAGTGACCAATATTAATGGGAATTGGGAAGCGCGGTGGTGTACTAATTAGAGTCGCAGGAAATCGATCCGTCAACCCGAGTTCAATTCCTGGACAAGGCTACAGTTCCCATAGCGCTAATACCCTTAGGAAAGGTATGAATCCAAATAATCCCCATTCAGCTATGGGTAAGTAAGACAGATTGGCCTCTTTAACCTTGGTTAGGCAACCAGTCTAGGAGAAGAAAAACTAAATTCAAACCTGGTCATTACTAGAATAGTCTCAGGCCTACTTTGTAATCGATTTCAATTTTTTTTAAATAATCTAAAAATGTTTTTGTGTCTGTATGAAAGTAATATGGGGAGTGGCCTATTTCAAAACCTCATTAGGTCCCGCCTATTGTTGGTATCAGCAAAATAGTGGGAGTCTATCCCCTTTTTGTTAGCGCTAGACTAGAAAGATTGTTTTGCTGAGGTGAAGCACCACGCCAACCGTCAGCACCAGGATGATTTATCGAACAGTTAAGATTACCCAATCTGGATTACTAACATGATACGCTATGTAGACGGAGACCGGTATCGAACCCGGAACCTTGTGATTCCTAGAACAAGACAAAAGAAACCGAAGATACAAAATTTTGCTTTACGTTTCAAAATATCGCAAAACTTTTGACTCACCAAGATAATTTGCTTTTCCAATTTAAAAGGACTGGGCCAGTTTTATTGCGCTGCCTGAGCTGCACCTAAAGGGGAATGCCGCGAGGATCTACACCTTTTTAGAATTAGCCATCACATGTGT
>CM042169.1:69537668-69541694 GCA_023376005.1 Doryteuthis pealeii
TCTTTCTTTCATGATCGCTTTTATAATTTCTTTCTTTCGTCGTTCTTGCTTTCTTATTTCTTTCTTTTGTTTTCTTTCGTTATTTCTCTCTTTTTTCTTTCTTAGTTCTTTCTGCCTTTCTTCTTCTTTCTTTCTTTCTTTCTTTTTTCTTTCTTTCTCACTTGCTTCCTTGAAGATGTTTTTTGTTTTCTTTATTCATGATGGCTTTTATAATTATTTCTTTCTGCCTTACTGCTTTCTTTCTTTCTTTTATTTTCTTTCTTCTTTCTTTCTTTCTTCTTTCTTCTTTCTCTCTCGCCTGTTTCTCTTTCCTGTTTTCTGTTTCCTTTAGAATTTATTTTGTTTTACTTTCTTTTATGATTGCTTTTAAAAATTACTTCTTCTTTTTTTTCATTGTTGATTTTTTTTTATTTATTTCTTTGTTTATTTCTTTCTTGATTGCCTGCTTTCTTTTTTTCTCTTCTTTATTTTATATTTCTAACTTCCTTCTTTCTTTTTTTTCT
This sequence comes from Doryteuthis pealeii, assembly GCA_023376005.1. Lineage (NCBI taxonomy): Eukaryota > Metazoa > Mollusca > Cephalopoda > Myopsida > Loliginidae > Doryteuthis > Doryteuthis pealeii. Next base: position 69,538,172 of record CM042169.1, read on the forward strand.
TTCTCGCTTGCTTCCTTTATAGATTTCTTTTTTTTCTTTCTTTCAGGATTACTTTTACGATATTTTCATTCTTTCTTTCTTGCTTGCTTTCTTTGTTGGTTTTATTAGTTTTTGCTTTTTTTCTTTCTTTCTTTTTTCTCTTCTTCTTTCTTCCATTATGTTATCTACAACCAAAGTGCGCAGTATCACCAAATCAGGGATGTTATTGGCTTGGGATTCGGGAACCTTCTTGGACTCGATTACTCGATCACCGATTACGACAAGATGGTTCACGAGTCCAACAAGATACTGAAAGGCACATCGCCGAAACTTGGACAGATAACAATGAGATGAGACAATAGTCCAAATAATACAAATAATACTAAAAGTACGTAAATTTTGCTCCCAGTTGCAATAAGACCCAATGAGACACCATGGGGAAACCTGATTGTTGTCTTTTCTAATAATTTTAACACGTAAAGAATAACAGTATTGTATTCTATTATCTATTAGTGTATACACGATTAGTTGCGCTGGTTCTCAATCAGGTAACGTTATATTGTTAAAATGCAAAATACTTCACATCTATTGTTGACATAAAGAAATTATGTTCGCACCCTGGAATGAAACTAGGTCTATTGAAGCTATTTATTAAAGCATTGCCAATGAAGGCAACTGTTTCAGTACCACATTTTGCATTTTCTGGCCTGTCAATTGAAAAAAATCAAACCTGTGCTGTTTGATTGTTCTACAGATTCTGAAGTTTATCAAAGTGTGATTGAACATTTCAGCTCGATTTGGGGGATATAATTTGCAGTAGACTCTGAAAATTATTGCTTTTTGTCCTTGACAGAGTTCTTACCTTGCAAAGAAGATTTCTATGGTATTATGCTTATTGCACAATGATTTACACTGGGATGAATTTGCTGATAATGACATATAATTGCTTTATTTATTACTATGTAGTCTCAAGTTCATTTTCTACTAAGCCATCTTGCCTACTTCTTGAATTAACCTTGATGTGTCAGTCTTTTATGACAAGAATTAAGTGAAATTTATTCACCAAATTTGAATAATTCTTTGAGAGGTAAATGGTAATCATAGTATTATGAGATTGCTAATATGATGGCTGACTTATTGACCATTAATAGAGGAATTTGTTCTATTATTATTGAACATCTCTTGTAAAATAATACAGAGTGTTAGCATTTGTACGTTAGACTTCTTGCGTTTTCGTGCTAGCATGCGGATTGTTCTGAAGCATCCTTTCTAACTCAGATGTATCATTATACTATTCGGTTGAAATAATATAGATGATTTTATATTTGAGAGTTAATATGTCAATATTAGATTTTATAGAATATATATACTCTATCATTTAAATTAATAACATTTAACGTGTGGTTGAGCTAAATTTTGATCTAATTCATGTGAGGACAGTTCTATGACCCTATAAAAGATTTATCTCCTATGTGTATTAATTTATTTTGAACTATTAAATTTAAATACTCAACTTGATAACTTACGTAATTCCTGAGGTTTGTGACCATAAGCAGTTCTAGGTCATATGTGATCGTTAATGTATGATAGTAAGTTACCCCCATTTTCCTATATGCTATCAATAACATATTCAGTTCGCATTTATTTTATAGATGAGAGCATTTGTTTTGTGTTCATAGGTGGGTCATCGCGCAGTTCGTTCACCGAGTTGCCAGCAATCACTGGCGAGATGGTTTCTCATTCTGCAACTTAATTTTCGTCATTTCCGTCACAAAGGGCACTCGACAACTTGCATCTTCACATTACTGCGAGTCAAAGGTTATATTATAGGTATAGGACGGCCGGGACGAGGGATCGAAGAGGACCTGCTGCCGAGTTGATGTATTTTATTGTCCGGTAAATACACGTCAAACTCAATCTATTCAAAAATTAATGTTTATGGAGAGCTAGTTCTGATTACCTTAAATGTGTTGATTTGTGTCCTCTTAGTTCCGAGAATAAAATATTAGATTTTAATGTTTATATTTTTTTTTTTTTAAAGTTATATTTTATACTGTTTTACCGTAAAAATAAATTCGCCCAAACCCTGTTTTTTAGTTGTATGTGAAGGTGTTCCATTTATTGTTGGGTTTCTGTTTTTTTATCAGTAGATGAACTGATTTGTTACTTAAAACAAAAATTGACAATGTGTGTGTGATATGGAATTAGGATCGCCCGCCCCCGCCTGCTCCGAAAATGAGTTAATGTAAGTAATATATGTTTTTTTCTTCATGTTTTGCGGTTCAAAATAGTAAGTTTTTATTAGGTAGCGACTATGAATTCAGGAGCGTCGTAAATATTTTTACTTTTTTTTTTACCCCAGCGTTATTTTAAGGGAAAGGAATACAACTAGTGTGTTGTGTGTATTAGTGTGTGCTGTATGTTGTATTGTGTATGATGTGTGTTGCTGTGGTTGGAAGGTATATGTTATTAAGAAAATTGTCTTGTTTTAGGGATTTAGGAGAAGAATAATTATCTCTATGTCTGGTATGATAACTTCAGTCTGGGATTCCTGTGTTGAACGCTGTTTTCGCATAGAAAACACAATATAGGTGTTCCTAGTTCGGCAACCGCGCAACCTATGCATTGATTAGAGTAGCGACGGGAGAGTCTGTGTACGTATTAAACAGTAATAGAATGGCTATTGACGGTATATGTCGTTCGCTATCCAACCCCTCAGACTACCTTAAAAATAGATTGCCAATTGAAAGGTAAATAGCGCTGTTGTAGTAGGGAGATAGATTTCCTCCTGTGCTGAGCTGATTTACACGATTAGGCCCGCCCCGACACCTTACGTTTTTCTAATAGAAGTTCTATACTTGAAATTAACGAAATATGCAGAACACAAAGGGAACAACTGATTGTTCCGTTCATATTCCTACGATTTTAACGCGTAGAAGAAACATCTTAAAAAAATAAATGTTTATGAGCAGCTAAATAAACTTATGTTTTATTTTGGCTAATATTCGGTAAGAATAAAAATATAGATCTCAAATTATTATTTCTTTTAAAGTATCTATTGTATACTGCTTTACCGAAAAATACAAATGAACCAACCAAAGAAATTTGATTTTTTACAAAATCAAGTGTTCTATGTGTACTTCAAAATAAATACGACTTGTGAACATAAATCAGGAGCCCTCTAAAACAAAAGGCAATCAATATAAGGTTTTTTTTCGTTTTCCGTTAAAAGTAAGTAATTTATTAGGTAGACATAAAAAAAAATTCAGGGGCCTAGTTTTTTTAAACCATATTTACTCTTTACGTAAACGTATTGTACCTTTTATAGGCGTTAATAGTATGTTTACATTTATGATTGTATACTTTTAGTGGCTATCGGATGTTAACGTTAGCCTTCATAGTCTATTCGGTTGATCGTTTTGTATTCTGAGGTCAAGAAAACACAAGAGATTCCTAGTATTCAGATACCGGCACCTCGTCCAACTCAGTGTTTATGTTAATTCAAAAGTTAAATTAACATATAATTCTATCTCATTCTCGTTTT
>CM042169.1:69541794-69591794 GCA_023376005.1 Doryteuthis pealeii
GATTTGATTGATAATCATACATCTTTTCTGCATCTTTTCGAGGTAAATATGAGAAAATTCAATCGACAAAATTAACCCTTCTGGTTCTGTATCACTCGTCATAGGAGTTGAAAATAATAGCAACAATCTGAATCTGTGTGTCCCAGGGAATCTCAGTGACGGATTGGCGATGAGTAATTCTTTTATAATTTTTCATCGGTAAATATCTCTTTGGTAGGTGGAGGTAATCTCAGCCGATAACAAGGCCAATAATTCAACTATTATCAGGTAGGCAAAGAATATCCATTTTTATGTAAGGGTTAAAGGAAGTGTCAAAAACATTGCACCATACACAATTATTGTTGCACAAGTTGTGGTGGTTTACAAACACACAAACATAATACACACATTCATATTCATACACACCTCATAATATATATATATACACGTATTACATTCGTATACACCCAGACATATATATATATATATATATATATATATATATATACATTTATCGCACACACACAACACACACACACACACACACACACATTATATATATATATATATATATATATATATATAATTATATATATGTGAAAATAAATGGAAATTAATCCGACAGTATGAATAAGATATAATGAAAAAACAAACGAGTTTAAAACTGAAATAGGCTCATCAAGAAAAGTGTTTGCAAAACCGTTTCGGGCCTAATTCTCTGACGGTTTTTAAAAAGCAACACTCCGCCCATCAAACATCGTTTGTTTTTTTCATTATATCTTATTCATTATATATATAATATAGATTCATACACACACGCACATACATATGATTCAAGAATACACCCATACAATGCACATATACATTGATACAGCACCCAAACATATATACACACATTACATTCATACGCACACAATATACACACATATACATTCATATACTCAAATATACATTCGTATACACACATATACATATATATAATACATATTACAAACAAACATATATACACACATTACATTCATACACATACATATATATACATATACATTTGTATACACACATATACATAATAAACGTATATATATATATACATTTACACAAACATATATATATATGTATATACTATAACATTCATAAACACACGTACTTCATATATATACACATATAATTCCGCACACACATATATTCATAGACATACACGCATACACATGCACATATATATTCAGACATATACATTCATACAACATACAAATATATATACACACATTTACATCATACCAGACACACATATATATATGCACATAACATTCGTATACATACATTTTACATACTATATAATACATTTATGCACACACATATTATATATGTATAACATATACATTCATACACACACGTACTACATATATATACCTTTTACATTCATACACACACAATATATATATATATAATATATTAATATTACATATACATTGTATACACACATATACCATATTTATATATATATATAATATATATATATATATATAATAATATATATATATTATATATTATGCACACACCACAATATATATGTATATACATATACATTTAACACACACGTACATACTTATATATATACATATAGATGAATGCACACATATTATCCATATACATACACGTATCACATGCACATATGATCATGCACATATACATTCATATCCATACACACAACACATAAATTGTTGAATGAACGCTAGTCTTTCATTCAACAATTTTGAAATAGACTGAACGACTAAGCAGTGACTCTTCACAGTTTTCTTATTCTTTGGATAAATTTATTTTTCCTCAATATCAAAGTCTTGATGAAGATCTATTGAAACACTGCAGCGTAGGCGAAATAAACATCCCTCGTTTTATGACTTTGGTTCAATTTTCATTATGCAATTCAAATTATTGGTGACTATCCATCTGATGAGACTTAATTTGGGAGCTTTGTTAAATCAATTTAGATTATGAAGCCCCAATTTTGGTCGAAATAAATTTATTATGGAAATAACGGTGTTGGTTTTTCCTTCCTTTCAAGGATAAATATTGCTCTGTATATAATCTAAAAAGATTATTTATACATTGAGCTCCTGTAGGGATTAAATATTCCTGTAATTTGTACATACTGGATTATACAAAAATAATACAATGTCTTAGAAATCATATAGAATCATCCCTTACTACCAAGTTTTGCATACTCCCTCTCTCTCACTCCCTCTCTCTCCCCCCCACACTCTCTCTCTCTTCTCCCTCTCTCTCTTCTCTCTCTCCTCTCTCTCTCTCTCTCTCTCTCTATTATATATATATTATATATATATTGATTAAACAAAATACATCTACTGTTTAACAATTTTATTTTTACTGGATTTTTAAGTATTCAGGCCAACTTTTTAATATTTGGGTTGAATTTGTGGATTAGTCACCAAAATTCATGTCCCTAATACTTTGGCACTTCGAAGTGCCATCATCAGGGTGATATTTCTTTTTTTTCAAATTATATTAATGGTTGTGGGGGCTAGAAGAGGAATTGATGGGAAAGGTGCTTATAGGCATTTTAAATGTGTATCTGCATTGGAAATTAATTTTATTTAAGGATTGTTTGTATTGTTTTATGTATAAAGCTTCTAGTATTTGGAGTTTTTGTTTTATTTTTTCTTTATGTGTGTTTCCGTTAGGATATTTCGGTAATTCGAGTGGGGGCATGAATGTAATTTAGGTGTTGTGAATGGAGCTATTATTCAGAAATTAAAAAAAAAATCACAAATGAAATTGTTAACAGGAGATGGGTCTTTCGTTTAATTCAACATGCATGAATGAAAAAATGCTGTCCAAATACACACACACACACAATTATATATATATATATATATATATATATATATATATATAATATATATATATATATGGTGTGTGTATATATATATATGTGTGTATATGTGTGTATGTGTGTAGTGTGTGTGTGTGTGTTTGTGATAGAGAGAGAGAGAGAGTGTGTGTGTGAGAGAGAGAGAGAGAGAGTGTGTGTGTGTGTGTGTGTGTGTGTGTGTGTGAGAGAGAGAGTGAGAGAGAGAGAGAGAGTAAAAAAGAGCGACTATGTAATAGTAAATTCCCATAGAGAGCTTGAAATACATAAAAAGCTCTAGCTAACTTTTAACCCACACAGGTGTATATTGTTCCCCCTGTATCGTTTCGTATAATAAAAATTAGGGTCTCTCACTTGGTCAGCCCAAAGAAAAACGAAAGATAGTTTTCAATAGACTTTTTTTTTTCGCGTTAGTCCAGCAGGGTTATAAGGAGAGGTTAAATCCGTGTTTACGTAATATTCTTTGCACCAAGCTTTATTTTTTTTCCAACTGTATTTATACACCCGCAAAATTTCGCCTTCTGAAGGGCGGACAATGGTTGCTTACCTCTGAACCAAAAAAAAAAAACAACAAAAAACAAGGAAATCGATACATCTCAAAACATCAGTTCGATCCAGCCAACTCAAACAACGTGATGAGGCAGCAGTCAGTTTCTGATGAAAAATGCATTTGTTACAAGAAGGAATCCGAAAAGAGAAGATTTGCAGTTCCATCCAAAAGAGCTTTGAAAAATCCGAAGTCTAAAAGAAAAGCCGGATGGAACAAAAGTTCCTCGTTCGTGTTTGGTGAGATTAAACGGGGGGGATTCTCGAAAGACGAATTGTTGAAATCTTGGACAAACTGCAGCAGCGCAAAGTTGCTGTGATCCTTTGCTTGTCTGAATGACGCACTCGAATAGAAAATGCATTAATTCTCGGCTCAAATGTCGAACACTGATTTTGCTGCATGGAAACACTCGACCTTCTGCTGCAAACCACGTGACGCAGAGACGATCACAAAACTGAGATAAGAAATTCTTCTCTATACACTTCATTCTTCAGACAGTTCCCTTTCAAACTATCATTTAAAGGTTAAATCAAATTTAACGGACCTAAATTCCACCAGCGTATGTCACCTCGCCGAAAGTAAAAAAAAATACCAAAAAATCAGGGAATTAACCGAATTTAAGAAAATTTTCAGTGTTGATATATTAATGAATAGAAGATATAATGCACCAGTTATTTTATTTAAAAACTTTTATATTTTTCCCGTCAGTTAACTTTGAACCAAGTATCTTGGAGGCTTAACACAGATTCTCAATGATACGTTGTTCAAAGTTAAATGACGTGAAAAATGTAAAAGCTTTTAGATAAAATAACAGGTGCATTATATATTTTATTCATTAATATATCAACACTGAAAATTTCATTAAATTCGGTTAATTGCCTGATTTTTGGTATTTTTTGCCTTCGGCGGTGTGATATACGATGTTGGAATTTAGGTCCGTTAAGTTCGATTTAACCCATTTAAAAAAGGTTTAATACAGGATTCTTGTCTAGCAAATCGATAAAACAACAGGAGTACAAGTTGTGTCAAAAATGTATCGATATTTTTGGTACTTTTTGACATAGCTTGTATTCTGAAAAAAATAACGTTCCATTCATTGTTCATTTCTATCTTGGTAAATACAGCTTTAAACTGGAAACATTTTTGACTCACCTTGTATTCTGTAAAGCAAATTAACATTCCATTCATTGTTCATTTCTATATTGCTAAATACAGCTTTAAACTCGGCACTTTTATGACATACCTTGTATTCTGAGAAAAATTAACGTTCCATTCATTGTTCATTTCTATCTTGCTAAATACAGCTTCAAACACGGCACTTTTATGACAGACCTTGTATTCTGAGAAAAATTAATGTTACGATTGCATTTAGGTATCTTTACAAATTGGCCTTGTGCCAGATATGTCTTAATAAATTATATATATATATATATATATATATAATATATATATATATATATATATATAACCAAGTAGTTTACCTATTATCTTTGCAGTTCGATATGTAATTCTGTGATGGTTTGAAACCAGTATTTACCTAATATGATCAACATTTGGCATATTCGAAAAGTAATAATTGTAAACGACGTGGAGTAGCGACAGAAATAACCATTTCCCGCCTTTTTTGTATAATGAGAATCAGCGTCTCAATACGATGCGTTCATTTTCCGAGACTGTAGCGCGTATTCAAGAAGTCATTGTTTTCCGAGCAATTTTTCTGATGCTTGCTCGGTATGTTTCTCTTCCACATTACTTTCGAATGATCCACTGGGGAAATTTCCATCGATTCTTTCCGGTTCGATTCCTTGGAAATTACGAAGCAAATGGCTTTTTTGCGAGGCGAAAAGAAAAAAAAGAAATAATGATTTACTTGAGCAAAATTGGTAAGGTTGTAAGGAATTTGATCATTGGAATATCCTATTTGTCTGTAAGCAGATATCATTTTCTGTAAGCCTCTCGCTTACGAAATAAATAATTCCAATGTTTGGTGTTTGTCTGTATGTGTCCGTATGTGTGTGTGTACGTTTGTCTATGTGTGTGTGTGTGTGTGTTTTCATACTCTCAGAGCTTGGTAGTATCTCATGAAGATAATTATTACAATATTTTATATGTCTCTTAGTGCGCATAATTTCTTCTGGAAATAATACCGAGAAAAAATAATTGTTGTCTTTGTGTTATTCACGTCTTCGTTTATTTCATTCTTATATTTCTGTTAATAAAAGCAAGTACATTTGGTTTTGTTTTGTTTTACGGCATATCAACCTCAGTGGGTCATTTAATACCGATAAGGTTTTGAAATAAATCAATTCTTAATGAATAATACAATTATTTTATAAATACATTTTTCTATTTAACCCATAGATGGGACCCTAACAGATACTACCACTCCGGGTCAGAGTAGACCAGGGAGCAATGGCGATGAAGGGGTGCTCCACATTCCTCAAACCTCCAAAATAGGAACCTCACCATCAGATAGAATTTAAATTCATTCCCAGGACATGTAGACACTCATTCACTGCCTTCTAGCACCCATATGATAAAAAGGGGTTGGCGCTTGCCATAAGGGCAATAGGGTTGGGAAAATCACATAGGTGCTGGGGCTTGGCGTGACCAGCCGATTGATCGGAGGGGGCCTCTCCGACCGCATGTCTAGCCCAAGAAAGGGCCAGTGGAGTATTGCAGGTCATGAACTGCTCATCCAACTGGGCTCTATCCTTAAGCATCACGGGTCCCCACCCACGGCAAACAGATGGCCCCATTGGGGGAGTCTTACCCCTCTGCAGAGGTGCAGTCGGTGCATTCTAAGGCCCGAGCCGACAGGGCGGAAAAGCAATTACAATTCGATCCTGGGAATAAAGACTACGTTATAGACGTTTTATTTTAAGACGTTTTACTTTTCTCAATATTGAACACTATTCTAAACTACTTATGGCTATTTGTCAATACTCGAATATTGAAGACTCTCTTTTTATGCAAGATAGTGCTCCTCTACTTAGTCTCAGAGTTTGGTGGCCTCTTACAAAGATAAATGATTAAAATATTCTATGTCTCTTTCTGTGCGCATAATTTGTTATACGAATAATACTCGAATACCGAGAAAAATAATTGAATTCTTTGTTTTATTCATTTCTTTACTTATTTCATTCTTATATTTCTGTTAACAAAAAAGCAAGTTCATTTCGCTTCTAGGATTAAAGAGTACCTTGCAGACGGTTTATTATTTTAATGTAAGTTCACTTTTATTTTTTTCTAAATGTTCAGGAAAGGTAATTAGGAATGTTTTGAATATCGACGACGAATTAGGTGCATTGCTGAATATGAACGCGTAAGTGCTGCCAACCTGATAAACAACTTATTTAATAAAATAGCAGACTACTTATGTACTTCTTTGGCTGTTCAAATTCATCAGAAGGAAATATTTTTCGTAAGGCTTTTGTTATAAAGATCTAAAGGCAAACTTCATTTTATCGAAGGAATGGCATACGTATTTCTTTCAAACAATTCCTTGCAGATATATATATATATATATATATATATATATATATATATATATATATATACTTTGGTGCGGTACCAAGTTTCTTGGTACAAGGTGATTCTAGGTGGGTCCTAATTCTCTACCAGTAGTTTGTTGTAGAGTTCAGGTTCCGTATGAGAGCTCAATGTTTAATTAATGTAAACAGAGCAAAGTTATTTGGGAATAAAAAGGCCTTAAATACCATGGGTATCGTGGTGTATGGACCATTTCCACTCGCGAGTATGCTCACGAGCTTCTTCAGACCACTGATATATTTTATTTAGACAGGCACATGGCCAAACTCATTTTATATTCATACATGTATGAATAAGAAGCTCGTGAGCATACTCGCGAGTGGAAATGGTCCATAACCACGATACCCATGGTATTTAAGGCCTTTTTATTCCCAAATATATATATATATATATATATATATATAATATATAATATATGAGGTTAAGTAAACAAACAAATGTGTTTATTTTTATATGGCTTTAAGCCGACAATTTTTGGGAGGATATGTGCTTAATTGAAGTCGTACCTAATTTTGAAAATTAATTAGTTAATAATTAATGAAATTTAGGCGGGCATATATGTTCAAATGTAAGGCTAAACATGTTCTCGATTCGTTTAGCCTTACATTTGAATATATATGCCCGCCTAAAATTCATTAATTATTAACTAATTAATTTTCAAAATTAGGTATGACTTCAATTAAATGGGCCGAGTTAGCTCAGTCGGTAGAGCGTTCGGCTAGAAACCACAAGGTTCCTAGTTCGATACCGGTCCTCGCCAACTCAGCGTATGAGTAGCACAGAGATATGTGCGGTAAAGTAAGGAGCTCATGGTAGATGTGGCGCTCCACCTCAGATGCTAAAAACAATCTCCTTGGTCTAGCGTTATTGAAAAGGGGATAGACTCCCTCGCTGACTGGCTGATACCGACTTTAGGCCGCCCCGACGACTTTACTTTACTTATATATATATATATAATATATATATATATATATATATATATAGGGTGTCCCAAAATAATGTATACACTCTTTCTTATTCAATTTATGTATTTTGACTTGTAAATATGAGGCTTATATTTAGTATTTCAGGGATTTCTTGTCGGACTGAAGAAGATAATACTAATTATTAAGCCTCATCTAAAAAAAAAACAGATAAATAATCTTTATTTAATAATGAAGATTTTATTTATATTCGTGAAAAATAACATTTAAATACTAAAAGCATGGGTTTTTGGGGCATTTAATACTTTAAATTGGAGACATTATTTTTTTCTTTTCGAGTAATAATAATGGAGATTTGATTTCGCTCCACCTCAGATGCCAAAATAATCTCCTAGTCTAGCGCTTTTAAAAAGGGGATATACTCCATCGCAGTCTGGCTAATACCGACATTAGGCCGCTCCAAAGACTATACTTTATGCATATTGAACTATTTGATGATAGCTCTTAAATATATATATATATCAAACGTTGTAATAGTTAAATAATCACACTCTGATATATCCGTTGGTCCTGCTAGTAAATCTAGAATATAATACGACACCCACTTTTAATAGGTAAACATTAGTAACGAATTTTAGTATCTTAGATAACATGAACCCCGAGTGTATCTATATTTATTAATATTTTGTTGGTATTTCCTATGGTGTTTTATAGCCGAAAGCAATGAAGTATAAACTTAAAACATTTGAGTCCTCCGGGCAACTATTTTCGATAACATCTTTTTCAAATGGTCGTTTTTTGGGGGTTTTTTTTGTTATTTGGTTGTAAAGTTATATATTTGTGTTGTCTTCAGAATGTCGTGTTTTTACGTTCAGACGTCGGACTCACTAATTTTTAGTGGATGTGATAAATCATCTTTTTAACGGCGGGGTTATCTATTTTGTAGACTAAACTGCGATTGTTGAGTCACACCATCCGCATGCCTGTAGACAGACTTCGCCGTAAAATACTTTATGGTTAACTCGCAGATTGAACGCAGAAGACAAGAGGTTCCCAAAAGCGGTTCAAATTCCATATTAAGACGAAGCTGAATAAATGCATCATCACAACTTCAAGCCTGGAAGATCTGGCTTTCAACAGAAAGGGTTAATGACTCGCGTGCCGCACAGGAGCTGAGCGGCTCAATATCGAGATTAATAGGGCTGCATGTGTTGAGTCACACCATCCGCATGTCTGCAGACAGATTCCTCTGTAAAATACTTTATGGTTAACTCGCAAATGGAACACAGAAGACAAGAGGCTCCCAAAAGCGGTTCAAATACCATATTAAGACGTCGCTGAAGACATGCACCATCAAACCTTCAAGGATGGAAGATCTGTTTTCAACAGAAAGGGTTAACGACACGCGTGCTGCACAGTAGCTGAGCAGCTCAATATCGAGATTAATAGGGCTGCAAAGCGGCCACATTTTCGTCGTCAGGAACCACCAAATGCAGATGGTAATTTCTCTTGCAATATTGTGTGACCGATGCGGTCACACAATATTGGACTAACTAGCCACCAGAGGGTCCACATATGTTAAAGACATGGAGTAACTTCATCGTCGTCATCTAAAAGGAAAAGGAAAGGAAAGGGAGGGTAAGTACATATTCTGTTCAGAGAAAAAAACAATGCGTGGTAATTACCGTCTTTTATTGATGTGTTGTGTTGTTATTTATTGCCCTATAGTGTCAGTGAAACCTTAACTATTAAAATTGCTAAACGTTAACCTTTAATTTATTTAAACGTGAAATCATACCTCTGTTAAAATTCCTTAAACGTAAAACATTAACTCTGTTAAAATTACTAAATGTGCACCCTTAGCTCTATCAAAATTGCTTACAGGTGAAACTTTGGCTCTAGTAAAATTGCTTAAACGTAAAACCTTAATTCTATTAGAATTGCTTAAGCGTGAAACGTTAACTCTATTAAAATTGCTTAAACGTAAAACGTTAGCTCTATTAAAATTGCTTAAGCGTAAAACATTAACTCCATTAAAATTGTTTGAACGTGAAACGTTAGATATATTGAAATTGCTTGAATGTAAAACATTAAGTCTATTAAAATTGCTTCAACGTTAGATCTATTGAAATTGCTTAAACGTGAACCCTTAGCTTTATTAAAATTTCTTAAGCGTGAACCCTTGGCTCTATTAAAATTACTTAAAAGGTGAAACAGTGGCTCTATTAAAAGTGCTTAAACGTGAAACGTTCGCTCTTTTAAAATTGCTAAACGTGAACCCTTAGCTCTGTTAAATTGTTTAACCGTGAAACCGTAGCTCTATTAAAATTCCTTAAACGTAAAACATTAACTCGATTAAAATTGCTAAACGTGCACCCTTGGCTCTATCAAAATTGCTTACAGGTGAAACTTTGGCTCTGGTAAAATTGCTTAAAGGTAAAACTTTAATTCTGTTAGAATTGCTTAAGCGTGAAACGTTAAATCTATTAAATTGCTTAAACATAAAAACTTAGCCCTATTAAAATTGCTTAAACGTGAAACGTGAGATCTTTTGAAATTGCTTAAACGTGAAACCCTAGCTCTATTAAAATTGCTTAAACGTAAAACATTAACTCGATTAAAATTGCTTAAACGTGAAACGTTAGCTTTATTAAAATTGCTTAAATGTAAAACATTAAGTCTATTAGAATTGCTTAAACGTTAGATCTATTGAAATTGCTTAAACGTGAAACATTAGCTCTATTAAAATTGCTTAAACATGAAACATTAGCTCTATTAAAATTGCTTAAACGTGAAACATTAACTCTATTAAAATTGGTTAAACGTGAAACCCTAGCTCTATTAAAACTGCTTATTTGTATTAAACATGATATTAAGAAATGGATGGTCTTTTGATAGACCCATGTGGTTGAAGGAATAGAATGAAAATGTGCATGAATCCGCAAGAAGTGGGTAGCCATAAAAATCAGATGCAAATGTGCACAGGGTTGACTCACTCAGATCGAAGATTAATATGTGTGGCTGATAGCGGAGGTGGTGAATATGATTATGAAAACAATGCGGTGAAGATTTGGGAACGAGAAAGATTTTCTCAAAGATGATGTCTTCAATATGAACTGATAAACACAGAACAACATTGGTTTCACGTTTCATCTGATCTTCTGAATTATGCATTGATATTTTAGAGGTTCAATACCGGTGATAAGAGTTGATGTTTTAAATACAATCCGAAAACAAACAGAAAAAAAGGAGTATGCTGTTGAAAGTGGGTGTTCATCTCGGTCGACAAAAAAAGATTCATATCTCACTCGGTAAAAATTACAACAGACTCATGGCACAAGGACAAGTACTCAATTAGCGTGATTGGTATTAGGTGTTCACTACCGTTCTTAAGAGTATGTGCTTTATAAACTACACTTAAACAAACAAACAAAAAAAGAGTATGCGGCTGAAAGTGAGTATTCATCTCGGTCGACAAAAAAGCATTCATGTCTCACTCGATAAAAATAACAACAGAGGACACATGAAAGTGGGTGTTCATCTCGATTGACCAAAAAAAAAAGATTCATATCTCACTCGTTAAAAATTACAACAGATTCATGGCACAAGGACAGGTACTCAATTAGCGTGCTTAGTATTAGGAGTTCAATATCTGTCTTAAGAGTCGGTGCTTTATGTAATACACAGAAACAAACAAACAAAAAATGAGTATCCTGTTGAAAGTGAGTATTCATCTCGGCCGACAAAAGAAGCATTCATATCTCGCTCATTATTGAAGAAATTCCTTTCATCATATAGGAATAGTTAACAACAGATTCATGGCACAAGGACAAGTACTCAATTAGCGTGCTTACTATTAGGTGTTTAATACCGGTCTTAAATGTTTGTGCTTTAAATACTACCCAGAGACAAACAAACACAAAAGAGTATGCGGTTGAAATTGAGTGTTCATCTCAGCCAACAAAAAAAGCATTCATATCTCACTCGTTAAAAATTACAACAGATTCATGGCACAAGGACAAGTACTCAATTAGCGTGCTTAGTATTAGGGGTTCAATACCGGTCTTAAGAATGTGTGCTTTATATACTACACTGAAACAAACAAATAAAAAAAGAGTATGCGGTTGAAAGTGAGTATTCATCTCAGCCGACAAAAAAGCATTCAAATCTCACTCGTTGAAAATTACAGTAGATTCATGGCACAAGGACAAGAATTCAAATAGCGTGCTTAGTATTAGGGGTTCAATACCGGTGATAACAGTTCATGTTTTAAATACAATCTGGAAACAAAAAAAAGGAGTATGCAGTTGAAAGTGAGTGTTTATCTCAGCCGACAAAAAAGCATTCATATCTCACTCGGTAAAAATTACAACAGATTCATGGCACAAGGACAGGTACTCAATTAGCGTGCTTAGTATTAGGAGTTCAATATCTGTCTTAAGAGTCTGTGCTTTATGTAATACACAGAAACAAACAAACAAAAAATGAGTATCCTGTTGAAAGTGAGTATTCATCTCGGTCGAAAAGAAAGCATTCATGTCTCACTCGATAAGAATAACAATAGATTCATGGTACAAGGACAAGCGCTCAATTAGCGTGATTGGTATTAGGGGTTCAATACCGGTCTTAAGAGTCTGTGCTTTATGTACTATACAGAAACAAACAAACAAAAAAGAGTATTCATCTCGGTCGACAAAAAAGCATTCATATCCAACTCGTTGAAAATTACAGCAGATTCATTGCACAAGGACAAGTACTCAATTAGCGTGCTTAGTATTAGGGGTTCAATACCGGTGATAACAGTTCATGTTTTAAATACAATCCGGAAACAAAAAAAAAAAAAGAGTATGCTGTTGAAAGTGGGTGTTCATCTCGGTCGACAAAAAAAAAAAGATTCATATCTCACTCGTTAAAAATTACAACAGAATCATGGCACAAGGACAAGTACTCAATTAGCGTGCTTAGTATTAGGGGTTCAATACTGGTCTTAAGAGTCTGTGCTTTATGTACTACACAGAAACAAACAAACAAAAAGAGTGCTTTTTATCGCATTTTCTTAAGTGAAATGTTCAAATAATGTAATGGAATATTGAAAATATAATTTTGGTTTCAATAAAATATTTACAAATGTATGAAACTTCGGCATTAAATAAGCCATAAAAGTTGGCGGAGTCTTGTTGGTATCAGCCGGGCAACGAGAAAGTATATCCTCTTTTCGCTAACTCAGGAAGATTGTTTTGCTGAGGTGGTTTAGCTCAGTTGGTACGACAAGAAACTACAAGATCCCGGTTTCGATACCGACCCAGGCGTATGAATATCACAGGGATCCATGGGGTGAAGTGTGGAGCTGATAGTAGGTGTGTCACTCCATTTCAGACACCAAAACAATGTCATTGGTCTAGCGCTAGTGAAAAGGGGATTGACTCCGTCGCTGTCTGGTTGATACCGAATTTAGGCCAAACTCTGAAGATGATTTTTATAAATCGAAATATTGTTCAATATTAGCTATGGATATGATATAACATCTTTTCACTTTAACAGCATATTGTGTGTTTTCATATCCCTTTATCTATACTCATACCGTCGGATTCATTTCCTTTCTCTTAATGCATTCACGTAAACATCAATACGAGAATACAGTTATATAAAAGTTATTAAAAAAACTTCATTTAAATAGATATGCGATAACTAGACCACTTCACTTCTTGTGATCTTTTGAAAAAGAGATATTATCTCGAAAATTCAAGAATAAAATACAGGTTAACACACAACACCATTGTTACCGTATTATTATTATTTTCTTTACATCTGCATTGTGATGGCCTTCTAAATCAACCTCCTAACCAATATATACACAATGCTTCAAGCAAATTATAAAACTCTCTTATATATATATATATATATATATATATATATATATATATATATATATATATATGGTAATAGTGTCGCTCCTCCTCAGATGCCAAAAACAATCTTCTTGGTCTAATGTTGGTAAAAGAGGGAAAGACTCTCTCACTGTCTGTCTGATAACGACTTTAGGCCACCCGACGACTTTACCGACTTTTAAATGTATACTTATATGTGTATATAGATGTGTGTTTGTGTGTGTGTATATATATATATATATATATATATATATATATATATATATATATATATATATATATCTTATTATAATGGAGATTGTGTGTTTTTCTGTCTGTAACCGAAACTATATCACTACTCAAGTCACAATTCCCTTAGTTATTAACATCACATTCTCAATGATTTTATTTTTATTTAAACCTCAATTATTAATAAAATTGTTTTACATTATTAATACTGTTAACCATATCTACATACTAACAACATGCAATTATATTTATATATACAACAAAATAGCGATTTACAATGTGAATGGGAAGGCTAATTTGCATATTGATATTAAAAATGTGATTTTAATAAATATGTGCTTAGTATTATTGATTTCTAACTGTTTGGTTTTATTTTAATGAATATAAGCAAAAATCTCTTCAATGAATCTTAAATGAAATCCATTAACAAGAACAAATAACTGTCATTTTATGTTTTACTTCCTCTTTTAACTAAATACTTAAATTAGAAAAAATAACAATGAAAGACGAGAGTGATGGAAGAGTAAGTTTCAGTTGTTCTATTTTTCGATTATACTCCCTCTGTTTCACATCTTTTTATTTGCATTCTTATTTAGTTTCATTAGCCTTTCTAATTTAATACAATATTTTATTACATTAAAACTTAAATACTTGCATCCGGAGGGAGCATATATTTGCTAGTATATTTAATATACCAAACTTGTTGGTAAATCCTCGCAGTGAGAAAAAGACAGCACATAGTTTGATTGTAAAAATATACTACCAAACATCAAACAGGAAGAAAAAAAATGTTTTTAAAAAGAAAAGACCAAGATAATCGTACCAACAAAAAATAATCTATTAGTACAATATGTTGGCCAAAAGAAAAAAACAATTTATATGCATATATATATTTATAAGATATATATATACATACAAACCCGCCAGGAGACTAACGCTAATAAGTAAAAAGTGCTCAATACGTAAGTAGAGAAAATAATCATTAAGTGAAACTTTTAGTCGGTTTGTCTGACTCATTAGATTTATCTTTATATATACTAGCAAATATATGCACCCTCCGGGTGCAAGTATTTAAGTTTTGATATAATAAAATATCATATTAAATTAGAAAGGCTAATGAAACTGACTAAGAATGCAGATAAAAAGAACTGCAACAGAGGGGGTATAATCGAAAAATAGAACAACTTTGAAACTAACTATTCCATCATTTTCCATTACTCCCCTCTTTCCTTGGTAAATTTTCCTAATTTAACTATTTAGTTAAAATAGGAAGTAAAGGATAATATTACAGTTATTTCTTCTTGTAAATAAATTTCTTTTAAGATTTATCCACGAGATTTTTGTTTATATTTCTTAAGATAAAACCAAACAATTAGAAATCAATAATACCAATCACATATTTATCAAAATAAAATTTTAAATATCAAAATGCAAATTAGCCTTCTCGTTCAAACTGTAAACCGCTATTTTGTTGTATATATAAATACAATTGCATGTTATTAGTACGTAGATATGGTCAACGGTATTAATAATGTAAAACAATTTTAATTAATAACTGAAGGTTTAAAAGAATGAAATCATGGAGAATTTGACGTAAATAATTAAGGGAATTATGACTTGAGTAGTAATATAGTTTCGGTTACAGACAGAAAAACACACAATCTCCATTATAATAAGATATATATGTTTTTTCTTTAACTTATTTGTATATTTATTTATCTTTAAATTTTTTTCCTTATATATATATATGTATATATATACACATTCTTTTTTGTCGTTGTTGTTTTGTTTATACGTCCAGTCGAATTATAGTCATTCTTATATCAATTTAATAAAAGACTTAGAGTCATAAAACACTAACCCAGTTTAATGACGATTTATATAACACAGCTTAAATTCACAATAGAGCCGAGCAATCAAAAGACAAAATCACAAATGAAGCGTGATGAATATTCTCCTAGTCACAAGAACGGTCAATTTATCGATATTCTGTCACAACGATATTGCCGTCGTATCTATCACAGGAAAATGTCAATATTGTAACGCAAGTGATTCATTCCTATTGAAATATATGACAATGATATGTTACTTTTAATGTCGCTTTTTTTTCGGGGGGGCGTATTTGCGGGGGTATTTTTTTTTTGTTTTTGTTTTATTGCTGATGTAGAAGTTTTATCGTTAGCAAATCTAAATTCGAAAAGAATGTCTGTTCAATTGCCGCAGTAATCCGTCAAAAATATTTCATCCTTGACAAGATATCATCTTAAAAGAATAAAAAAATAAAATAAATGAAATAAAAACTTTTTAAAAAAGCTGACGAATGTCTTCTGGGAGTGGTAGAATATATCAGCTTCATTGGCTAGGAATTGCACTCTTAATACACACACAGACATACACACACACACATACACACAACACATACACATACACATACGCTTTCTCGCGCGCGCACGCATACACACATACACATACACATACACTCTCTCTCTCGCGCGCGCACGCACATACACACACATATATATATATATGCATGTACACACTATCTCTCGTAAATAAGTACATTCTGGGAGTGGTAGAATATGTCAGCTTCATTGGCTAGGAATTGCACTCTTAATACACACACAGACATACACACACACACACACATACACATACACATACACATATACACACTCTTTCTCCGCGCGCGCGCACGCATACACATACACATACACGCGCGCGGGCACGCACATACACATACACACATATATATATGCATGTATACACTATTCTCTCGTAAATAGTACATTCTGGGAGTGGTAGAATATGTCAGCTTCATTGGCTAAAAATTGCACTCTTAATACACACACAGACATACACACACACATACACACACACACATACACATACACATACAGGTACACACACACACACACACACAATCTCTCTCTCTCTCACACACACACACACACATACATATACATGTATACACTATCTGCCGTAAATAAGTACATACCAAAAAAAGTATTTTATTAAAATGTGTCTTTTTCTGAACTTCTAAGCATGATTGTTTTGTTTCTATTGGAACATTGCATAATGAAAACGGATGATATTAGATATGATTACTTACCAAACTCCAAATCACTGAAATAATCTATCAATAAATCCTCTTGTTCCTTAATCAATAAAAAACTTTTGTCTTCTGGGAGTTGAACTATATGTCAGCTTCATTGGTTAGAAATTAGACACACACACACACACACACCACACCACACACACACAAACACACACACAGACAATCGCATACACACACATCTTCATGTATACACTATCTGGCGTAAATAAGTACATCCGCCAAAAAGTATTTTATAAAAATGTATCTTTTTCTGAACTTCTATCATGATTGTTTTGTTTCTATTGGAACATTATAAAATGAAAACGGATGATATTAGATAGTATTAATTACCCAACTCTAAAGCACGGAAATAATTTATATATAGATACTTTTTTTCCTTAATTGTACTGGCGAGAGAAAGAAAGAGAGAAAGAGAGAAAGAGAGTAGTGGGAAGATAGGGAGAGTCGGTGAACCTGCGGAAGGGATAACGTTAATCTTTTTCAATCAAACTTAATGAAAATATGAAAATAAAGAAAAGAAAAAAAAGGAGCTAGAGAGAGGGAATACAAGATTATTATACTTCAACACAGGAAGAAAAAACCGCTAGGTCTTCTGTGAACGGTACAATATGTTTGCTTCACTGGCTAGAAATTGCACTTCCCTTACACACACACACACACACACACACATATATATGAGGTAGGTAAAAGGATAGTGAACAAGAAATGATAACTCAAAACAAATCTAAGCGTTGAAACGTTTCGTCCGATTTATACGGACATCCTCAGTCAAAGAAACCACATCACATGTACTCGCACGTAATTTTGCTTTCAATAAAATTTCTTTGACTGAGGATGTCCGTATAAATCGGACGAAACTTTTCAACTCTTAGATTTGTTTTGAGTTATCGTTTCTTGTTCACCATCCTTTTACCTACCTCATACTGTCGGATTCTTCTACATCCATCCTATCTTCACATATATATATATATACACACACACATATACACGCACATATACACACACGCACATATATATATACACACACATATACACACACGCTCATATATATACACACATATATATACACACACATACACACACACACACACACACACACACACACCTTTGCAAGCAGATGCATGTACAGTATAGCCCGTAATTAAATACATCCTAAAATATTTTCTAAAATGTTTTTTTCTTTTAAAGTAAAGATACGACCGGATAATTAATTGGCTGTTGAATTGATTGGTTGGTTGGTTGGTTGGATTTTACAGCATGCCAACACTTTTAAGTTATTTTATGCGGAAGACATGTTGTTTTATTCTTGATGGGTACGCAATTTTCTTAAACTCAAATAATTTTAAACAGATGTTCTATTTAACTCATAGATGATAACCTAAAAGATACTGTCACTCTGGGTCCGAGTGAACCTGGGAGTAATGGCGATGAAGAAGGGCTCCTTATACTGCAAAGCTCAATATTTGGAGTTTATCGTCATAACCAGAAAATTTAGATACTCGGTCACCGCCTTCTAGCATATATATGATAAAAAGTGTTGGGGTTTGCCATGAGAGCAATAGGGCCAGGAACATTGCATAGGTGCTAGGGCTTGATCTGACCAATCCATTGATCGGAGGAGGCGTCTCCGAACGCCCCTCTGGCCTAAACAAGGGCAAAATATCTTGGACCTCAAACAAATGAGGAGAATGGGAAAATCACACCAGAGAAAACGAGTGTGAGGTCTTCAGACTGACGAACACAGAAAATGTAAAAATAAATTTATATCCAAACAAGGTATATATATATATATATATATATATTATATATATATATATATATGGTTTTCTATCAAGGACGGGGGTAGCTTGCAAAGTGTAGCCACACTGAGAAAACGTGATATGTCAAAACACGGAGTCTCTGAATGACAAAATATATATGCTCCCAACTCCTTGCTGGTTGAGCTCTCTGGGGTAAAGATTTGACTATCAGTCGTAAATTAAATTAAATGGTCTTGTTCTCCTATAAACCGGATATGAGCTATCTAACTGCTGTAACATATATACCTATATATGTATTTAACAGTTAAAATCCACTCCCGCCCTGTCGACTGGTGCGTTAGAATGCACCGACTGCACCTCTGCAGAGGGATAAGACTCACCCAATGGGGCCACCTGTTGGCCGTGGGTGGCGACCCGTGATGCTTAAGGATAGAGCCCAGGTGGATGAGCAGTTCACGACTTGCAGTACTCCACTTTGGCCCTATCTTGGGCTAGATGGGCGGACAGAGAGGTCCCCTCCGATCAATCGGCTGGTCACGTCAAGCCCTAGCACCTATATTATTTTCCCAACCCTATTGCCCTAATGGCAAGCCCCAACCCCTTTTTATCATATGGATGCTAAAAGGCGGTGGCTGTGGGTCTACATGTCCTGGGAATGACGTTAAACTCTATCTGATGGTGAGGTTCCAGTTTTGGAGGTTTGGGGAATCTGGAGCACCCCTTCATCACCATTGCTCCCAGGTCCACTCTGACCCGGAGTGGTAGTACCTGTTATGGTCCTCATCTATGGGTTAAATAGAAACATTTATCTATTAAAAAATTGTATTATCCATTAAGAACTGATTTATTTCAAAACCTTATCGGCATTAAATGACCCACTGAGGTTGATATGCCGTAAAAGAAAAGAAACCAAACCAAACTAAAATCCACTCTTTCCCTGAAGGTGACTGAGGGCCAACTGTTTACGACATCGGACTGACGGAAAATCACTCGGGTTACTAACCCGGCCGAAGGTAGCTTACAAAGTTTAGCCACACTGAGGAGACCTGATTCATCGGAACAGAGCGGCTGTGCATAACAATATATAATATATAATATATATATATATATATATATATATATATATATATATATATATATATACTTTGGCAATTATACACCAGAGTTGTGATAGTTTAGCAAATATGCATATCTGTGCTCTAGATTCACAGTAATATCCCCGCACATTATGATACCAATTAAGATCATCAAAAATATTCTGCTTTTTTCTGAAGTATATGTAATTAGTGTGAAGTCTTTGCGGTTATTAGAAGTCAGTAAAAATATGAGAATCGCACTAAAAGCATTCTTGTCATTTTTCGTCTTAAATACGTCTCCAGGGAAAGTCGTCTTAGAAGAAGAAGAACAAAAAACGAAAATTTCCCGTTCCTTGCAATTCATTAATACATTATTCCATTCAATAACATCATTTTAATTGGCCATTTTTTTTTTTCAAAAAATGAGTTCGTTGTTTTTGTTCTGTGCATTTTAGCGACTTTTCTGCAGCAATTAAGTCATTTGATATTTTTATTTATTTATTTGTGTGTTTTTTTGTTTTTTTACATCTGTGATATTTCTTTCTGTCTTTAATCATCATCAATTTCATCTTAGTTATTAATGATGGGTCGACATTTTTGTGGATCATCTTTTGAGAAGGTTTTAATGCCAACTGATTGAGAGTTGTGAACTTATTAGAAGAAGAAGAAGAAACGAAAAAAAAATCATGTTGCTTCGATTTTGGAGAGTTTACTCGCACTAGTCTGAGTCAAAAGATTTGCACTATTTTGGAAGGATCAATCACAAATTAGCAGCTGGACTGTGAGATGCCAGATGAAATACTCAAAAGTTTTGCAATATTTTGGTAGGATGAATCACAAATTAGCAGCTCTAGACAGTGAGATGGCAAACTCGCCTGATACTCTCCAAGTGATAATGCCAACATTGGTTATTTCAGAAGATTATTTCATCGGATCATATCAGCTAAGAAAAGAAACAAAAATGAGGATTTACTTGAAATACTCGGGTGAGCCAAATGTTTTGCAATATTTTGGTAACATGAGACACAAATCAGCAGTTCGAGACTGTGAGATGCCAAACTCGCCTGATACTCTCCAAGTGCTAATGCCAACATTGGTTATTTCAGATTATTCCAGGTTAAATCTTATCAGAAATTAAAAGAAAAAAATGAGAATTTATTTGAAATACTTGGGTGATCCAAATGTTTTGCAATATTTTGGTAACATGAGACACAAATCAGCAGCTCTACTCTAGATTGTGAGATGGCAAACTCGCCTGATACTCTCCAAGTGATAATCCCTAACATTGGTTAATTCAGTGTTTTATTTCAGGAGAAATCTTATCAGGGAAGTAAAGAAAAGAAAAAAATGAATTAAAAGTTTTGCAATATTTGGTAATATGAGGCACAAATCAGCAGCTCTATTCAAGAATGTGAGATGCCAAACTCGCCTGATACTCTCCAAGTGCTAATGCCTAATATTGGTTATTTCAGAAGATTATTTTAGGTTAAATCTAACAGGGAAGTAAAGAAAAAATGAGAATTTATTTGAAATACTCAAAAGTTTTGCAATATTTTGGTAACTTTAGGCACAAATCAGCAGCTCGCCTGTGAGATACCAGACTCACCTGATACTCTCCAAGTGCTAATGCCTAATATTGGTTATTTTAGAAGATTATTTCAGGTTAAATCTTATCAGGGAAGGGAAGTAAAGAAAAAAATGAGAATTTATTTGAAATACTCAAAAGTTTTGCAATATTTTGGTAACTTTAGGCACAAATCAGCAGCTCTATTCTAGACTGTGAGATACCAAACTCGCCTGATACTCTCCAAGTGCTAATGCCTAATATTGGTTATTTTAGAAGATTATTTTAGGTTAAATCTTATCAGGGAAGGGAAGTAAGAAAAAGATGAGAATTTATTTGAAATACTCAAAAGTTTTGCAATATTTTGGTAACTTTAGGCACAAATCAGCAGCTCTATTCTAGACTGTGAGATACCAAACTCGCCTGATACTCTCCAAGTGCTAATGCCTAATATTGGTTATTTTAGAAGATTATTTCAGGTTAAATCTTATCAGGGAAGGGAAGTAAAGAAAAAATGAGAATTTATTTGAAATACTCAAAGTTTTGCAATATTTTGGTAACTTTAGGCACAAATCAGCAGCTCGCCTGTGAGATACCAGACTCACCTGATACTCTCAAGTGCTAATGCCTAATATTGGTTATTTTAGAAGATTATTTCAGGTTAAATCTTATCAGGGAAGGGAAGTAAAGAAAAAATGAGAATTTTATTTGAAATACTCAAAGTTTTGCAATATTTTGGTAACTTTAGGCACAAATCAGCAGCTCTATTCTAGACTGTGAGATACCAAACTCGCCTGATACTCTCCAAGTGCTAATGCCTAATATTGGTTGTTTCAGAAAATTATTTAGGTTAAATCTTATCAGGGAACTAAATTAAAAAATGAGAATTTATTTGAAATACTCAAAAGTTTTGCATTTTTGGTAACATTAGGCACAAATCAGCAGCTCTAATCTAGACTCTGAGATACCAAACTCGCCTGATACTCTTTAAGTGATAATGCCCTAACATTTAGCAGATTATTTTAAAAGAAATCTTATCAGACAAGTAAAGAAAAAGAAAATAGAATTTATTTGATCTATTACGGTGAGGCAAAAGTTTTGCTATAATTTTGTAACATGAGGCTCAAATCAGCAGCTCGGCTGTGAGATGCCAGACTCGCATGATACTCTCCAAGTTCTAATACCTAACACTAGATTTTCAGGATAATCAAGCCACTAATATTGACCGTTGCAGAGGTGACTTTCCTATGCATACACTAACATCGTTTTCTGTAGATGAGATATTACTACATAGATAAATGTACTGTATGATTGCACCACTTGGACTCTTAAGAAACACCTCTCTATAGAGGAGATATTACTACCTAGGTAGAAATGGTCTACTAATTTCCGAGAATTACCGTCCGTCTTTTCTACTGTATGGATACACCACTTGGACACTAACAAAATATCTTTCTATAGAGGGGATATTACTACCTGTGTATAATAACTGGTCACTAACAAAACACTAATATTTTAGCAAATAAGCGACTAATAATGAGACAGGATAATGAAGCCAGTAATATTAACCGTTGCAGAGATCTAGTTCAAATTTGTAGGAAATGCCTTTCTATAGAGGAGATATTACTATCTGGGTAACAAAACGCCTTGAGAAAAAGTGGTCTCATTAATTAATATATACTTTGACCATTTACATCTCTGGTATAATCTGACGATTACGAACCGCTTTTTCTTTTGATAAAATTAAACAGAGAAGCGACTTATAACGAGACACGATAATGAACCCACTAATATTGACCGTTGCAGATGTGACTTTCTTATACGTACACTGGCATCGCTTTCTGTAGATGAGATATTTCTACCTAGATAAATGTACTGTGTGATTGCACCACTTGGACTCTTAAGAAACACCCCTCTATAGAGGAGATATTACTACCTAGGTAGAAATGGTCTACTAATTTCCGAGAATTACCGTCCGTCTTTTCTACTGTATGGATACACCACTTGGACACTAACAAAATATATTTCTATAGAGGGGATATTACTACCTGTGTATATTAACTGATCACTAACAAAACACTAATATTTTAGCAAATAAGCGACTAATAATGAGACAGGATAATGAAGTCAGTAATATTAACCGTTGCAGAGATCTAGTTCAAATTTGTAGGAAATGCCTTTCTATAGAGGAGATATTACTATCTGGGTACATGAACTGTCACTAACAAAACGCCTTGAGAAAAAGTAGTCTCATTAATTAATATATACTTTAACCATTTACATCTCTGATCTAACCGCTTTCTCCTTTGATAAAATAAATGGCGACATATAATGATACAGGGTAATGAAGCCACTAATATTGGCTATCGTAGAGGTGACTTTCCTACACTGACATAGCGTTCTGTAGAAGAGATATTACTACCTAGATAAATGAACTGGAGGATTGCACCACTTGTACTCTAAAGAAACGTCCATCTATAGAGGAGATATTACTACCAGGGTATATGAACTGCCTTATTAATTTGAGAGAATTACCGCCCGTTTTTTCTACTGTACGTTTGCACCACTTGTTCAGATTTGTAGAAAATGCCTTTCTATAGAGAAGATATTGACTGTCGCAGAGGTGACTTTCCTATACGTACACTGACATCGCCTTCTGTAGATGAGATATTGCTACCTAGATAAATGAACTGTATGATTTCACCACTTGGACTCTAAAGAAACATCCTTCTATAGAGGAGATATTACTAACTGGGTATATGAATTGTCCTACTAATTTGAGAGAATTGCCGTCCGTTTTTTCTACTGTACGTTTGCAACACTTGTGCAGATTCGTAGGAAATTCATTTCTATAGAGGAGATATTACTACTTGGGTATATGAAATAGTCACTAACCTTGAGAAAAAGTAGTCTCATTAATTAATATATACTTTAACCATTTACATCTCTGGTCTAATCTGACAATTACAGGCTGCTTTTTGCTTTGATAAATTTTGACAAACAAGCGACTAATAACGAGATAGGATAATGAACCACTAATATTGACCGTTGCAGAGATCTCGTTCAGATTTCTAGGCATCGATCCAATTATTGATAATTCCACGGACATTATTGGCTACTTCTTGGCACTGACTGTCAGAGTCGGGTCCAAGGGAGGTGGAACATTCACATATGATAACATACCGACTCATCTGCTTAAATAGCTAACACAAACTTTGCTTTATTTGAAAGACTGGAATCTAACACTTGTTGATATTATTTCACAGATAAAAAGAGATGTGATGTGCACAGATAAGATGGTAGTAACTAATTATTATCGTTATGTTACTCGCTAGCATCCCTATTCTTTTCTATATGTATATAGACATTAAAACATATGGCCAGACATTAGAAAGGATTGAACAAAAAACTCGTCGACAAGAATCATCAGTAGAGTTTAACAAAAACCGTTTTAAAGAAAAAAATGCTGTCCAATACATAACACACATATATATATATATACACACCGAGCGATCCTTTGCCGGGATTACACTTGTCAAGTTCATTTTCTATAAGAAAAAGTATCGAATTTTATGCGATACATGCGTTGTAAATGCCTTCAAGTAAAAAAAAATTAATATATACTTTATTCATCAATGCTTCTAAAAAGATAAACAAACATCCACAAATCTTATTCACTTCGTCGAAGGGCATACGGTCTGTTTGTTGTTATTATTCTCTCAAAAACGCCCCCCTTATCTATTATGGTAGAGGCGTGTAGTATCATTTGACAAGCTTAATTTCGCTGGGATTGTTAGCTGTGTACTGTGTTCGAGGCGATATAGTGTTTCACTATGCTTGCTGAGGTCCCGGTCTCGATTTCTGTCGGAGGGAAATCGTTAGTATATATTGCTGATGAGACCTAAGAAAGTCGAAACAGTCGTGACGATTATTCTACACCACCGAGCGATCCTTTGCCGGGATTACACTTGTCAAGTTCATTTCTATAAGAAAAAGTATCGAATTTTATTGCGATACATGCGTTGTAAGTGCCTTCAAGTAAAAAAAATTTAATTATAAATATATATATATTATATATATAATAAATATATACTAAAAAAATTAATTTTATAGGAGTCAAATTCTTACGCGAAGTTTAAACAGGCAGTTTTAATTTATGTTTTTCCTCTTAGACTGGTTGCCAAGGTTAAAGGGTTCCACCTGCCCTACTATTTACCGATCGCTGGTAGAATACTATTATGGGTACCGTTCCCAACAGTTGCTTATACTAAGGATAAAAATAAATTTTAAATATATAAAATAATCTTTGCCTTTCCGGCGGCATTTCCAAAAGTTATCAATCTGATAAAGTCGATATATATAATGAATTTATTTATTTATTGAAGGCGTGTGGTCTAATAGTTAGAGTCATAGGGAATGGACTCGTCGACTCGAGTTCAATTCCTGGACGAAGCTGTTTGCATTTCATATGAGGCTAATACCCTTGGGAAATTCAAAGTTTTACTTTTTCTAGACTGGTTACGAAGCCGTGGTTAAAATCCCCAATCTACCCTGCTATTTACCCATTACTGGAAGGAGAATTGGATTCATACCATTCCCAAGGGTATTAGCGTCATCTGAAATGCAAACAGTTTCGTTCAAGAATTGAACTCGGGTTGATGAGCCCATTTCCCATGATTCTAACCTAATGGTTACGCACCTCACACAATGATAATTATATATATATATATATATATATATAATATAATATATTATATATATATATAATATATTTACACACACCACATATATGTAGCGGAAAAAATCAGAATTGTGAGGTAGAATATATCGTGTCTCTTCCAGGATTTATTTACACACACAGACACACATAGACACACACAGACACAGAGAGAGAGAGAGAGAGAGAGAGAGAGAGAGAGAGAGAGAGACACACACACACAACACCACACACACACATACACACACACACACACACACGGTTTAGTTCAGTGTGTAGAGCGTTCGATTTGAACCACCAGGTTCCTGGTGCGATTACCGGTCCTCGCCAACTCAGCGTATGAGTAGCACGGTATCTGGGTGGTAAAGTGAGGCGCTGATGGAAGTGTGGCGCCCCACCTCCGACGCTAAAAACAAAAATCTCATTGGTCTAGAGATAGGGAAAGGGGGATAGACTCCTCTCTGTCTGGCTGATACAGACTTTAGGCCTTCCCGACGACTTTACTTATATATACATATAATGCCGAAACACGTGTCTGTGGATGAATTATTAATATATGCTCCCATAAATGTGGTAATGAGCTCTCTAATTGGTAATTTAAATTAACTCTCACTACTAAGCAAATAAGCAATGATCATTTCCCTGGAAATTTGATCTCTCAGTGACCGTAAAATACATAAACATTCCTATGTACTTAATATAGTTTAAGTTCGACCCTAGCCAAGGATAGTTGTGTCTAGCCACACTGAAGAGGCGTGAAACGCCGAAACACGTGTCCGTGGATGACTTATTAATATATATATATATATTATATATATATATATATATATATATATATATAGATAGATAGATAGATAGATAGATAGATAGATATAGATATAGATATATATATAGATATATAGATACATATTCAATAGAGAAAGGGAAATAAATAGAATGAGAGAGGAGTGTGTGGAGCATAAGAAAATCATGTTACCTTTACTCATCTCATCTAAAGAAACCGTATCTTAAACATGCTTTTTTTTTCGAGCTGTGTCAATCTCTTTGCCAAACACACGGTTATCTCCATTCCTGACATATTTTCGGATATACTGACTAATATTAGTTGTAGTATTTTCCAAGAAGCCCTTCGAATCAAAATGGGAAAAAGCATAATCACCCAGAACAGACATTTTACCAAAAATCAGGCTTAATGCTTCGTAACGTCATCCTCACAAACGAATACAGTTACACAGGCGATTGCTCTAAATTACATTAGTGGAGAAATCTGCAATAAGAATCCCTTCTTCATTTCCCCATTTTTTTCTTTTTTTTTTTTTTTTTTTTTTTTTTTTTGGTTTTGGCTTGAAGGCAACGGATATTGTAAACCATCTTGTTACGCTTAATGCCAAGGTCTTATTCCGAGAGAGGCTTCCGAGGTGGTTACACAATTGATAAGTTGGGACATTCCTCCGTTGTGGAAGACTCGCAAAGACATTAAAAACCAATGAAATAGCAATGCTAAAAATATATAAAAAAGTTATTTTGTGTGTTTGTTCATAGTTTTTTTTTTTTTTTTTTTTTTTTTTTCGGAATCAGAAATCATGATGAAAACTTTCAAATCTATCTTGTTAATTTGCTTTGCAAAGACCCGATACCGGAAATCCAAAGATACATTTCTTGGACGTGACCCTCACGAAAAAACACAAAAATCGCAAAGAAATTGTATGTTGATGTTTCTGCAACAAGATAACCTTTTTTAAAGGTATTCTTTCCAATGTGCCCTCCAAGTTAAAGGATGTGTTTTATTAATAATAATAATAATAAATAATAAAAAATGAAAAAAATGGACAAATATCTAGACCTTGCCAGAGAACTGAAAAAGTTATGGAATATGAAAGTGAAAGTGATACCAATTGTAGTTGGTGCACTTGGAACGGCCCCAAAAGGATTAGAAAAGGGTTTGGAAAGTTTGGAAATCAGAGGAAGGATTGAAACCATTCAGAACACTGCACTGCTGAAATCTGCCAGAATACTCAGAAGAGTCCTGGAGACCTGAGGAGACTTACTGTCACTCAGACTCCAGTGAAAGACCACCAGCTAATGCTGATGTGAAAACCCAAAAGGAGTAAATAATAATACTGATGTGAAAACTCAAAAGGAATAATAATAATAATAATAATAATAATAATAATAATAATAATAATATGTGTCAAGAAAGGAAGGGGGAAGAGGTCTTGCCAACACAGAGGACTAAAGGAGTAAATAATAATAATAATAATTTCATCCGCTAACGCTGGTGTGGAATACTACTACTACTACTACTACTACTACTACTACTACTAATAATAATAATAATAATAATAATAATACCTCAGGAGAACAAGAAAACTCATAGAAACCAAGCTCGGCAGCAGATATCTCATCAAAGGCCGTCCCCATTGTAAGACACTCTGGTCTATTCTTAAAATGGACAAGTTAGAAACTCAAATCAACCAAATGACTATAAAATTAATGACAATGCACAAGTACTTCCACCTTAATTAATATAGTTGTTTTAAATTATTAATTCTGTTGAACATATCTACATTCTAATGACATGCAATTGAATTTATATATACAACAAAACAGCTGTTTACAGTGTAAACGAGAAAGCTATTTGCATATTGATATTAAAAATGTGTGCCTAGTATTATTGATTTCTAATTGTTTGGCTTTATCTTAATAAACAAGAGCAAATCTTTCGGGAATAAATCCATTAACAAGGAGAAATAACGGTAATTCTATTTTTTACTTCCTAATTTAACTAAATAGTTAAATTAGGAAGATTTAGCAATGAAAAACGGGAGTGATGGAAGAGTAAGTTTCAGTTGTTCTATTTTTCGATTATAGCCACCTCTGTTTCAAATCTTTTTTTTTTTTATCTGCATTCTTATTTAGTTTCATTAGCCTTTCTTAATTTAATATAATATTTTATTACATTAATACTTAGATACTCGCACCCGGGGGTGTATATGTTTGCTAGTTTATATAAATGTTTTATTTAATAAATACATTTATTTCTGTAATTTCTTGTAAGCAAACATCCGTTGCCAATAAAGAGGAAAAGGTAAATATCTTCTTGTTTATAAATACTTCCATTTTGAATAATCAAATTTTGACAGTTAAAAAAAAATCCAACAACATTGCAATAATACGCAGAATAATATATTTCTCTAATTTCATTATTAAAAAGAACAAAAAACAAAAACAAAGAAACCAGTCGACGATAATTTTAAAACAAGATTCACAATAACAAAAAAAAAAAAAAAAAATTCCTGTTCTCCCCAAAATTACGAGAAACTCGTGAATAAATTAAATTTAAAATCGGAGAAAACGAACAGTTCTACCTCGTTAAATAGACAAAATTATGTTAAATACGGAAAATGCCATAAAGAATATTCCGAAAATTATAAAATATTGTAAAATACAATTAGAAAAGGTATAAAAAAAAAACTTGATAATAGCAAGTGTGTCGCTATATGTGTTTTAAAACCCGAACTTGAATAAACCATGTTTTTTGTTATAATATAATTCGTTTGTTTGTTTGTTTTGTTTTACGGCATATCAACCTCGGTGGGTCATTTAATGCCGATAAAGTTTTGAAATAAATCAGTTCTTAATGGATAATACAATTCTTTTATAAATACATTTTTCTATTTAACCCATAGATGGGACCCTAACAGGTACTACCACTCCGGGTCAGAGTGGACCAGGGAGCAATGGTTATGAAGGGGT
This sequence comes from Doryteuthis pealeii, assembly GCA_023376005.1. Lineage (NCBI taxonomy): Eukaryota > Metazoa > Mollusca > Cephalopoda > Myopsida > Loliginidae > Doryteuthis > Doryteuthis pealeii. The sequence continues at coordinate 69,571,787 of CM042169.1, forward strand.
ACTCCACATACCCCAAACCTCCAAAACTGGAACCTCACCATCAGATAGAGTTTAACGTCATTCCCACGACAAGTAGACTCGCAGCCACCCGCTTCTAGCACCCATATGATAAAAGTAATATAATTCGTGGGTATATACACACACACACACACACACACACACACACACACACACACACATATATATATATATATATATATATATATATATATATATATATATGGCTATATATATATTTTAGATATACATTTATTTCGACATATTATCTCGTCAGTCCGGTCTTTGTTGATTTTTTTGTTTTGAAGACCTCACACCCGGTCTCACTGGTGGGATTTTCCCGAAATCGGAAAAATGGGAAAATCACACCAGTGAGACCGGATGTGTGGTCTTTAAAGAAAAAAAAAACCCGCAACAATAGAGGCCGGATGATGAGATAACATCTCGAAATAAGGTTTATGTCCCAAACAAGGTATATATCCATTTATTTATTTGTAATAATCTGTATATGTAAAAAATATATGCTAGTAATAATAACTGCCAACATGTGTTTGACAGAAAAACGTATGTCGTCATTACTTCGATGAAATAGAGCTCTTCTTCGGATCTTTTATAACAAAATCCTTATGAAATATAATACGTTCTGTCGAATTTTCGCAGCCGAGGAACGTGTTTGAACAACAACAAAATATAATGACGTGTCATTCTTTCTTTATTTGTATATCTTAATTGTCGTAGAAAGATACGATACGTATAAAGAGACGAGATATGTTTATATGTACATTTCCTTTCTGAATTTTGGTTGAATCCTATCAAGGAAACACTTGATATCATGTACCTAAATAAGGTTCGATACCGGCCCTCGCCAACTCAGTGTATGAGTAACACTGTAAAGTAAGAAGCTGAGAGAAAATGCAGCGCTACACCTCAGACACAAAAAACAATCTCTTCGTTCTAGCGCTAGTGAAAAGCGTTTAGACTCCCTCGCTGTCTGACTGATACGGACTTTAGGCCACCCCGACTATATAAAAATAACGACCTGAAGTCGGTAGCAGCTAGACAGCAAGAGAGTCTATTCCATTTTCCCTAACGCAAGACCAAGTTTTTAGTCTGAGGTTGAGCGCCACAACTACCATCACCTCCTAACTTTACCGCAGAGAACCTTATGCTACTCATACGCCGAGTTGGCGAGTGCCGGTATCGAACCAGGAACCTTGCGATTCCTAGGCAAATGCCCTAACGACTGAGCTAAAAATTCCCATTGTATTCAAGTGTCATGTAGGTGTATGGAAAACGTTCCTGGCATGTTTTTTAAAGAGATCATTTCTACAATATAGTCTCTCTAGTTTTCAAAAGAGGGCGCTTGAAAACTTTTGCAAATAGCTAATAACTATTCATTCACAAAACTAAATCATATTCCCGATTATTTGTATTTGCGATGAATGGGGTCATAGAAAAATCAGGCTCACAGGAAATTAGCATTTTTGAAAACGAAATGGGATAAAAGATGGACGCAAACAGCAAAAGCAAATGCTAAATGTTTTCAGATAACATTTGGGGATTTGTTTAGCAACAGCTGAAAATACTTGATAGATATTGACGAACAAAACGAAAAGAAAAGAAAAAGACTAAAAAGAAAGAAAGAAAGAAAAAAAAGAAAAATAAATAAATAAAAATTGAAATTTGATCAAACGTGTTGAGGTTTTTGAAAAATGTCATTGCTTATAAAAATTTATTTTTGCTCAGAAAATTATTTTTACTATTTCTAAAGATCCAGAATTGCGATTCTTTTCTGCGACAATTAAGATAAACAAATAAAGAAAAAAAAAAACTTCATTATATTTTTTGTTGTTCAAACACGTTCCTCGGCTGCGAAAATTCAACAGAACGTATTATATTTCATAAGGATTTTGTTATAAAAGGTCTGAAGGAGAGCTCTATTTCATCGAAGTAATGGCAACATACGTTTTTTTGCCAAACACATGTTGGCAATTATTAATACTAGCAAAATTTTAAAAAAACGCCCTATGGGTGACGTAAAATAAATATTGCCTGAGGGGATGGGAGTTGAAAATTTAATATCAGAGAGTTTGTATAAGTAAAGTAAAATCATCAAATTTATTAAAGTAGTAAAAAATCAAAAAATTAAAAAATGGAAACTTAGTTCTGAAAACTTTAAATATCTATTAAAATAAAACAAACTGCATATAGATAGATAATACCAGGTATGTATTTATTAAAACTTGTTTTAAAAAACAATGAGGACTGTCTAACATTGCATGCTCAAATTTTGAGTGTATTTATTCTATGTTATGATGATTGTAGGTAGTGTGACCTAAGCAGTGACATAGTTTTTTTTACAGACAAAAACCGGAAGCGAATCTCCATTATTATATATGTGCAAGGTGTGTCAAAAAATCATCTATATTTTTTGTACTTTTTGACACACCTTGTATTCTGAAAAAAAACCTTCCATTCATTTTTTTTCAGAATGCAAGGTGTGTCAAAAAAGTACCAAGGTTAAAGCTGTATTTACCAAGATAGAACTGAAGAAGGAATGGAAAAATGAAGAATGAATGGAACGTTATTCTGAATGGATTGAGTGTTTAGAAGCTCTGATAATAAATCGGACGGGTTTCGATCTTTACTGGAGGTAGCCTACTATGGTTATCCACACGAGGAAATTTGATAGTCAAAACATGGTGTCTGCAATGACCAAAAAGATTATATATATATATATATATATATATATATATATATATATATATATATATAGTGTGTGTGTGTGTATGTGTGTATGGTTACAGCATTTTTTTTAGCCATATATTATTAAACAATATGCTATTTTGTCTGCAAATTTTGTTCTTTGTCCTTTCAAATTGCCGGATTGTTCTAGTGATATTTGAAGGACAAAGCACAAAATTTTGCAGACAAAAATTGGCTGCATATTTAATATATATATATATATATATATATATATATATATATATATATATATATATATATATATATATATATATATATATAGGAAAAGTTTTTGGGTTGCTTTATAAGCATGAAAAAAGAATAAAGACTAGAAACAAAATGAACAATATTGTGGCTTTATTTTTTAATTACCAATGTTTCGTGGCACATCCCTCTTTCTCAAATGTTTAATCTCGACTGACTGTTCCTTTCTTATATGTGCAGTTGGGGTTACGTACAACATCATATATATATATATATATATATATATATATATATATATATATATATTATCTATTGTAATATTATGGATTTAGACTCATAACTTAAAGTTTCATGGTTATGCAATCACAGATGAGGTCAAATGGTTGAGATCTTAAAGACCAGTAGTCAAATAGTTGAGATTTTGAAAAAAAATCATTTGATTTATCTGATGATTGCATAACCATGCCACTTTAAGTTATGAGTCCAAATCCATAATATTACAATTGATTATAAATCTGCTCTGCTTTATTAGCATTGAGCACCTTTTCATGCCAATACTTTTCTCATTTTCTCATTCATTCTCTATTCATTATATATATATATATATATATATATATATATATATATATATATTATATATATTCCACATACACGTGTTTCGACTTATCAAGTCTCTTCAGTGTGGCTAAAATATGTAAGCTACCTACAGCCAGGATTGAAATCCGATCGGTTAAGTGTCAGTCCGTCACCTCAACTATCAGGCTGTCATCATTTACAGAATGTAAAGGGGGAATGGGGGGGCATGTTTCAAATGAAATTCGACGAAATAAAAAGGAGACAGTTTAAAAAATTAAATTCACATGTTTCATCAAGCGTCAGCAAAATTCAAAACAATTTTTTATCAAAAGCAGATGCCCTTCAAAATTTAATTTTGCAAATTCTTGTCAAAAATATCCGGGTTTCATAAAAGGCCAACAGTACAAAAAAAAAATAAATAAATGAACAAAGCCTCAACTATATAAAAAAAAAACCCCTCTGCAAAATATTTTTCGGGCATAGGCAGGAAGTTTTAAATGTATCTAACAATTAGAACCCCACCCGTCTGAAAATATCACGTGACATCAGCCGGCGCCACTCAGATGAATATCGTTCTCGTTTGAAGCCGATGCTAGCTGATAGTTTCACTGCCCGACGCCATCTTTGTTTAAATCAGATACGAAAAAGAAGAAAAAAAATTAAATTTTAATTCTCCCCATTCTTTGTGGTTCAAAAAATAAATGAAAATAAACTTCGTTTAAATTACACAAAATCAGTCCATCTTTTTATTATAATGGAGATTATGTAATCGTCTGTCTGTAACCGAAACTACGTCACCACTGATGGCATGATCTTTTTTGTGTTGTATACTAGATGATACAGCATTCAGTATACTAGTACATTCAATCTAAATGTGCACCAGACATATTGTAACGCATAAGATAATACTAAATATATATATATATATATATATATATATATATATATATATATATATATATATATATATACACCAATGTTGGGGGTTTACAAACCATGAGTTTTTTGTGTCAGAGAGAAAGAGAGAGATAGAGAGAGAGAGAGAGAGAGAGGGAGAGGGTGAGGGGGAGAGAGGGGGAGAAGATACATCAAAGAAAACTTGTCCGCTTTTCGCTAGCACTAGACCAGGGAGGTTGTTATTGATGTGTTGGAGCACCACAGCTACAGTCAGCTCCCTACTTTATCACAGATTAGATTACCTAACCTATGCTACTCATACGCTGAGTTGGCGTGAAGCCCGGAACCTTGCGATTCCTAATCAGGGGTTCTATTGACCGAACTAAACCGGCCCCGTAGGTAGATATATAATGGACACATAGCATAGTGGATAAAAGGCTGAAGTTAAGACAGTTTTAAGTGACAGTTATCTCTAGACTGCAGGTTCAATCCTGGGACCGCAGTAACATAGAATAATAATTAATTCAGCTTAATGTCTCTACCCCAGCTATGTTTAGCGGAATAAGAACAGGATACCCCTGTGGACTGAATAAAAGGTTAGGTTCAAATTTCCATGATGGCTCCCGATTACGACAAGAATGTTCCAGATTACGACAAGAAGGTTTTCGAGTCCGAGAAGATTCCCGAGTCCGACAAGAAATATCTGAAGAAGACCGGAAAGCACATCGGCTGAAGCGTTGTACAAATAACAATGAAGATGAGGACAATAGTTCGAATAATACAAATAATACTGGATGAAAAGTATATAATATTTTGATTTAACTAAAGTTTGGTAAATTTTAACCTAGAAATACACGTATAAACCTCAGTTAAATGAGTAAAGACCTTTATATTTCTGTTCCACTAAATTCTCATAAATATTGACACTATGAAAAATATGGGTTATCCTTCCCTGACAAAACCCGGAAAAGGGTAAAACTCGAAAGTAAAAACCGGCTGACGAGAAAGCCTTAGTAATCCTCAGAACAGAACTTCACAGCGACAAAAAAGGTTGATACAATAGCTGAACACACCCTGTTGCATATCGTGCAACGGAAGAGGAATCTTCCGGTCAAGAGACAGAAGAGAAAGAGAAAGAAAAAAAAAAATATATATATATATATATATATATATATATATATATATATATATATATATATATAAAGGGGGAGAACGGAAGAGAGATCTTCCAGTCAAGAAGCAGGCAGAAGATGCAGAAATATACAAAAGAAAAAAGGAAAACGGAAGAATCCTCTTCCGTGAGGAGCGGGGAGAGAAAGATACAGAAATATATACAAAATGGAAGTATGTCCGTTATCAGACCAAAGGATAAAAAATATTTATTGCATATAAAGGTTAGAGGATCTCGAAAGAGTCCGTCAGTCACCAGCGAGCAGGCGTGAACGTAACCTCGTCGTCCCCCGTCATCAAGCACCCTCGGGCAGTTCATTGTGAACACTCGTCAACCCTCATCACCAACACACCGAAGAAAATAAAGACGGGTCATATTTTTATATACATTTGTCTGTGGTTTCATTGAAGTCCAGTAGCCGGCTATACAATTACCGCAACTTTTGGTGAACCTACATAACAGCAGTGCTGAACAATGAATGAGTCTAGGACTAGAACTCTTTACTCCAACAAGAATTCTACACAAAGATAAATGTGTTCATGAATTGTTATTTTTATATATGTATATGACTTGAGATCGCTAAATCAACAAGTTTTAGCAAACCTTTGCATCTTAAAAACTGTGGAGATTAAAATAAAATAAAAATAAAATTAGAATTTAAAAAGAAAACTCGCTTGAGCTTTCACGGGAAGAACACTGCGCACATGCAAAATTTCCTCCGGACATACAGATTCACACAACTGCCTTTATAATGTATAGATATGAGGAAGCGCGTGATGTAATGGTTAAATTCATGGGAAATGGACTCGTCGCCCCGAGTTCAATTCCTGGACGTGGTAATAGCATTTCATTTAGCGCTAATACCCTTGGGAAAGATATGAATCCTACTCTCCCTCCAGATATGGGTAAATAGTAGGACAGACTGGGCTCTTTAACCTTGGTTAGGCAACCGGTCTAGGAGAAGGAAAACTCTGAATTCAAACCTGTTGAACTCCGCTTAAGAAAATTGCTTGTGTCGCATCCTGCTCGTGCGGAGGGTTGGTAAATATATATATGTATAGATATAATAGAGTGGTTTTGGCATTAAATAATATGCAAACCTGTTTTGTCATTCATTCCTTCTTAGCAGTATTTAGGCACGGAATTTCCTATAAAGCCTGTAATATATACTATCTCCGCTCTTTCGTATTTCTTCTCTAAGACAGAAATTCAGGATCAGTCATGATGCTCTTTACCAAATTCTACAAATTAATAGATACTTTTGAAAAGGAAACAAATTATTAATAGATACTGTTTAGAAAAGGAAACAAATTAAATAAACAGATACTGTTTAGAAAGAAAAGCTTGTTACACATTATTAATAGATACTGTTTAGAAAAGGAAACAAATTATTAATAGATACTGTTTAGAAAAGAAACAAAGAATTAGCTTGTTACACATTATTAATAGATACTGTTTTAGAAAAGGAAACAAATTATTAATAGATACTGTTTAGAAAGGAAACAAATATTAATAGATACTGTTTAGAAAAGGAAACAAATTAATAATAGATACTGTTTAGAAAAGGAAACAAAGAATTAGCTTGTTACACATTATTAATAGATACTGTTTAGAAAAGAACAAATTATTAATAGATACTGTTTAGAAAAGGAAACAAAGAATTAGCTTGTTACACATTATTAATAGATACTGTTTAGAAAAGGAAACAAATTATTAATAATACTGTTTAGAAAAGGAAACAAATTATTAATAGATACTGTTTAGAAAAGGAAACAAAGAATTAGCTTGTTACACATTATTAATAGATACTGTTTAGAAAAGGAAACAAATTATTAATAGATACTGTTTAGAAAAGGAAACAAAGAATTAGCTTGTTACACATTATTAATAGATACTGTTTAGAAAAGGAAACAAATTATTAATAGATACTGTTTAGAAAAGGAAACAAATTATTAATAGATACTGTTTAGAAAAGGAAACAAAGAATTAGCTTGTTACACATTATTAATAGATACTGTTTAGAAAAGGAAACAAATTATTAATAGATACTGTTTAGAAAAGGAAACAAATTATTAATAGATACAGTTTAGAAAAGGAAACAAATTATTAATAGATACTGTTAGAAAAGGAAACAAATTATTAATAGATACTGTTTAGAAAAGGAAACAAAGAATTAGCTGTTACACATTATTAATAGATAGATACTGTTTAGAAAAGGAAAACAAATTATTAATAGATACGAAACATTAATAGATACTGATTATTAATAGATACGTTTAGAAAGAAACAAATTATTAATAGATACTGTTAGAAAAGAAACAAAGAATTAACATTAATAGATACTGTTTATTATTAATAGATACTGTTTAGAAAAGGAAACGAATTATTAATAGATACTGTATTAGAAAAGGAAACAAAGAATTAGATAGATACTGTTTAGAAAAGGAAACAAAGAATTAGGAAACAAATTATAATAGATACTGTTTAGAAAAAGGAAAAAATTATTAATAGTTTAGATAGATACTGTTTAGAAAAGAAACAAATTATAATAGATACTGTTTAGAAAAGGAAACAAATTATTAATAGATACTGTTTAGAAAAGGAAACAAATTATTAATAGATACTGTTTAGAAAAGGAAAAAATTATTAATAGATACTTTTAGAAAAGGAAACAAATTATTAATAGATACTGTTTAGAAAAGGAAACGAATTATTAATAGATACTGTTTAGAAAAGGAAACAAAGAATTAGCTTCTGACGAGCGTCGAATTAAGTTGTCAGTATTCATCAATTAATGCAATGCTTTCTGAAAGAAATTCGAGGGTATTGCATAATTTAAATGCCTTGCTAATTATTTTACTATAGGAATGCATTGAATATCAGAAAAAGGGATTTTCAGAAGTCAAGAATTGATAGAAGCATTGCTTAAAGAATAGTTATTCTATGTCGTTTTAAATCTTTCTCCCATCTACAATATCTCAGTGGATTTTGCTCATCTTTTTATTCCTACTTAATAGCCTAATAACACTATGAACTCTTTCTTTCAATTTCTGATATTCGACATAACCATTCTCTAAGACAGAAATTCAGGATCAGCCATGATTCTCTCTACCGAATTCTACAAATTGTCAATAGTCACCTACACTATTCTTTATATTTTAAGCTGATGTAAAACTGTTTAAACAGATCGATAACAGAGTGTGTGGTTGTTTTAGACGAATTCTATGCGATTCCTTCAATATTATATTTCAAAGCGAAAAAAATATACCAAAGAAAAAAAAAATAAGATAAACAAAATAACATGCAAATGACTTTCTTTTCTGTTACTTTTCAAATTTGAATTTTTTAAATATCTTCCCAAATATAAATCAAATCTTCAGTATTTTTGCTAAAAAAGTAGCCCTGGCGATATTAATGAGTATATACATTTACTTTGTTGTTAATTGTTTTATTTTCGAAGTTACCTCCGGACATGCAAATTCACACAACTTCCCTTTATATATGTGTAGATAGATAGAAAACCAAGCCCTGGTGATATTTAATGTGTATATATATTTACTTTGTCGTTAATTGTTTTATTTTCGAAGTTTCCTCGGACACAGATTCACACAACTCCCTTTTATATGTGTATAGATGGTGGAGAAAAGTAGACAAACACGGGATGTTATGAAAATTGGATGTTTATTGTCGACGATACAACGTTTCGGTCATTTAGACCATCATCAGGACCAAAAGCCCAGTTCTAGCTTCAATGAAGGACATTTTCTCCACATACTGTCGGATTAACCTCCTCACATTTCTCCCATATGTATAGATGAAATAGGATGGTTTTGGAATTGAATAATATACAAACCCTGTCTTGTTTTTTATTCCTTTCTTAGCAGTATTTGGGCCTGAAAAAAGCCTCTAACATAAACTATCCCCGCTCTTTCTTCATTTCTTCTCTAAGACAGAAATTCAGTATCAGCCATGATTCTCTCTACCAAATTCTACAAATTATTAATAGTTACCTACACTGTCTAGGAACGGAGATAAAGAATAAGCTTCTGGTGTGCGTCGAATTCAGATGTCATGAATTAATGCAATGGTTTCTGAAGAAAATCGAGGATTTTACATAATTTAAATACCTTGCTAATTATTTTACTATAGGAATTCATTGAATATCAGAAAAAAGGAATTTTCAAAGGTCAAGAATTGATAGAAGCATTTCTTAAAGAATAGTTATTCTATGTCGTTTTAAACCTTTCTCTCATCTACAATATCTCATTGGATTTTCCTCCTCTTTTTATTCGTACTACCTAAAACACGATTAAATCTTTCTTTCAATTCTTATATTCGGCATAATCATTCTGTAAGACAGAAATTCAGGATAATCCATTTTAAGCTGGTGTAAAATTGTTTTAACAGATCGATAATAAAGTGTGTGGTTGTTTTAGTTGAATTCTATGCTATTCCTTCAATATTATATTTCAAAGCAAAAAAAAAAAAAAAAATAACAAAAAAAAGATAAAGATAAACAAAATAACATGCAAATTACTTTCTCTTCTGTTACTTTTCAAATTTGAATTTTTAAATATATTCCTAAATATAAATTAAATCTCAATCATTTTGCTCAGAAAGCGAGCTTTGGTGATATTTAATGTGTATACATATCTACTTTGTCGTTAATTGTTGTATTTTCTATAATTTCCTCCGTTTTGAATAATATACAAACCTTGTCTTGTCTTTTATTCCTTTCTTAGCAGTATTTGGGCCCGAAATTTCCTATAAAGCCTCTAAGATACATTATCTCCGCTCTTTCTATATTTCTTCTCTAAGACAGAAATTCAGGATCAGCCATGATGCTCTCTACCAAATTCTACAAATTATTAATAGTTACCTACACTATTCTTTATATTTTAAGCTGATGTAAAATTGTTTTAACAGATCGATAACAGAGTGTGTGGTTGTTTTAGTCGAATTCTATGCGATTCCTTCGATTTCCATTTATTGTCGGTGTTACCAAAATGTAGATGAAACGAAACATTAGCAAATTGGACAGTATAAAAGCAATGGACAAATATGACGTCTTTGAACAGATGCCAAAATCCATTAGTGCTAAAACTTCTCAAATTTTCCGTCTATGTCATCGTTGTTTTGATTAATGAAACAAAGGTTTCTTCGTGTGTTTAAATTAGAACAAAGTTCGTGATTGTTTTGTGACTAACACTGGATAAAAAAGCCATCTTATATGAATATAGATGCAGTGATACAGAGCATGCAAAAAATCAATATATATATATATATATATATATATATATATATATATATATATTAGTGTGTGTGTGTGTATGTGTGTGTGTATGTATATATATATATATATATATATGTTTGTGTGTGTGTATGTGTGTGTATGTATATATATATAATATATATATATATATAATATATATATATATATATATATATATATATTAGATATTTTTGTATTTGTATCCGTTTTTTGGAATTACAAATATCAGATTTGGGCATTAGTGTGAAGCATAAATGTGCTATATTAAAAAACTAGCAAAATAAAAAAGCACCCTCCAGAAATAGATTTTTGAAACATATTGCCTGTGGAGTGAGAGTTAAAAATTCAATGTCAGCGAGTTTGTACCCTAAGTAAGTAAAATCATCAAATTCATTAAAGGATTAAAAAATAAATCAATTTAAAAAGTAAACTTTAAATATGTATTAAAATAAAACAAACTATATATAGATATATAATACCAGTCATGTATTTATTAAAAGTAGTTTAAAAAAACAATGAGGACTGTCTAATGTTACATGTTCAAATTTTCAGTGTATTTATTCTATGTTATGACGATTTTGGGTAATGTGAAGTAAGCAGTGACGTAGATGTTGTTACAGACAAAAAATGGAAGCGAATCTCCATTATTAATAGATCTAGTTATCATAATATATTCATCTGTGAATAAATATCAGAAAACTCGGTTGTTGTTTTAGTTACTACTACTAAATAAAAGAAACTAAAAAAATTTTTTTTTAAGTTTTCTGATATTTATTCCCAGCTGAATATATTATAATAACTACTTTATTATAATATATCACATTAATGCTTCACACTAATGCCCAAAACTGTACTTCCAAAAAACCGATACAGATACAAAAATATCTCAAATATATATACTTACTAGAAATATACGGAGCTTCCTAAATAACAACTATATATATATATATATATATATATATATATATATATATATATATATATATAGGTAAGGTAAAAAGAAAAGTGGACAAAAAGTAATGTCTCAAACAAAGAGAAGTAGGAGAGAAATCAGTCTATTTATTCAAAACAGGGTACTTACATTTGTAATTATAGAAGATAAACCCAAATGAAATATTTCAATCCTAATTCTACTTGTTTGAGTCATTATTTTTTGTCCACTCTTCCTTTCACCTTACTTAATACTATCGGATTTTAATTCAACCCTCCTATCTTCATATACATATATATATATATATATATATATATATATATATATATATATTTATTTTACAATGTTTTCATAGATCAATGTTCATTATCAACGACCGCGGTTTCATGCTAAAAGCAATCATCAGGTTGAGGAGCAAGATCCAATGGGTTTGTTGTGGTTCTTTACTCAAAGTCACATTTAGGATTGTAAATAACGCCGGTTAATTTTACCGAACGCTGTTATTATTTTTTAAAAAATTTGAATTTTTTTGAAAATTTTTGAAAATTTTTTTGAAAATTTTTAAAAAAAATAATAACAGCGTTCGGAAAAATTAACCGGCGTTATTTACAATCCTAAATGTGACTTTGAGTAAAGAACCACAACAAACACCATTGGATCTTGCTCCTCAACCTGATGATTGCTTTAGCATGAAACCGCGGTCGTTGATAATGAACATTGATCTATGAAAACATTGTAAAATAAATAAATATTAGCTCTTACAAACTGTGATTGAGCACTGTATTTTCTTTGTTTCATCGCAAAAGAAATTTGTTTTTACATATACCTATATATATATTATATATATATATATGTGTGTGTTGTGTGTGTGTGTGTGTGTGTGTGTGATATAGAAACGATACATCTATTTCGCATTATAAAAATGATATATCTATTTTTAATAGATACAATGTATGTTTGAGCCTTAACACAAATACTCAAAGATAAGTGGTTCAAAGTTAACTGACCTGAAAGAATGTAAAAGTTATTAAATAAAATAACTGATACATTATATATTGTATTCACTAGCAAATATATGCACCCTCCGGTGCAAGTATTTAAGTTTTGATATAATAAAAATATCATATTAAATTAGAAAGGCTAATGAAACTGACTAAGACTGCAGATAAAAAGATCTGCAACAGAGGGGGTATAATCAAAAATAGAACAACTTTGAAACTAACTATTCATCATTTTCCATTATTCCCCTCTTTTATTGGTAAATTTTCCTAATTTAACTATTTAGTTAAAATAGGAAGTAAAGGATAATATTACAGTTATTTCTTCTTGTAAATAAATTTCTTTTAAGATTTATCCACGAGATTTTTGTTTATATTTCTTAAGATAAACCAAACAATTAGAAATCAATAATACCAAGCACATATTTATTAAAATAAAATTTTAAATATCAATATGCAAATTAGCCTTCTCGTTCAAACTGTAAACCGCTATTTTGTTGTATATATAAATACAATTGCATGTTATTAGTACGTAGATATGATCAACAGTAGTAATAATGTAAAATAATTTTTATTAATAACTGAAGGTTTAAAAGAATGAAATCATGGAGAATTTGACGTAAATAATTAAGGGAATTGTGACTTGAGTAGTAATATAGTTTCGGTTACAGACAGAAAAACACACAATCTCCATTATATATTGTATTCATTAATATATCAACACTGAAAATTTAATTAAATTTTGTTCATTCCCTGATTGTTTTGTGATTAGCACTGGGTAAAGAAAGACATCTTATATGAATATACATGCAGTAATATAGAGCATAGCGACATCTCCACCATCGATGGCAAACTCCAAAACTCGGTAGAACAATTTAGATACTTAGGCCGGAACATCTCCTCTACACAGAAAACGACGTTAATGCACGTATAGGAAAGGCATGGGCCGCTATAAATAAATTATCGCTCATATGGAAATCCAATCTCACAGACAAGTTAAAGAGACAGTTCTTCCAGGCCGTTGTCGTATCAGTGCTGCTGTATGGTTGCACCACCTGGACCCTAACGAAGCGACTAAAGAATAAACTAGATGGGAGCTGCACAAGAATGCTGCAGGGATCCTGAACAAGACGTGGAAACTTCACCCTACGAGAAAGCAGCTGTACGGTAACCTGCCACATATCACCAAACCACCGAGTAAGACGGACAAGACACGCGAGACACTGTTGGAGAAGCAAGGACGAACTCATAAGCGACGTCCTCGTGTGGAAGGCAGCACATGCACACGCCAGTGTGGGCCAACCACAAAGACGTACATTGATCAGCTCTGTGCAGATACGTGATGCTACATAGAGGACCTTCCGAGAATGATGAGCGATAGGGACGGATGGAGAGAGATTGTCATGGATATACGCGCTGACAGCGCGACATGATGATGATGATGATATATATATTGAGATGAGGCTTGATAATTTGGATTACTTGGATTATTCGGACTAATGTCCCCATCTTTATTGTTAGCTACTCATAGTTTCGCTCGATATACCCTCCGGCCTTTTCAGGTTTTTTTACTTGTCGAACTCGAATAGGACATATGGCGTACCGGATATACGTGTTGAGTTAATACAGTTCTAAGTGACAGTCATCTATGTGCTGCCGGTTCAGTCCTATCCAAGGGTGATAGTTAAATAGAATAATTACTACATCTTAACATTTAATCATATACTGTGCAATATTTATACTTTCAAAGAAAGAAAAAAGGAGTCTAGATTTTCACTTATGCAATAGCCTATCTGATCAGACTAGGCTCATATTGAGTTCTGGTCGAAATAAATTTATAATAGCCAGTTTGCTAGGCTTTTCTTTCTTTTCGAAAGTTTATATATATATATATATATATATATATATATATATATATATATATATATATAATTAAATTTTTGTTATTGATATTGGAGAAATGATTATAAAGTGCTCAATTATTTCTTTAAGAGCTGTATTTATTTATTCATTTAAGTCAACAATACAAAGTTCGTCTTACCAATGGTTTCAGATGTTTATCCGTCATCGGAGACGTTGACTTTTTTTGAAAAAATTGGACAGTTTTTAACTCGTGCCTCGTGTGAACGTGATCCGTTATTCGCTCTTACTTTTGCTTTCTTCATTCACCGGCGTTCCTATTTGTCGTCATTGAGTCTCGTGTTTTTATGATATATATATATATATATATATATATATATATATATATATATATATATATACAGGTTGTGTCATAAAAGTATTGAGATTGAAAGTGTATTTACCAAGATAGAAATGAACAATGAATTAATTGTTTTCAGAATAAAAATTGTGACATAAATGTGCCGATTTTGAAGGTGTATTTACCAAAATAGAAATGAAAAATGAATGGAACCTTAATTATTTTTCAGAATACAATGTGTGCCAAAATGTACAAATGATTTCGATACTTTTTTGACACACACACACACACACATATATATGTATAAAATCTTGCATACCCCTTAATATCCATCTAACTAAAAACACGCCAAATTTGGTTATGTATTTTTACTGATTAAGGGATATAATTAATTAATTAAACAAAACAAAACAAAAAAACATTTGCGGAACTGTCTGTATATCAGCTGCTAATGATAATAAAATATTGTTCGCGTTCTGCTCTCTATTATAGCTATACCAGCAGTTTAGTTTAATTTTAGTGACCAAATTCACAGTCTAAGCCGTTCAGCTCGGAATCTCTCGCCTATCTATGATCCAAACTTTATAAATAGTCCGATCATTGACCGGGTACTTTTGCTAGTATATATATATATATATATATATATATATATATATAGTTACCAATACATTTAAAAGTCCGTTTACCAATGGTTTCGGAACATCACTTTTATGTGATTACCCGTCATCAGAAACGTTCACTTTTGAAAAAGATAAACGAGGCACGGGTAAAAAAAAACTAAAAGTGATGTTCCGAAACCATTGGTAAAACGGAAAAATGTATTGGTAACTATAAATAAATAAATACAGCTCTTACAGAAGTAATTGAGCACTTTATAATCATTTCTCCAATAATAATAAGAAATAATTAACTATATATATATATATATATATATATATATATATATATATATATATGTGTGTGTGTGTGTGTGTGTGTATGTGTATGTGCGTGTGTGTGTGTTTAGTAATACGTAAAGCTAGCTCGTTGAATTTTAACTGTACGTACATATACGTCCGTTCCGAGCTGAAAATATTTCAAATGACCCTCTGCTGCCAAAGGTATGTCTACACACATAGACCAATTCTCTCGTGTCATAAGTTTGATGTTCACTGCATATTATTATATATTTTTATAAGGTTGCCTTAAATTATTCAGTTTCAAAATTGGTGTATCAGGATGTCCTCACCTCCATTAACCATGAAGGGAAAGTGTGTGACCCCCATGTGCACCTCTGGGGTTATCAATTTAATGATATTTGAGTTTTCTGAGAAGGAATTCTCTCCGGAGTAAAATTGAAAGTTTGTATATTCTCGGATTTGATTGTAATGCTTAACCGTGGGTACGTAGCTGAAAGTATTCTGTGTGATCAATAGTAACCGGCAAATTTTCTAAACAAAATATTCAGTGGAAATAAGCTAAATGCTTTAAATTAGGCATCAGACCTAATATATCCAGCTAAAAAATATATTATTATCACTAGCAAATATATGCACCCTCTGGGTGCAAGTATTTAAGTTTTAATGCAATAAAAATATCGTATTAAATTATAAAGGCTAATGAAACTAAATAAGAATGCAGATAAAAATATTTGAAACAGAGCGGAGGGGAAATAATCGAAAATTAGAACAACTGAAACTTACTCTTCCATCACTCTCGTCTTTCATTGTTATTTTTTCTCATTTAAGTATTTAGTTAAAATAGGAAGTAAAGAATAAAATGACAATTATTTTTTCTTGTTAATGGATTTCATTTAAGATTCATTGAAGAGATTTTTGCTTATATTCATTAAGATAAAACCAAACAATTAGAAATCAATAATACTAAACACATATTTATTAAAATCACATTTTTAATATCAATATGCAAATTAGCCTTCTCGTTCACATTGTAAACCGCTATTTTGTTGTATATATAAATATAATTGCATGTTGGTAGTATGTAGATATGGTTGACAGTATTAGTAATGTAAAACAATTTTATTAATAATTGAGGTTTAAATGAAAAATAAAATCATGGAGAATGTGATATCAATAACTAAGGGAATTGTGACTTGAGTAATAATATAGTTTCGGTTACAGACAGAAAAACACAGAATCTCCATTATAATAAGATTACTAGCAAAATAAAAAAACGTAAAATAAATATTGCCCGAGGGGATGGAGTTTAAAATCTAATAACAGAGAGTTTGTATCATAAGTAAAGTAAAATCTTCAAATTTATTAAAGGAGTAAAAAATAAATAAATGTATTAAAGGAGTACAAAATAAAAAAATTGAAATGGAACCTTAGTTCTAATAACTTTAAATATATATTAAAATAAAACAAACTATATATAGATAGATAATGCCATGTATGTATTTATTAAAACTTGTTTTAAAAAAACCCAATGAGGACTGTCTAACATTGCATGCTCAAATTATGAGTGTATTTATTTTATGTTGTGACGTTTTAGTAGTGTGACGTAAGCAGTGACGCAGTTTTTGTTACAGACAAAAACCGGAGAAGGTGACAGGTCTCAGACCTAATATATCCTGCTAAAAAAGATATCATTATCACTAGCAAAATAAGAAAGACACCCTCCGGCCGATGTAAAAATAAATTTTTCAAAGATATTGCTTGAGGAGGTGGAAGTTAAAAATTAAATGTCGGAGAGTTTGAACCATTACTCATGAAATCATCAAATTTCCACATCAATTTTCCACAAAATCGTAGGTATTTATTTATTTGTAAACTTTTTAGTTAACTTCTTGTTACTGTAAAAAAAAAAGGACGAGAGTAAAGAACAATTTTTAAAATTGCTTACTCAAATTTGGGTGTATATAGCATCAGAATATTGTGACGTCATCTGTGACGTAGAGCTATGGCGTAGGTTTTGTTACAGACAGAAAATACAGACAATCTCAATTATTAATATAGCAAAATAAAAAAAACACCCTCCGGGCTATGTAAAAGTAAATTTTTGAAAGATATTGCTTGAGGGGGTGGATGTTAAAAATTAAATGTCAGAGAGTTTGAATCATGAAATCATCAAATTTATTAAAGGAGTAAAAAAAAAAAAAAAATTGAAATCGAAACTAAGTTCTATTAACTTTGAATATCTGTTAAAATAAAACAAACTATATATAAATATATAATACTGGGGATGTATCTATTAAAACAATGAGGACTGTCTAATGTTGCATGTTCAAATTTTGAGTGTATTTATTCTGTTATGACGATTTCGGGTATAGTGACGTCAGCAGTGACGTAGTTTTTGTTACAGACAAAAACCGTTTATTTTACAATACTAAATATATTTTCTTTATTTGTTTAAGAATAAAAAATAAAGAAAATATATTTAGTATTGTAAAATAATAGGTGCAAGAAAAATAAAACATTTATTGCAAAAACACGGACATAAAATGAGGGTTCAGTTTATTCTATGTTTGGAATTTACGAGGAAAAAGTTAAGGATTACCAACATATCTATATCTCGATTTTCACGATTAGCCGGATAATTGAAAAAAATAACGTGCGCGGGAAACATTATTATAGCGTTCAATACTGTCTAGCCAGATCGCTTCAAATTAAACATTCTCATCTATTGTAATATTACAAACACTCCTATATATATTAAAAATATAGGGATTGCCCATTCCAAAAATGTTTGTCTCATAACTTTAGACCTATTCGTTGCTTCACAGGATCTTTTTGAACATTACCTGTGCTTACAAGCTCTATGTAGCAGTAGTATGTAGTTAAGCCTGCCCCTCGTGTTGGGGGTCCTGTGGCGTCGGCCCTGGATCTTTACAAGTTAATAGCGTCGATCCTAAGGGGTTATCCCCCGAGCAATACCTGCCCTCGATTTAAAGGGCCAGGCTAGGTTTTATGAGAGAGAATGCCGACGAGATCGATGCAATTTCACCCGCTATCCATGAGCTTCGGTTTGTGGGTGCCCACGTTAATAGGACCTGTGTGACAGACCTTGTACATGTGGGATATGAGGATAATATAGTGCTGAAAAGCAGTCCTACCAAGTAACGGGATCGCTTAAGTAACAAGTGAAATGCTCACACGCACGATTTTTTGTAACCTACCTGCAGGAGTCAAGTCCATGAAAATTTACTAAGCTTAATAATGATATTTAAATTTAAATGATATCAGAACGTCTCACATTCCGTACTTTTTAACAAACAAACAAATTCAAGTACCATCAGTGGCCTGATAAAAATGACTTTGCGGGCTGGATCCGGCAAGTGGGCCGTAGTTTAGTGACCCCTGCTATAAAATTAACAGATCATGTCCAATTGTCATTTGGAAAACGTTTTCCCTGTCAAAATGAAACGATATTAATTTCATGCCTTTTAGTATGCGTATGCATGTATGCATATTTTGGTAATCCTTAACTATTTCCTCGTAAATTCCTACCATAAAATAAATTGAACCCTCATTTTATGTCCGTGATTTTGCAATAAACGTTTTATTTTTCTTGCATCCGATATTTTACAATACTAAATATATTTTACAATTACAATCGTTTTACAATTTAGGCATGAATTGGATCCTCCTTTTATGACCGTAATTTTGTTTTTTCCTCGACAATGTTTGAAATCTGACGTTTTTATTTTAGAGTACCAAAGCCAAAAAAAAAAAAAAAAAGAAAGAAAAGAAATAACAACAAAAGGAGCCCCCTCTTTAAAACTAACCATTCTCACAAAATAAAACTTTTAGAATATACACATTGAAGTGAATATTAAAATAAATAAAGAAAATATATTTAGTATTGTAAAATAACGGGTGCAAGAAAAGTAAAACATTTATGGCAAAAACACGGACATAAAATGAAGGATCAGTTTATTTTATGGTAGGAATTTACGAGGAAAAAGTTAAGGATTATCCATATTTTTTGTGTGATATGTGTAAAAGAGTGAAAATAAGTTATTACTTTAAAGTTTTAGTCCCATCTGTGCTAATAAATTGTGTTTCGACCTTTTAGA
>CM042169.1:69596794-69616794 GCA_023376005.1 Doryteuthis pealeii
AATAAATGTTTTATTTCTTAAACAAACAAAAATGTGTTGATAAGAATGAAATGTATTTTTTATTCACTCAATTGTTTAAGAAAATCTCATAAGAAAAACTATAACAATAAAAATGTGTTAATTGAGATAATGCGCACGCACAATTTTATGCTAGGAATTTGGTCAACTAATGTTAATAATTACAGATGGAGTTAGCAGCGTATTCTAAACCTCGTCGACAGCGTAGGACAAAGAGCTGTCTGTCACGATTTGCTTCTATCTTTTATATTAGATCTGCACTAGCTGCTAATTGTTTTTACAACAAACAGAAAGCAAGTTCCGAGAAATAACAAAGCGATCTCTCAATCTGGTATCATATCTTATATCTCATCAATTCAACAATGTCTTTTCTCGGCTTTGTATTAAGCGTTTTCTGATTAAGACGTATGTTTACTGATTGCGTCTTCTAAGCAGCTCGCTAATTAGTTTGTCTTTTAATATTTTCGTGCGACTTTTTCTCCGATCATGTAATAATCCGTGGCATTTGATAACAAAACCTTCAACTTCATCAGCGGAGATCGGGGAATCGTGGCTTTGTAAGTTAAAGCGTAGTCAGTATCATAATCCGAAATCGACCTTTGAAAATGATTTAAACGCTACCGGAAATGAGATGGGAAATACAGGAGACCAAGGGGGAAAGAGATAATCCCTTGTCAGAAGACGAAGGATTTAGACATTTGATTAGTTTCTTATGATTAGAGTTGCGCAAAGAAAGAAAAAATAGTGTTTCATTATGTTGTAACATCCTCTTTGTGTTAGGATAAACTCTAATCGCCCACACAAATCTTGAAGACAAATGACGAGGAATTGATAGCAATTATGTTTCAAGGTTGCGAAATATTTCTTAATTTTTCACACTCTCCGACCGGCAGGAATTATAATGACTAGTAGTACCTGTGGATATACCACAGTATGATAATATAATTATTACATCGTTTGATATGTTTACGTAAGAGATATTCCAAAATGGATCAATGTTTAAAAAAGGCCGTTTTAGCTCAGTCGGTAGAGTGTCGGACTAAGAACCACTAGATTCCTAGTTCGATACCGGCTCTCGCCACTTCAGCGTATGAGTGCTGTAAAGAGAGTAACTGATGTTAGGTGTGGTGCTCCACCTCAGATGCCAAAAATATCTCCTTGGTCTAGCGCTTCTGAAAAGGGGATAGACCCCTCGCTGTCGAGTTGATACCGACTTTAGGCCATCCCGACGACTTTTTACTTACTACTAATAATTGTGATTTAACCATCACTCGCTCTTTTCTTTTCATTCTTTCTTTCTTTGATTTGAAATAGAGGGGGAATAATCGAGAAAATAGAACAACTGAAATTTAATCTTCCATCACACCCGTATTTTATTGAAAATTTTCCTAATTTAACTATTTAGTTAAATTAGGAAGTAAAGAATGAAATTACAGATATTTATTCTTGTTAATGGATTTCTTTTAAGATTTATCCCCGAGATTTTTGCTCATATTCATTAAGATAAAACCAAATAATTAGAAATCAATAACACTGAGCACATATTTTATTAAAATCAAATTTTAATATCAATATGCAAATTAGTCTTCCTGTTAACACTGTAAACCACTATATTGTTGTGTATATAAACACAGTTACGTGTTACTAGAATGTAGATATGTTCAACAGTATTAATAACGTAAAACAATTTAACAATAATTCATGTTTTATTGACTCTAAATATTGCCTCGTGAAGAGAGAGACAGACAGACAGACAGACAGAGAGAGAGATGATATTTCTCTTTAAGTGAATAATATGAACTTCTACACAACAGAAACACACTTTTTTTTTCAAAAGGAGCTCCGCGTGGTGATGTAATGGTTAACAATCTAAATTCCCAAATCTATTGCTACTGATTAGAATATAGTTCGATGAATAGCCATTCTCAAAATTCTGTTAAATGATTAAAAGTTTTTTTATGTTCCAGTGAATGGTATTTCTGTAAAAAAAAAGAAAATAGAATTTTGAGTTGTTTCTTCACATTCTGTTAAAATCTGAGACCATTTGAATTGGTCTAATAATTAGATTACAAAATGATATCATTTTTTTCTGAAAACACCTTGTATATATATATTTTTTTTTACATAGTTTGAAAGTTGATTATAGTGAAATTCAATTTCCAAGGCAATTAAGCTGCATTATTTGGGAAAGGGGTAATTAACCACCACCACTGTCATTTTTATCCAAACAATCAACAAATATATTTGATACAAAGATCACAGTGAGTTTTTAATTTTTTAGCATGCTTATAAAACAATCAAACAACGACATTGAAATTTTTTAACATATCATATCACTTTTTCTAGCAAAATTCATGCCACTTCCAGGATTTAGATTCTTCAGTAGGCAGTATTGCTTGATGATCGTGAAAACGTGAACCTTTTAGTAGCCCCCCCCCCCCACACACCACACACACGCACACGCACACGCACACACATATATATCTAGATTCAACAAGAAAAATCATTATTCCGCAGGTTATCAAATGTAAATTGAAATTGCCAAAGTATGAATATTGTTACAAGAGTTTTTATTTTAGGTGCACAATTCTGAAGAGCATATGTTCTGGGTATGATGCTAAACATGGAAGCAATGCAGGGGTTCTCTACACTCCCTAGAGCTTCAGAATTGGAACCTCACTACTAGTTTAGTGCAGGACACCATCTATGCTGATAAACCTTTTTCTAAACATCCAGTTGCTAAAGGGGCATAACTCTCATCTTAGAAATAGCATCACTCCAGTTCAAGAAATAACCATAGTAAATGAACTTAAAAGGCCTGGATAAAGCTGATATTTTGAGACATATTGAGCAATCTTAATATGATTTTTAAAAAAGGGGGGATTTTAACTTGTCAGAAATAACATTAATATTGTCCATAAAAATGAAAATTGAACTAAACTTTGGCAACGAAGAACAAAAGTTCATTCATTTTTATATTGTAGATATTATATGAATGGCGATAATGACACTCTATCGTTAACCCATTGTACTTTTATTTTACGAGAAATAAATAAAATAACTAGTGAAAGAACAACAAAAGAATTCAGTAATTGTCGTAGAGTAAAATAAGTATTAGTGTTGCATAGCCCTTCCTTACCGGCACTAAATAGGTATATGTTATATACTTCTCTTGCTTCTTACTCTGGTCGTCTAGTCTTCTGGCCGGCTTTGTTCTGATCGTCTATCATCTTGGTCTGGTATATCTTCTAAGGGTTGGTCTTCTTGGGATTCCGGGTCTGGTTTCTGTTGGGGTTTCTCGTTATCAGAAGCCCTGTGCTATTCTTAGTTTTTGGTAATAAACACAAGACTTCGATTTACTTTTGATGTTACTTTATTCATAAACCCCAGACCAGACAATGCGCGCGGATCCTTACATCTTGCTAGCTCGGCTTCTAGGTTCTAACTCTAACTAACTGAGTTGCTTATCCCTTAAACCGGAAGGTGGCTTCCTATGGGGTTCTCACGGTCTATCCCCAGAAAGCAAGGTCAGAGTGAGGTCAAACGCTGTCACTCACTCTCAAGGCCCTCAGCTGAACTAATATGATTTCTACACTATTGTCATAATCATTAGGTTACTAATGATTATGTAACATTAGTAAGTATCCTAATTATTTATCAAATAATTAAAAGTAAACATTTGTTTCCAGTTTCGTCGTTTAAATAAACATAAAATCATGGAGATGTGAGGTAAATAACAAAGGGAATTATGACTTGAGTAGTTATAAAGTTTCGGTTATAGACAAACACAGAATCTCCATTATAATAAGATGTCCACGTGTTACTTCCTGTATCCTCTGACCTATCCCTGACCGATTACGTGGCTGATATGTTCGTGTTAGCTTCCCTCTTTATGACCATACATTGTACATACATATTCAGATTTTGTTTCATGGTTTCTTTTTTCTTTTTTTTTCTTTCTTTTTGCACAGTTATATGATGTCAAGCATTTCTATCTACCACAAATAATTTTGCACACAGTTTTATGGTTTCAAGCATTCCTATCTAATATTGATAATTTATTTATACACGATTATATGGTTTCAAGTAACTATTTCTATTCAATAATAATCATCTGTTGGCACACAGTTATATGGTTTCAAGTAACACATAATAATAATCCTCAGTAAACAATTATAGCTTCAAGCAACTAGTCTTCTTTGTCAGTAGAGCATCAGCTTATGAAACACAAGGTTCCAGGTTCGATACTGGCCTAATTCACCGCATCAGTACACATCTTGGATATATGTGGTTAAGTAGGAAGCTGATGGTAGGCGTAACATTCCACCTCAGACGTAAATCTATCTCACTTGTCTATTGCTAGTGAAAAGACTATAGACTTCCTCGGTCTCTGGTTTATACCAAGAGTAGGCCTTTTGGATTATTTTGTATATAAGGCGTGCTATAATCAACCAATTAAATTTATAGAGTAAACGAGGTCATATCGTTTAAACAGCCCGAATACGTGGTTAATTAACTATTTAATCGCTAATATTGACGTTCATTTGCACATTATTCGACATTGACGAACGGACCTGCAACAATAAGGATCACCAAGCACTAAGGAACACCAAGAAATAACCAGAGGATCATACTCAATATTAGGGGACACTAAGGAGCAACAAAAGGTTTCTTCACTAAGGATTGAGCTCTGCTTGGCCCAAGAGATCTCCGCTAGGGAGCGCTCTTGCTTGAAGCGTAAGGATGGCCACAAAAATCGTAACAGGCCTTTCCACCGACCGTACTTTTTACTATAATTGGTATCAAATATTTCTATTTAATAGAAATTTATACTTTATACTTTAGACGGTATTAAATTTTTATACTTTGTATTTTAATTGGCATTAAATATTTCTATCTAATAGAAATGTATACTTTATACTTTAATTAGTATCAAATATTTATATTAAATATTTATACTTTGTATTTTAATTGGTATTAAATATTTCTATCTAATAGAAATGTATACTTTATACTTTAATTAGTATCAAATATTTATATCTAATAGAAATTTACACTTTATACTTTCGACGGTATTAAATATTTCTATCTAATAGACATTTATACTTTATTTGAACCATTTATACTTTAGATAGTATTAAATATCTCTATTTAATAGACATTTATACTTTATATATTAATTGATATCAAATATTTCTATTTTATAAACATATTTTCCAACCTATCTATTCGAACCATGGATGGGTTGATTGGTTGGTTGGTTGGTTGTTTGGTTGGATTCTACGGCATGTCAACCCTTGTTGGATTAAGTTATGCCGAAGATGTTTTGTTCTATTCCTGTTTGATTCACATATTTTTAAAACTCATTTTCTTTCTATTTAACTGATAGATGGAACTCTAAAAGGTATTACCACTCGGGGTCAGAGTGGACCTGAGAGTAATGGTGATGAAAGAGCTCCAAAATAGGAATTCACCATTAGATGCAGTTTAATATCAAACACTGAACTCTCCCATAGATGGGACTCTAATGGTGACTACCAATCCGAGCCAAAATGAAATTGGGAGCAATGGCAACGAAGGGGTACTCCACACTCCCTAGAGCTCCAGCATTGGAGCCGCACCATCATACGCAATTTAGAGTCATAACCAAGACACTCTCAAAGTGGGACTCTAACAGTGACTACAACTCCGATTCAAAATGAACATAAGAGCAATTGCAGCGAATGGGTACTCCACTCTACCCAGAGCTCCAATATTGGAACCGCACCATCAGATGCAGTTTAGCGCCATAACCAAGACATTCTTATATTTACAAGTTCGCGCTAGGTATTTGGTAATTTTTTATTACAGCGACAACAGTTCTTTTAAAATTTTTAATTTGTCTTTTATTACAATTCCCTTAGACTCCAACATTGTTTTTATCTGGGCTTTTCTTAATGTTTTTTCTAATTTATTTTATCTCGAATTTAATCTTTTTTTGGCATGATATCAATTTACTCACTTATTATCAACCCAACTCAAAACTTAATATTGTTGCATTGTGGTGTCTCAAGCCAAGAAAAAGAAACAGTCAAATACGTGGTCACCGAAAAAAGTACCACTCACTCATTGAACCCGACTCAAAATTATTGCTATTGCGTCGTGGTGTCTTGAGCGGAGTTATCAGATACAAAGACACGATATAAAGATGACGAGGTATTCAAGCCAAGAAAAAGAACTGTCAGATACGTGGTCACCGAAAAAGTACCACTCATTTAACGACTTATTATTGACTCGACTCAAAACTTAATGTTGTTGCGTTGTGGTGTCTCAAGCCAAGAAAAAGAACAGTCATATACGCGGTCACCAAAAAAGGTACCACTCACTCATTTAACGACTTATTATCAACCCGCCTCAAACTTATTGTTATTGAGTCGTGGTGTCTTGAGGAGAGTTATCAGACACAAAGGGAGTTATCAGATACAAAGACGCGATATAAAGATGACGAGTATTTAAAGCCAAGAAAGATAACAGTCAGATCCGTGGTCACCGAAAAAGTACCACTCTATAAATGACTTATCATTGACTCAACTCAAAACTTAATGTTGTTTTTTTGTGGTGTCTTGAGGTGAGTGATCAGAAATGTTGTTGCCGTGTGGTAGGAGTTATCAGATACAAATACGTGATATAAAGATCACGTATTCAAGCTGAGAAAAAGAACTGTCAGATACGTGGTCAACGAAAAAGTACCACTCACTCATTTAACGATTTATTATAAACCCGACTCAAAACTTAACGATGTTGTGTTGTGGTATCCTGAGGTGAGTTATCAGATACATGAACGCGATATAAAGATGACGAGGTATTCATGTCCAGAAAAAGAAAAATCAGATACGTGGTCACCGAAAAAGTACCACTCACTTGATTAACGACTTTTTATCAACCAACTCAAAGCAATGTTTTTTTTGCGCTGAGGTTTCTTGAGGGGAGTTATCAGATACATGGACGCGATGTAAAGATGACGAGGTATTCAAGCCACGAAAAAGAATAGACAGATACGTGGTTACCGAATAAGTACCACTCATTTAACGATTTATTATTGACTTGACTTAAAACTTAATGCTGTTGCCCTGTGGTGTCTCAAGCCACAAAAAAGAACAGTCAGATACGTGGTCACCGAAAAAGTACCACTCAACGACTTATGATCGGCTCGT
Organism: Doryteuthis pealeii; assembly: GCA_023376005.1. Taxonomy (NCBI): domain Eukaryota; kingdom Metazoa; phylum Mollusca; class Cephalopoda; order Myopsida; family Loliginidae; genus Doryteuthis; species Doryteuthis pealeii. The sequence goes on from CM042169.1 coordinate 69,604,006, forward strand.
CTCAAAACCTAATGTTGTTGCCCTGTGGTGTCTCAAGCCAAGAAAAAAAAAACAGTCAGATACGTGATCACCCAAAATGTACCGATCAACGACTTATTATCGACTCGACTCAAAACTTAAAGGTATGGAGGCGCGTGGGCTAGTGTTTAGAGTCGTTGAAAATGAACACGTCGATTCGAGTTCAATTCCTACCATGTCCAGGATTTGAACTCGGGGCGACGATTCCATTTTCCATGACTTTAACCATTACACCACGCGCTTCCTATGAGTTATGCAATATAACGTTATTGATATTTGAAGCCAAAATAAGGGTACTTGTCTGGGGTTGGAGGGTCAGCGATTGTTATTTGTTGAGTTTTACTTCAACTAAAGGTTGGAGGAGCGTGGTGTCATGGTTAGAGTCGTAAAAAATGGACTCGTCGACCCGAGTTCAAATCCTGGACAAAGTTACAGTTCACATAGCACTAATACCCTTGGGAAAGGTATGAATCCATATATTCTCCCTCCATCTATTGGTTAAATAGTAGGGCAGACTGGGTCCTTCAGCCTTGGGTAGGTAACCAGTCTAGGTGAGGGATAACTCTGAATTCAAAATTCCTGAGATCGGTCGTTGATTGGGTTTGTGGCAACCCTTGATGCACCAATTCTTTCCTATCGACTGTGCCAAAAACTGTGGATGGCCCAACACAAGCCGTCACCACTATAAACAAATCACTGTGTGGATGTTCATTGTATGAACACTCATACGTCGATCGACGCGAGAATCCATCATATGTGCAAGGTATCAACCACCTCATCTCCTAGGTATGCACTAGATAGCATCACGATTATTATTCTATATAGAAGTATTTGGCATTAAATAACCCACGAAGGTTGACACTCTATTTAACTCATCCCTTTTCCCCAATCTTTCTCCCTATATATTAAACACATCCCACCTCCATGTTTGCGCGTACATTTGTGAGTGTGTGTGGGTATTTGCCTCATACCCCACTTGTATGGGCTGGGCACAAGGCCTCGGTTTAACGTGGGCCCCACCACAAGCCGAAGCTCATGGGTGGGAAAGAACAAAAATTGCGTCGATCACTTCGGCATTCCACCTCAAGAGGGCGCTTCAGGCGCTGGGCAATAAACCAGCCCTGCCCCTTTAAATCAAGGGGCAGGTATTGCCTGGGGGGATAGCCCCTTGGGATCGACGCTATTAATTTAACACGACCGGTCCAGTGGCCGAAGCACACTGGGTTGGTAGTGTAGTGATATCATTGTTGTGAGTGTGTGTGTGAGTGCGTGTGTGTGTCTTTGTGTGTGTATGTGTAAGTGAGTGAGTGTACGTGTGTGTGTCAATGTGTGCGTGTGTGTGTGTTTTGTATGTGTTTGTATGTGTGTGTGAATGTGTGTGTGTGTGTTTGTGTGTATTTGTGTGTGTGTGAGTGAGTGAGTTAGTAAGTGAGTGTATGTGTGTGTGTGTGTGTGTGTGAGTGAGTTAGTGAGTGTGTATGTGTGTGTGTGTGAGTGAGTGTGTGCGTGGGAATGAGTGCGTATGTGTTTGTGTGTATTTGTGTATGTGTATGAATGAATGAGTGCGCACGCACGTGTGTGTGTGTTTGTGTTTATTTGTGTGTGTGAGTTAGTGAGTGAGTGTACGTGTGTGTGCGTGCGTGATGAATGTGTCGTGTGTATGCGTGTGCGCGTGTGTGTGAGTGTATATTTATGTGTGTGTGGGTGAGTGTTTGTGTGCATGTGTGTGTATTCGTGTATGTGTGTGTGTGTGTGTTTATGTGTGTGTGTGTGATTGCTTTGGTAATTGCTATTCTAATCAGCTTTACGTACATAGAAAGTATTCGTTCGAACGTAATGTCTTAAGTTAGAGACAATAATTTCCGTTTCAGTGCAGCAAAAACTTAATTGTCCAGAAATTAATTCCCATTATTAGCAACAATAACAGACCACAGGCTGTTAAATCTACTGTTAATGGCTAGTGAGATCAACCTTTTTCCCTCTCGACCCGACAAATTTCTTGTTTAGAAACTTCCGTGTCTGCTAGCATTATCACTGTAAAGAACATGTTGATATTAAATTTATACAATCATTGTCTTTTGTTACAATTCATGAGAGGTCATGATGTTATATACTGGCTTCGAATTCACGCCGCTAAATTCGTGTATGTTAGTAGCGGGTATGTTCTCAGTACCAAAGCGATGTATATAGTAGTCAGCCTTACCGACTACTGGACTTCAATAACAACAGATACGTTGTAGAAAATATAAGACCCGTGTTTATTTTTCTTCGGTGTGTGGTAGGCGAGGGGCGCAGAGCTTCACAATGAGTGCCCGAGGGGTGTTTTTGTTATGTAATCGCCGCCCAGCACCTATATTTGTGGCCTTGTGCCAGACTTAGAAAAATGTACTACCGATTATCTTATATTACTGGGTGGTCTTTTTGGAATCACCGAAAAAGTAGTTAGGAAAGATAATATCTTTTTAACGAGAGAAACGAGACGATAAGTCTAGATTTAACGAAAAGTTAGGATGAGTGACTCCAATAAGCCTTTGATCTTTAGGTTAGTGAACTCTGGTTGACCAGTGAGAATAGAACGAATTGAATATTCGATTTGGTCCAGAAGGAAGTCGAAAGTTCTAGAGAAGGAAGCTTCTGGAAGATTATTTAGAAATGCTATTTAAGAGACCCGTGAATAGAATCACGGTCAGTTGGAGTCTGCGATCAGAGCAGTGAGGGTCCGAGAGTCAGAGGCAGTTAGAGCCAGGAGGCCGTGCGTGGCAGTTGGCAGTTGATGAACTGAGGTCGCTGATGTGTGAAACCCGAGATGTAATATTTTACACTGGACGAAGTTGAAAACATATTTTAAGTGTGAAGCCTGATAATTGGAACGAAGTTAAGAGCATCACTAAAAACATATTTAAGGAAGCTGACCATCTCTCTCTCTCTCAATAAACTTTCATTGAGAAAATAAATTTACGTAAAGCAAGAAATACTGTCCACATCTTTATTTACTACACGCCAAAGAAATCGTACTCATGAATGAAAGTCATTAGCGTGTATACTTGTCAACAAGTCAAATTGGCCGTAACGAGGAGCACGCGGCGTGCGTAAAGTGATATCTTCCCTTGACCATGACCAAAAGAAGTGGAGAAGGATTTTGGGGCTAAGAAGACGATGACTGCTAGGTCTGGGAGTGTGTATGTAAACAAACTCCGTACGGTACGAAGATACGAATAACTGTAGTGCGAGAAAGAAAAGGCACTACGTTAAATACTAACTGGTCCCACTAAGTTACGTATCGCTAATTGAAAGCCACAACGTAACATTTTGTTGACGGGAGACGTGAAGTGTCCTTTCCGCTACCGGGCCGGCGTCTGATCCTGTCGGCTTGACCCTCTGGCTTTTTGTATTGACAACACGCCTACACATTTTTATCTTTTTGATCTGATAACGGACCTTTGTTATATATCTCTTTATCTTCACCCTGCTTCCTTGACCGGAAACTATCTGTTCCGCTTTCTCGTTCTTTTTAAATATATATTTTTTATCTTTCTCTTTGTCCCTCAGCCGGAAGTTCCATATTCCGGGCGAGGACAATACAACAATGAGTTGTGAACATACCCTGTAGTTAGGATTTAAATTGAGGTCTGTCGATTTAGAATACGGGAGTCCGTGGAAAACAACCAGGGACTGTTGGTAACCCTTGACCCTTAGAGGCGCGACACGTTATAGTTTAGATTAGATTCGACCCTACCTTTGAAATGAGAAAGACGTGCTTGTCTTCCTTCCCGGGTCATATCATACTTCGTGGTGGAATGGATGGAAATCATAGGCTCATGAATAATAAAACTTGACCAAGAAAACAAACTCTTGTAGTTGATTATTGAAAACAAGCGATGTCCAGCCCAGCCGAGCCCAGCCCAGAAGAAGAATTATCAAGGAGGAAGAAACCAGCAGATAAGTCAACTGTAGCTAGAATTGAAATTGAGGTATGTCGGTTCAGAATCGGGGAGTCCATGGAAAACAACCAGGGACTGTTGGTAACCCGTGACCCTTATATATATATATATATATATATATATATATATATATATATATATATATATATATATATATATATATAAGGATATGAGGATTGGAATTAATCCGACAGGATGTTGTTAAGAATAGAGGGAAAAAGTGTGGAAAAACAACTCAAACAAGCAGATGTAGGAAAAATATTTCGTTGCATATTGTGTGCGAATTCTTCAGCCGAGAGGGAAGAAGAGGTCGGACTGCTGGAAATAAAAGACTGAAGAAGTCGCACTCAATATGCAACGAAATGTTCCTCTTACATATGCTTGTTTGAGTTGTTTTTGTCCAAAGTTTTTCCCTCTATTCTTAACTACATTCTGTCGGATTTATTCCAATCCTCCTATGTTCTTATATATATATATATATATATATATATATATATATATATATAGCAGTCATACACTGACACCGGGTTTAAGTTGTTTTTGTCTAAACTTTTTCCATCTATTCTAAACCTCATATATATATATATATTATATATATATATATATATATATATAGAGAGAGAGAGAGAGAGAGAGAGAGAAAGAAAGAAAGAAAGAAAGAGAGAGAGAGTGAGAGTGAGATAAAAGATTATATATATGATTGTGTTATTGTGTGCTGTACGCGTTGTTGTGTGTGTGTGATAATATGAATAGAATTGTTTTCTTCTTTAAAAGGTTAATACAAAAAATGTACCAATCTGAACTTTATGAGGTTGCAGAGTGTAATTTTTATACGAGACAAACTCTGCAGTACGAATAAGAAATATTATGTTGGGTAAATATTTTAAGTGGCTAAGACTTCCTGCTTAGATAATCAACATTGAAATTCCAGAACAACTTATTCCGTTTTGAAATCGATAGTTACCCAACCCTTTTACGACGGGCCGGATGTGACACAAGATTGGAAGTACGCAGTATACAGCGAGGAGTAATGGATCTGAGAGACTAGGAACCACATGACCTTTAGGCACCCCTTTTTATCTCGATTCAGAAGGACATATTTTTCATTTACACCGTCAATATCCGGTTGTTTGTTAGGGTTAGGGTTAGGGTTAGGGCTAGGGGTTTGGGTTTGGGTTAGGATTATGGTTAGGGTTTAGTTTTATAATTTAAAAAAAAAATCTAAAAACCGTCTGTTAACAAACAACCGGATATTGACAGTGTAAATGAAAAACATGTCCTTCTGAATCGAGATCGAAAGGGGGTGCCTAAAAGTCATATGGTCCGAGACTAGTTTACTAACCATTACCTTACAACCAGACTCCCTTCCAGACTGGAAGTATATAAATGTTTCAACCACCCTGCAATGGAATACACTGTTTTTTTTAAGTAGATTTTTACCAACCCTTTTACCACGGTTCGGATGTGACACAAGGTTGCAAGTACGAGGTATGAATTGAGGATTAAACTCGCTTTTTAGTAGTAATAGATTTGAGTGACTATTTTGCTAACCATTACCTTACGATCGGACACCCTTCCAGGTTGAAAGTATCGAACTAATTCAACCACTCTGCAGTGAAATAAACTGGTTTGAGGTATATATTTACCCAATCCATTTACCACAGGCCGGATGTGACACAAGGCTGCAAGTACAAGCTATGAATTGAGGATTAAACTCGCTTTTTAGTAGTAATAGATTTGAGAGACTAGTTTGCTAACCATTACCTTACGACTGGACGCCCTTTAGGTTGAAAGTATAGAACTAATTCAACCACCTTGCAATGAAATAAAACTAGTTTGAAGTAAGTTTTTTACCCAACCCTTTCACCATGGGCCGGATGTGACCAGGTTGCAAGTACGATGTATAAATTAAGGATTTATCTAGCTTTTTAGTACTAACAGATCTGAGAGACTAGTTGGCTAACCATTACCTTACGATCGGACACCCTTCCAGGTTGAAAGTATACAACAAATTCAACCACTCTGCAGTGGATTAAAACTGGTTTGAGGTATATATTTACTCAACCCATTTATCACGGTTCGGACGTGACACAAGGTTGCAAGTGCGAGGTATTAATTAAGGATTAAATTCGGTTCTTAATAGTAATGGATTTGAGAGACTAGTTTGCTAACTATTACCCAACGATGGGACACCCCTCCAGGTTGAAAGTATACAACTATTTCAACTACCCTGTGAATACTTTAAGTGACTAAGACTTCCTGCTTGGATAATCAACAGAACAACGATAACTTATTCCATTTTGAAATAGATATTTACGCAACGATTTTATCATGCGTCAGATGTGACACAAGGTTGCAAGTATACATCTAGGACTGAACTCGATTTTTAGTAGTAATGGATCTGGGAGACTAGTTTGCTAACCATTACCTTACGATCGGACACCCTTCCAGGTTGGAAGTAAATAACTGTTACAATCAACCTGCAATGCAATAAAAGTGAGTTGAGGTAGTTATTTACCCAACCGTTTTTACCACGGACTGGATGTGACACAAGGTTGCAAATACGAGTTATACACAGGATTGTTATAGGAAGTGCGTGGTGTAATGGTTAAAGTCATGGGAAATGGACTCGTCGCCCCGAGGTCAAATCCTGGACGTGCTAATTGCATTTCACTTTGCGCTAATACCTTCGGGAAAGGTATGAATCCTACTCTCCCTCCAGCTATGGGTAAATAGTAGGGCAGACTGGGCTCTTTAACCTTGGTTAGGCAACCGGTCTAGGAGAAGGAAAACTCTGAATTCAAACCTGTTAAACTCCGCTTAAGAAATTGACCTTGTGTCGCATCCTGCTCGTGCGGAGGGGTTGGTAAATATATATACACAGGATTGGACTCGCTTTTTAGTGTTAATGGATTTGAGAGACTAGTTTGTAACCATTACCCCGGGATGGGACACCCTTCCCGGTTGATAGTATACAACTAACTCAACCATCCAGCAATGGAATAAAACTGGTTAGAAATCTGAGATTTCCTTCTCCAAGATCTGTTGCCATAATAAGTTTAAATAATTCATTCTCTCCTATAATTTACCTATAGCTGGAGGGAGAGTTGTTAGAATCATCTGTGTCCCAAGGTTTGAGTAAAATGCGAAATGCCAACAAGCTGCCGAGTCAAAAGCCTGTGACGATAACCGTTGTGTAATTAGCGCCCATATGTTAATGAGATACAGAAAGAAAATGGAAACCCTTCATGGTGTTGAACTATTTTGGATATAAGGCATGGGGCAAATGGTCACTCCTAGATATAGACTCGTTGACTACCACGTGACCACCGAAGGCATTTCTATTGTCCAATCACTGGCACTGCTGCTGCTGCTTATGCTGTATTAATAGAGACCATATTCTGAGCTTATGTCATTGATACTTGGATTATCTTGGACGACGGACTTACAAAGAATACCCTAACACCGGATTCTTATTGGCTTGCTTACTTACTTATTACATCTGGAACTAAGGATGCCGACCAGATATTTAACACATGGAACTTCGAACCGAACCCTTTATTCAATCCACGGGAGTAGACTGTTCTCATTCCGTTAACCCTGACCAGATACAAGTGTTAAGCTGTGTTAATGATTCTATGTTACCATCGCCCTTGGCTAGGATTGAACCTGCAGCCCAGAAATGACTGTCCTTTAGAAATGTATTAACCTACCACCTATATCCGTTGCGTCATGTGTCCAAATGGAGAAATGCCTAAGGAAGCCCGGAGGGCACATCGGCCTGAACGTTGCGATGATAATATTAAAAATGAGGACAATAGTCCGAATGATACAAATAATAGAAATTATCAAGCCTCATCTAAAATAAAATCAGAGAAATCGTGTAGATAACAATAAAAATGGGGACATTAGTCCGAATAATCCAAATAATAGTAATTATCAAGCCCCATTAAAAAAATTCAGAGAAATGGTGTAGATAATAAAGATGAGGACAATAGTCTGAATAATAACCATAATACAAATTATCAAGCCTCATTAAAAAAAATTATGAGAAATAGTGTAGATAACAAAGATGAGGACAATAGTCCGAATAATAATGATAATGCTAATTATCAAGGCTCATCTAAAAACATCAGCGAAATAGCGTAGATAATAATAAAGATGAGGACAATAGTCCGAATAATAATCATAATACAAATTATCTAGCCTCATCTCAAAAATTCAGAGAAATAGCGTAGATAACAATAAAGTTGAGGGCAATAGTCGGAATAATACAAATAATAAAAAATTATCAAGCCTTGTCTAAAAAAATCAGAGAAATGTCTTCAGCATAAATAACCCAAAGGCCTCCCAACCACCCAACCAACCACCCTATCAACCAAACACCTAACCACCCAACCAACCATATAGCCACCCAACCATCCAACCAACCACCCACCCAACCAACTATCCACCCAACCAACCAACCATCCAACAACTATCCACCAACCAACCAACCATCCAAACAACCACCTCCAACCAAACAACCACCCAACCATCCAACCACCCACCCAAGCATCCACCCACCCAACACCTACCCAACCACCCACCTAACCACCCACCCAACCAACCCACCACCTACCCAACCCACCCACCCACCAACCACCTACCCAACCAACCAACCAACCACCTACCCAACCACCCACCTAACCACCCAACCAACCAACCCACCACCTACCCAACCACCCACCCAACCAACCCACCACCTACCCAACCACCCACCCACCACCTACCCACCCACCCAACCACCCATCAACAACCAACCCACCAACCATCTAACCAAACATTCATCCACCCAACCACCCACCCAAGAAAATCTACCATAAAGCCAGCCACCCAACCAACCACCTATCCTACCAAACAACCAACCAACCAACTATCTAACTAAATATTCACCCAGCCAAACACCACACAACCAACCCACACAACCAACCACCCACACAACCAACCAACCAAATAACCAATAAATACACCCACTCACCCACCCACCTAAGTAACCACCGACACCCCAATCACCCACCCAACCATCCAACTAACCAAGCATACCACCAACCAACCCCCAACCAACCAACCAACCCCAACCACCCATCCAACCAACCAATTAATCAATCATTTAATGCAACAATAGGGGCACGCGGTAGAGAGGCATTAAACTTAATAGCTACCGAATTAAGACTCTGGGCGATAGTTCTTTTTTTTTCAAATTAGTCAAAGATGTTGATACTGCTGGGCTACTGTATGTCGTGTGTGTGATTTTATCACCATATTCTGACCAGTGACAATCTCTAGCTTTCCACTCGTTATAGGAGAAGCCCCGTTGTTCTTCGACCACACCTCTACGCGGCCTGACCCCACCCCCTCCCGCCATCGGCGTTTACTTTCCTTCCCAACTCGACTGAGCAACTCGACTTCCGGTGATCTGGATGAGTGGACTAATGACAAATAGAGAGATCAACGCGCGCAAAAGCGGAAGTGGAGGTAATGGGGAAGGGGTTTGGACGAAGAGGCCGGAGGGTGGGGGGTAAAAGCGAAGGACGAAAGACTGATGGTGAGGGATAAAAGCTTGGAGGAGGTGGTGTGTGTGGGTTGGTGGGTGGTGGGAGACAAGTACCGGTTGGGTGCGGGGCTTCACGACAGTCATCTCTACAAGAATCTCGGAAGGTAGATAAGGAGAAAGGAATACATTTGAAAAGTGATTAGGAAATTGATTGCGTCAAGACATATGACCGAGTGTAGGCGAAAGCAATGAAGAAAGAATATGTTTGTAAAAGAGTGACTACTGCTACTACTACTACTGCTACTTCTGCTGCTGCTGCTGCTGTTGTTGCTGCTGCTTATAATAATAATAATAATAATAATAATAATAATAATAATAATTATTATTATAATAATAATAATAATAATAATAATAATAATAATAATAATAATAATCAGACAATATCATGCAAGCAGAAATGGAAGGAAAAGTTAAAAAAAAGAATATCTCAGGAGAACTAGAAAACTTCTAGAAACCAAACTTAACAGCAAAAATCTGATCAAAGGAACCAATACCTGGGCTGTCCCCATTAAGCGAAGGCAACGAAGAAAGAATATGTTTATAAAAGAATGACTACTGCTACTGCTACTGCTTCTGCTACTACTACTACTACTACTATTAGCTGCTGCTGCTGCTACTTATAATAATAATAATAATAATAATAATAATAATTATTATTATTATCATTATTATTATTATAATAATGGAGATTGTGGGTTTTTATGTCTGTAACCGAAACTATATTACTAAACAAGTCACAATTCCTTTTGTTATTTACATCACATTCTCCATGATTTTATTTTTATTTAAACCTGAATTATTAATAAAATTGTTTTACATCATTATGACTGTTGACCATAATTACATACTAATAACATGCAATTGTATTTATATATACAACAAAATAATGGTTTACAGTGTGAATGGGAAGGCTAATTTGCATATTGATATTAGAAATTTGATTTTAATAAATATATGCTTAGTATTATTGATTTCTAATCGTTTGGTTTTATCTTATTGAATATGAGCAAAAATATCGGGTATAAATCTTAAAAGAAATCCATTAACAAGAAGAAATAACTGAAATATTAATCTTTACTTCCTATTTTAACTAAATAGTTAAATTAGGAAAATTTACCAATGAAAGACGGGAGTAAAGGAAAATGATGGAAGAGTTAGTTTCAAAGTTGTTCTATTTTTCAATCATACCCCCTCTGTTCCAAATCTTTTTATTTGCATTCTCATTCAGTTTCATTAGCCTTTCTAATTTAATATATTTTATTATATTAAAACTTAAATACTTGCACCCTGAGGGTGCATATATTTGCTAGTAATAATAATAATAATAACTAGTACAAAATAAAAAAACACCCTCCGGGCGATGTAAAAATACATTTTTGAAACATATTGCCTGAGGGGTGGGAGTAAAAAGTATGTCAGCAAGTTCTTACCCTAAGTAAGTAAAATCATCAAATTCATTAAAGGATTTAAAAATAAAACAATTTGAAATGTAAACTTTAAATATATATTAAAATAAAACAAACTATATATAGATATATAATACCAGTCATGTATTTATTAAAACTTGTTTTTAAAAAACAATGAGGACTGTCTAATGTTGCATCTTCCAAAATTAGTGTATTTATTCTATGTTATGACGATTTTAGGTAATGTGATGTAAAAAGTGACGTAATTTTTGTTACAGACAAAAACCGGAAGCGAATCTCTATTGTTAATAGATAAGAATAATAACAACAACAACAAAAACTATTTAGTCCTATGCATAAACCATATTTTGATAATTTAATTATTACAGCAGTTGATATGTTTACATAATAGATATTGCAATTAGTTCAATAAATAAAACGAATAATAATCTAAATTCAATTCTCTCTCTCTCTCTCTCTCTCTCTCTCTCTCTCTCTCTCTCTCACACACACACACACACACACACACAGACTCACACACACTTTTTTCTTTCTTTTTTTCTTTGATTATGTTCCATTGAAATAAATTAGCGTTATCATTCACCCTCTCTCCCTATCTTTATCATAACACCTTTCTTTCTTATTATATTTGTCTGTGTAGAATATCATTTTTCTTCCCTTTCTATTTTTGTGATAAAAATGGAATGGTTCATTATTTAGCTGAGGTGACGATACTCCTAAGAAATAAGAGTTCAGCGTATAAGCAACGCCAGATAATCAGAATATACAGTTTTGTATTTCATCTTGAACGATTAGAACGGACTCATCTTTAACCAGAGAGTGTTGCAAGATCAGAACGATCGGAAGATTAAGGAATAATAATAATAATAATAATGATAATAATAATAACAATCTCCTGCCAATCTGTCTTCTCTATCATTGTCCCTATCTGGTCTTCTGCACGGCATCCAGAAGTCATGCAAAGCTGTTTGATGTAGTGTTTTATAATTTTCACCAACCACTAAACCAATATATATATATATATATATATATATATATATATATATATATATATAAGTAATTGGTAATTTGCTTGAAGCATTGTTAAGTATGTTATTATATATTAATGATTTGAAGGCAATTACAATGCAAATAAAAACTAAAAAAAAAGATGTTTTTTTTTTGTCTTATCGATTTCAAAGTAAACTTTATCTTCAGAGACGATTTTCAGAAATGGACACGTTTTTTTGTGTCTTTATTTTATTTTTATTTTTATGTTATAAACACGCGTCTCGTGGTGTATAATTACGCCTCTCTATATTCCTCTACCTATACTCCTTTTCTCTTTTGCTCTAACTACCAATATATCCCTACCATTACACACCTTTGCTCCTCCCCCCTCTCTCTCTCTCTCTCTCTCTCTCTTCTCTCTCTCTCTCTTTTTCTCTCGCTCTCTTTATCTATCTATTTATATTTACAATTCACTCGCACACACACACAGACACACACTCACAAAACACAAACAAACAATCAAACACACACACACTCTCTCTCTCTCTCTCTCTCTCTATATATATATATATATATATATATATATATATATATATTTTTTTTTTTCTCTGTTTACCTTTATACCTTTGATCTCTCTCTCTCTATCTCTCTCTCACTCTTTCTTTCTATCTGTCTCTGTCTCTGCTTCTCGCCCTCTCTCCCCCCTCTCTCTCTCTCTATTTTTATACATTTTCTCTGTTTACCTTTATACCTTTGATCTCTCTCTATCTCTTTCTCTCTCTCTCTCTCTCTTTCTTTCTTTCTATCTGTCTCTGTC
>CM042169.1:69619294-69624294 GCA_023376005.1 Doryteuthis pealeii
GGGCCATCGCTGAGTTGTCTGGGGCTTCTCAACTGACAGGGGACCATTCAAGCTTCCTCTTGAAGCCAACATATTTCCTCGTTTATTCTGTAACGCGAATGGGGGACACCGAGAATCCTAGGGTTCTTCAGCAAATGAAGAATTATGAAATAATTAGCGAACGGGGAGCTTGATAGGCACTGGAACCTTTTGTTAGAGAGATTCTCATTTCAGCTCTGACTTTGTGGTTGAGAATGTGTCATATTTGTCTGTGCAATCCGGGGTGCATAGTTCGGGGCGAGTTAGACTTTTCTATTTACTATGTCTTTGTTAAGATCGTAGGGCGCCATGAATAGTGTGAGCCCTAGGCGGTTAACTCTTGAAATATTGACCAAGGACGAAGATGCATAGCTTCAGTAATCAAACGATGAAATAAAGAAATTATCCAGAATCACGAAAGCTGGATTTTACAAGGATATTTCTCTCCGGTTAAAATACTAATAAAATTGAAACTGCCTAAATCTTTGTCCATTACTATATTTAGAATTCATAATATCTATATATTAATACTCATGTTCCTTAATTGTACGACCGTTCTCATTTGGATGCCACGCAGAATACCTGGCAGCGGCAATGATCGAAAAGAACCATTAGCAGGAGATTATTATTATTATTATTATTATTATTATTATTATTATTATTATTTACTCCTTTTGAGTTTTCACATCAGCATTAGCTGATGGTCTTTCACTGGAGTCTGAGTGACAGCAAGTCTCCTCAGGTCTCCAGGACTCTTCTGAGTATTCTGGCAGATTGCAGCAGTGCGGTGTTCTGAATGGTTTCAATTCCTCTGATTTCTAAACCCTTTTCTAATCCTTTTTGGGACTGTTCCAAGTGCACCAACTAATAGATATATTTCCATTTTTTCATTTTCCTTTAGCTTCTCTCTGTGATCTGCTAGCACTGCAAAAATCCACCAGTTGACAAGTTCTTTCTTTTTTGTTTATCAACACTAGGTCTGGTCTTCTTGCTGGAATAAGGTGATCCGTTTTTATTTCAAAGTCCCAGAGAATTGTATGTGTTTCGTTCTCAAGAATAGATTCTGGTTTATGCATATACCAATGAATGGGCTATTATTATTATTATTATCATTATTATTATTATTATTATTATTATTATTCCTTAATCTTCTTGTCGTTATCATCTTGCAAGACCCTCTAGTTAAAAATGAGACCGTCCAAGTGTTCCAAGATGAAATGCAAAAATGTAAATCCTGACTATTTGATGCTGTTTACCCGCCGAGTTGTTATTTCTTAGAAGTGACGTCACCTCAGCTAAATAATAGAACATTCCGGTTTTGTTATAAAGAAAGAAAGGGAAAAAAGAACATGCTACACAGAGTGACAGAGCGAGTTAAATGAAGATCATTATACTTTTTGCGTACTGAACTATTTTCAATAGCTCTTAAGTAGACATATCAAACGTTGTAATAATTAAATTATTATACTGTGGTATATCCATAAGTTGATAAGTATATCCATCTATATATCTGTCTGTCTATCTGTCTCTCATCTCTCTTTCTCTCTCTCTCTCTCTCTCTCTCTATATATATATATATATATATATATATATATATGATGTCTAATTTTCAGTGTGTATATATATATATATATATATATATATATATATAATATATATATATATATATATGAGGCTACGTAAAAGCGTATACATCGTGAGAGAGGAAAATTTATTAAAAGAAAATTAGGGTACCCTTATAAATAGATATTTAATCTAAGTGATATAATTCTTTTTTCGATCAATTTTCATCGGAGAAATACATTGATAGATGTTTGAACGAATGTTGGAATTGTTGTTGAGGAATTAGAGAATTACGAACCGTGCGCAGGGGTTCGAAAGTTTCTGGTTCCACCACACGAAAGGTTGAGGCTTGAGGTAAAAAAAAGAAGCAATTTGTGGAACAGTTTTTGTGTACACAGGATTGGCTGGATTCTGGAGATGTACAGAGACTCAAGTTCTTGCAGCTGAAGTTCACTGCTGGAACCACTAAGGATGGAAAACATGGCTGAAAAAACGTGCGGAGGGGTTGCAATATATATATATATATATATATATACCAACCCCTCCGCACGAGCAGGATGTGACACAAGGTCAATTTCTTAAGCAGAGTTCAGCAGGTTTGAATTCACAGTTTTCCTTCTCCTAAACCGGTTGCCTAATCAAGGTTAAAGCGCCCAGTCTGCCCTACTAATTTACCCATAGCTGGAGGGAAATGCTATTACCACGTCCGGGATTTGAACTAGGGGCGACGAGTCCATTTCCCATGACTTTAACCATTACACCACGCGCTTCCTACACAATCCTATATGTGTCATATATATGTCTATAACATATATTTTTGGGATTAGGTGTGAAGCATAACTGATGAGTCAAATAAGTGAGAAACTGTGTTGGATGTTATGTACTGAGTTCCATTTTATTTCACTCCAATATTTCAAATATATATTTAAAACAGAAAGGCTTGTCCTTTTAAACTAAACGAATAAAATATCATAACTAATATCAAAATTGAAAATATGCCCCTACACCACGTATACAGCTGCATTTTGCCTAATAATTAAGCTGTAACGGTGATAATATTTCAAAAGATTGACATTTTATTTCCTCAAAGGAGGGCAAAGTTTTAAAAAGAAACATATTTTGTTTAGTAATTTTTTATATTAATTTGCAACTTTCACGAACGGAAGACGTTACAGTTCCAAAATCGACCTACCCAACTCACTAATTACTCCACTGAGATTTATACCAATATCAGTATGAAAACTGTCTTTAATTTATAATTGAAAATAAATCATAACTTTCTTTTAATGACTTGACATGAGTGACCAATATTAATGGGAATTGGGAAGCGCGGTGGTGTACTAATTAGAGTCGCAGGAAATCGATCCGTCAACCCGAGTTCAATTCCTGGACAAGGCTACAGTTCCCATAGCGCTAATACCCTTAGGAAAGGTATGAATCCAAATAATCCCCATTCAGCTATGGGTAAGTAAGACAGATTGGCCTCTTTAACCTTGGTTAGGCAACCAGTCTAGGAGAAGAAAAACTAAATTCAAACCTGGTCATTACTAGAATAGTCTCAGGCCTACTTTGTAATCGATTTCAATTTTTTTTAAATAATCTAAAAATGTTTTTGTGTCTGTATGAAAGTAATATGGGGAGTGGCCTATTTCAAAACCTCATTAGGTCCCGCCTATTGTTGGTATCAGCAAAATAGTGAGGGAGTCTATCCCCTTTTTGTTAGCGCTAGACTAGAAAGATTGTTTTGCTGAGGTGAAGCACCACGCCAACCGTCAGCACCAGGATGATTTATCGAACAGTTAAGATTACCCAATCTGGATTACTAACATGATACGCTATGTAGACGGAGACCGGTATCGAACCCGGAACCTTGTGATTCCTAGAACAAGACAAAAGAAACCGAAGATACAAAATTTTGCTTTACGTTTCAAAAATATCGCAAAACTTTTGACTCACCAAGATAATTTGCTTTTTCCAATTTAAAAGGACTGGGCCAGTTTTATTGCGCGGTGCCTGAGCTGCACCTAAAGGGGAATGCCGCGAGGATCTACACCTTTTTAGAATTAGCCATCACATGTGTTGGATTATGTGTGGCATATAAGAAATGCTACAATACACCACTTTACACATACACTTTATAGACTAAGCGAGGTCACGTGGTTTAAACCTCAGCCCTACTGCGTGGCTGGTTGACTACTTAATTACTGATACTGAGAGACGTCAATTTGCAATCATTGACGAAGGACTTGCAATACTGAGGAACACCAAGGGACAACCAAAGGATTCTTTACCAAGGATTTCCGCCAGACAAGCGTTCTTGCTTCAAGCCTAAAAGAGAACACATAAAATCGTAACAACATGAGCTTCGGTTTGTGCATGGCTCCCTTTTTTAAAATACCTTATGGTGAGAGGTTGAGGTACATACCTCTTTTCTCTTAGACCAGTTACAGTGACAAGCCATAAGAAATCTTATTTGTCGAATTGTGCCTTACGTTGCAAAAATATTGCAAACCTTTTGACTCACTGAAGTGATTTACCTCCTCGATTTAAAGAGACAGGGCTAGGTTTATTGCCCGGTGCCTGAGCTGAACCTAAAGCGAAATGTCGAGAAGATCCGCACATTTTTAGAATTGATCCCCGCATGTGTTGGATTACTTGTGGCATATAAGACTTGCTACAATTCACCACTTAAATTTATAGACTAAGCGAGGTCACGAGGTTTAAACCTCAGTCAATCAACACCCCGAATACGTGGCTGGTTGACTACTTAATCACTGATTCTGAGAGACGTTCATTTGCATTGACGAAGGACTTGCAATACTGAGGAGCACCGGGAAACAACCAAAGGATTATTTACCAAGGATTTCCACCGGAAAAAAGTTCTTGCTTGAAACCTAAAGCATGGCCCATAAAATCGTAACAGCATGAGCTTCGGTTTGTGCGCGGCTCCCCTTTTAAAAATATATTATGCTGAGAGGTTGAGGTAAGTACCCCCTTCTCTTAGACCAGTTTAAGTGTCAAGCCATAAGAAACATTAGTTGACGAATTGTGCCTTACGTTGCCAAAATATTGCAAATCTTTTGACTCACCCAAGTAATTACCTCCTCGATTTAAAGAGACAGGGCTATGTGCATTGCCCGGTGCCTGAGTTGCACCAAAAGGTAAATGCCGAGCGGATTCAAGCATTTTTAGAATTGACCATCGCATGAGTTTCGGTTTGTGCGTAGCTCCCTACCAAATAGACCTTATGGTGAGTGATTGAGGTAAATACCTCTCTTCTCTTAGACCAGTTGTAGTGCCAAGCAATTAGAAACCTTAGTTGTCGAATTGTGCCTTACGTTTCCAAAATATTGCAAAACTTTTGACTCACTCTTTTAAAATTCAATCCTAAATCTGATTAAAGGTTTAATTTTCAACTT
>CM042169.1:69626105-69673605 GCA_023376005.1 Doryteuthis pealeii
ATGTTTACTGATTGCGTCTTCTAAGCAGCTCGCTAATTAGTTTGTCTTTTAATATTTTCGTGCGAGTTTTTCTCCGATCTATAATAATAATCCGTGGCATTTGATAACAAAACCTTCAACCTTCATCAGCGGAGATCGGGGAATCGTGGCTTTGTAAGTTAAAGCGTAGTCAGTATCATAATCCGAAATCGACCTTTGAAAATGATTTAAAACGCTACCGAAATGAGATGGGAATACAGGAGACCAAGGGGGAAAGAGATAATTCCTTGTCAGAAGACGAAGGATTTAGACATTTGATTAGTTTCTTTATGATTAGAGTTGCGCAAGAAAGAAAATAGTGTTTCATTATGTTGTAACATCCTCTTTGTGTTAGATAAACTCTAATCGCCCACACAAATCTTGAGACAAATGACGAGGAATTTAGCAATTATGTTTCAAGGTTGCGAAATATTTCTTAATTTTTCACACTCTCCGACCGGCAAGGAATTATAATGACTAGTAGTACTGTGGATATACCACAGTATGATATATAATTATTACATCGTTTGATATGTTTACGTAAGAGATATTCCAAAATGGATAATGTTAAAAAGGACCGTTTTAGCTCAGTCGGTAGAGTGTCGGACTGAGAACCACTAGATTCCTAGTTCGATACCGGCCCTCGCCACTTCAGCGTATGAGTAGCACAGGGATCTGTGATGTAAAGAGAGTAGCTGATGTTAGGTGTGGTGCTCCACCTCAGATGCCAAAAATATCTGCTTGGTCTAGCGCTAGTGAAAAGGGGATAGACCCCCTCGCTGTTGAGATGATACCGACTTTAGGCCACCCCGACGACTTTACTTTTTACTTACTTATAATAATTGAGATTTAACCATCACTCAGTTCTTTTCATTCTTTCTTTCTTTGATTTGAAATAGGGAGGGGGTATAATCGAGAAATAGAACAACTGAAACTTAATCTTCCATCACACCCGTATCTTATAGTAAAATTTTCCTAATTTAACTATTTAGTTAAAATAGGAAGTAAAGAATAAAATTACAGATATTTCTTTTTGTTAATGGATTTCTTTTAAGATTTATACCCGAGATTTTTGCTCATATTCATTAAGATAAAACCAAATAATTAGAAATCAATAACACTGAGCACATATTTATTAAAATCAATTTTTTAATATCAATATGCAAATTAGTCTTCCTGTTAACACTGTAAACCACTATATTGTTGTGTATATAAACACAGTTACGTGTTACTAGAATGTAGATATGTTCAACAGTATTAATAACGTAAAACAATTTATCAATAATTCATGTTTTATTGACTCTAAATATTGCCTCGTGAAGAGAGAGACAGACAGACAGACAGACAGAGAGAGAGAGAGATGATATTTCTCTTTAAGTGAATAATATGAACTTCTACACAACAGAAACAAACTTTTTTTTCAAAAGGAGCTCCGCGTGGTGATGTAATGGTTAACAATCTAAATTCCCAAATCTATTGCTACTGATTAGAATGGAGTTCGATGAATAGCCATTCTCAAAATTCTGTTAAATGTTTAAAAGTGTTTTATGTTCCAGTGAATGGTATTTCTGTAACTGACCCCCCCCAAAAAAAAAAATCGAATTTTGAGTTGTTTCTTCACATGCTGTTAAAATCTGAGATCATTTGAATTGGTCTAATAATTAGATTGCAAAATGATATAAACTTTTTCTGAAACACCTTGTATATGGTAAACTGATATTTGGAGACATATTGAGCAATCTTAATATGATTTTTTTTAAAAAGGGGATTTTAACTTGTCAGAAATAGCATTAATATTGTTCTTAAAAATAAAGATTGAAATAAATTTTGGCAACGAAGAACAAAAGTTCATTCATTTTTATATTGTAGATATTATATGAATGGCGATAATGACACTCTATCGTTAACCCATTGTACTTTTATTTTACGAGAAATAAATAAAATAATTAATGAAAGAACGACAAAAGAATTCAGTAATTGTCATAGAGTAAAATAAGTATTAGTAAGTATCCTAATTATTTATCAAAGAATTAAAAGTAAACATTTGTTCCACTTTCGTCGTTTAAATAAACATAAAATCATGGAGATGTGACGTAAATAACAAAGGGAATTATGACTTAATAAATTATAAAGTTTCGGTTATAGACAGACAAACACAGAATCTCCATTATAATAAGATGTCCACGTGTTGCTTTCTGTATCCTGTGACTTATCCCTGACCGATTACGTGGCTGATGTGTTCGTGTTAGCTTCCCTCTTTATGACCATACATTGTACATACATATTCAGATTTTGTTTCATACTTTTTTTCTTTTTTTTTTCTTTCTTTTTGCACAGTTATATGATGTCAAGCATTTCTATCTACCACAAATAATTTTGCACACAGTTTTATGGTTTCAAGCATTCCTATCTAATATTGATAATTTATTTATACACGATTATATGGTTTCAAGTAACTATTTCTATTCAATAATAATCATCTGTTGGCACACAGTTATATGGTTTCAAGTAACACATAATAATAATCCTAAGTAAACAATTATAGCTTCAAGCAACTAGTCTTCTCTGTCAGTAGAGCATCAGCCTATGAAACACAAGGTTCCAGGTTCGATACTGGCCTAATTCACCGCATCAGTACACATCTTGGATATATGTGGTTAAGTAGGAAGCTGATGGTAGGCGTAACATTCCACCTCAGAAGCAAATCTATCTCACTTGTCTATTGCTAGTAAAAAGACTATAGACTTCCTCGGTCTCTGGTTGATACCAAGAGTAGGCCTTTTGGATTATTTTGTATATAAGGCGTGCTATAATCAACCAATTAAATTTATAGAGTAAACGAGGTCATATGGTTTAAACAGCCCGAATACGTGGTTAATTAACTATTTAATCGCTAATATTGACGTCCATTTGCACATTATTCGACATTGACGAACGGACCTGCAACACTAAGGAACACCAAGCACTAAGGAACACCAAGAAATAACCAGAGGATCATACACAATATTAGGGGACACTAAGGAGCAACAAAAGGTTTCTTCTCTAAGGATTGAGCTCTGCTTGACCCAAGGGATCTCCGCTTGTGAGTGCTCTTGCTTGAAGCGTAAGGATGGCCACAAAAATCATAACAGGCCTTTCTGACAACCGTACTTTTTAGTTTAATTGGTATCAAATATTTTTGTTTAATAGAAATTTATACTTTATACTTTTATTGGTATCAAATATTTCTATTTGATAGAAATTAATACTTTATACTGTAGATGGTATTAAATATTTCTATTTAATAGAAATTTTTACTTTATTTTTTAATTGGTATCAAATATTTCTATCTAATAGAAATGTATACTTCATACTTTAATTGTTATCAAATATTTCTATTAATAGAAATTAATACTTTTTACTTTAATTGGTATCAAATATTTCTATTTAATAGAAATGTATACTTTATACTTTAATTGATATCAAATATTTCTATTTAATAGAAATTTATACTTTATACTTTAATTAGTATCAAATATTTCTATTTAATAGGAATTAATACATTTTACTTTAATTGGGTATCAAATATTTATATTTAATAGGAATTAATACTTTTTACTTTAATTGGTATGAAATATTTCTATTTAATAGGAATTAATACTTAATCCTTAATTGATATCAAATATTATATTTAATAGGAATTAATACGTAATACTTTAATTGATATCAAATATTTATATTTATAGGAATTAATACTTAATACTTTAATTGGTATCAAATATTTCTATTTAATAGGAATTAATACTTAATACTTTATTGATATCAAATATTTATATTTAATAGGAATTAATACTTTTTACTTTAATTGGTATCAAATATTTCTAATTTAAAGACATAATGTTCCACCCTATCTATTTGAACCATAGATGGGTTGATTGGCCGGCTGGTTAGTTGGTTGGTTGGTTGGTTGGTTGGTTGATTGGTTGGATTCTACGGCATGTCAACCCTTGTTGGATTAAGTTATGCCGAAGACGTTTTGTTCTAATCATGTTTGATTCACATATTTTTAAAACTCAATTTTTCACACATTTTTAAACTCATGTTTTTTTTTTATTTAACTCATAGATGGAACCCTAAAAGGTATTAATTACCACTCCGGGTCAGAGTGGACCTGAGAATAATGGTGATGAAAGATCCAGAGCTTCAAAATTGGAATTCACTATAAGACACAGTTTAATGTCATACCCAGGATACTCCCATAGATGGGACTCTAACGGGGACTACTACTCCGAGTCAAAATGAAACTGGGAGCAATGGCAACGAAGGGGTACTCCACACTCCCTAGAGCTCCAGTATTGGAGCTGCACCATCAGACGCAGTTTACAGTCATAACCAGGACACTCTCAAAGATGGGATTCTAACGGGGACTACCACTCCGAGTCAAAATGAACCTGGGAGCAATAGAAACGATGGCATACTCCATACTCCCTAGAGTTCCAGTATTGGAACCGCACCATCAGATGCAGTTTAGAGTCATAACCAGGACACTCTCATAGATGGGACTCTAACGGGGACTACCTCTCCGAGTCAAAATGAACCTGGGAGCAATGGCAACGAAGGGGTACTTCCCACTCCATAGAGCTCCAGCATTGGAACCGCACCATCAGATGCAGTTTAGCATCATAAGCAACACATTCTTATATTTACAAGTTCGCTCTAGGTATTTGCTATTTTTTTATTACAGCGACAACAGTTCTTTTAAAATTTTTAATTTGTCCTTTATTACAATTCCCTTTAGACTCAAACAATGTTGTTATCTGGGTTTTTCTTAATGTTTTTTCTAAGTTATTTTATCTCGAATTTAATCTTTTTTTGGCATGATATCAATTTACTCACTTATTATCAAGCCGGCTCAAAACTAATGTTGTTGCGTTTGTGGTGTCTCAAGCAAGAGAAAGAACAGTCAAATACGTTGGTCACCGAAAAGTACACTCACTCATTTAACGACTTATTATCAACATAAGTCAAAACTTAATGTTGTTGGGTTGTGGTGTCTCAAGCCAAGAAAAAGAACAGTCAAATACGTGGTCACCGAAAAAAGTACCACTCACTCATTGAACCCGACTCAAAAATTATTGTTATTGCGTCGTGTGTCTTGAGGGGAGTTATCAGATACAATACGTGATATAAAGATGACGTATTTCAAGCAAGAAAAAGAACTGTCAGATACGTGGTCACCGAAAAAGTACCACTCATTTAAACGACTTATTTATTAACCCGACTCAAAACTTAATGTTGTTGCGTTGTGATGTCTTGTGATAAAAAGAGGATGTATTCAAGCAAAGAAAAAAACAGTCAGATACGTGGTACGAAAAAGTACCACTCATATAAATAATTATTATTGACTCGACACAAAACTTAATGTTGTTGCGTTGTGGTGTCTCAAGCCAAGAAAAAGAACAGTCATATACGCGGTCACCAAAAAAGGTACCACTCACTCATTTAACGACTTATTATCAACCCGACTCAAAACTTAATGTTGTTGAGTCGTGATGTCTTGAGGGGAGTTATCAGATACAAAGGGAGTTATCTGATACAAAGACGCGATATAAGATGACGAGGTATTAAAGCCAAGAAGAGAACAGTCAGATTCGTGGTCACCGAAATAGTACCACTCAATTAAGGATTTATCATTGACTCGACTTAAAACTTAATGTTTTTGTTTTGTGTTGTCTTGAGGTGAGTTATCAGAAATGTTGTTGCCGTCTGGTAGGAGTTATCAGATACAAATACGTGATATCAAGATGACCTATTCAAGCCAAGAAAAAGAACTGTCAGATACGTGGTCAACGAAAAAGCACCACTCACTCATTTAACG
Source organism: Doryteuthis pealeii (assembly GCA_023376005.1). NCBI lineage: Eukaryota > Metazoa > Mollusca > Cephalopoda > Myopsida > Loliginidae > Doryteuthis > Doryteuthis pealeii. The sequence continues at coordinate 69,631,981 of CM042169.1, forward strand.
ATTTAATATCAACCCGACTAAAAACTTAACGATGTTATGTTGTGGTTTCCTGAGGTGAGTTATCAGATACATGGCCGCGATACAAAGATGACGAGGTATTCATGTCCAGAAAAAGAAAAATCAGATACGTGGTCACCGAAAAAGTACCACTCACTTGATTAACGACTTTTTATCACCGACTCAAAACAATGTTTTTTTTTTTTGCGCTTTGGGTTTCTTGAGGGGAGTTATCAGATTCATGGACGCGATGTAAAGATGACAAGGTATTCAAGCCACGAAAAGAACAGACAGATCCGTGGTAACGAATAAGTACCACTCATTTAACGATTTATTTATTGACTTGACTTAAAACTTACGCTGTTGCCTGTGGTGTCTCAAGCCACGAAAAAGAACTGTCAGACGGGTCACCGAAAAGGTACACTCAAACGACTTATGATCGGCTCGTCTCAAACTAATGTTGTTGCCCTGTGGTGTCTCAAGCCAAGAAAAAACGCAGTCAGATACGTGATCACCCAAAATGTACCGATCAACGACTTATTATCGACTCGACTCAAACTTAAAGGTATGGAGGCGCGTGGGCTAGTGTTTAGAGTCGTTGAAATGGACTCGTCGATTCGAGTTCAATTCCTTCCATGTCCAGGATTTGAACTCGGGGCGACGAGTCCATTTTCCATGACTTTAACCATTACAGACGCGCTTCCTATGAGTTATGCAATATAAGTTATTGATATTTGAAGCCAAAATAAGGGTACTTGTCTGGGTTGGAGTGTCAGCGATTGTTATTTGTTGAGTTTTACTTCAACTAAGTTTGGAGGAGCGTGGTGTCATGGTTAGAGTCGTAAAAAATGGACTCGTCGACGGTTCAATCCTGGACAAACTACAGTTCACATAGCACTAATACCCTTGGGAAAGGTATGAATCCATATTATTCTCCCTCCAGCTATTGGTTTAAATAGTAGGGCAGACTGGGTCCTTCAGCCTTGGGTAGGTAACCAGTCTAGGTGGGATAACTCTGAATTCAAAATTCCTGAGATCGGTCGTTGATTGGTTTGTGGCAACCTGGATACACCAATCTTCCTATCGACTGTGCCAAAAACTGTGGATGGCCCAACACAAGCCGTCACACTATAAACAAATCACTGTGTGGATGTTCATTGTATGAACACTCATACGTCGATCGACGCGAGAATCCATCATGTGTGCAAGGTATCAACCACCTCATCTCCTAGGTATGCACAGATAGCATCACCATTATTATTCTATATGGAAGTATTTGGCATTAAATAACCCAAGAAGTTTGACACGCTATTTAACTCATACCTTATACCAATCTTTCTCCCAATAGATTAAACACATTCACCTCCACGTTTGCGCGTACATTTGTGAGTGTTTGTGGGGGGGTATTTGCCTCATTCCCCACTTGTATGGGCTGGGCACAAGGCCTCGGTTTAACGTGGGCCCACCCACAAGCCGAAGCTCATGGGTGGGAAAGAACAAAAATTGCGTCGATCACTTCGGCATTCCACCTCAAGAGGGCGCTCAGGCGCTGAGCAATAAACCAGCCCTGCCCTTTAAATCAAGGGGCAGGTATTGCCTGGGGGGATAGCCCCTTGGGATCGACGCTATTAATTTAACACGACCGGTCCAGTGGCCGAAGCACACTGGGTTGGTAGTGTAGTGATATCATTGTTGTGAGTGTGTGTGTGAGTGTGTGTGTGTATGTGTAAGTGAGTGAGTGTGTGTGTGTGTCTTTGTGTGTGTATGTGTAAGTGAGTGAGTGTACGTGTGTGGTGTCAATGTGTGCGGTGTGTGTGTGTTTGTATGTGTGTGTATGTGTGTGTGAATGAGTGTGTGTGTGTTTGTGTGTATTTGTGTGTCTGTGTGTGAGTGAGTGAGTTAGTAAGTGTGTGGTGTGTTGTGTGTGTGTGGTGTGTGAGTATGAGTGAGTGTGTATGTGTTTGTGTGTTATTGTGTATGTGTATGAATTAATGAGTGCGCGCGCACGTGTGTGTGTGTTCGTGTTTATTTGTGTGTGTGAGCTAGTGAGTGAGTGTACGTGTGTGTGCGTGCGTGATGAATGTGTCGTGTGTATGCGTGTGCGTGTTGTGTGAGTGTATATTTATGTGTGTGTGGGTGAGTGTTTGTGTGCATGTGTGTGTATGCGTGTATGTGTGTGTGTGTGTGTGTGTGTTTATGTGTGGTGTGTTGTGTGATTGCTTTGGTAATTGCTATTAATCAGCTTTACGTACATAGAAAGTATTCGTTCGAACGTAATGTCTTAAGTTAGAGACAATAATTCGTTTCAGTGCAGCAAAAACTTAATTGTCCAGAAATTAATCCCCATTATTAGCAACAATAACAGAACCACAGGCTGTTAAATCTACTGTTAATGGCTAGTGAGATCAACCTTTTCCTCTCGACCCGACAAATTTCTTGTTTAGAAACTTCCGTGTCTGCTAGCATTATTATTATAAAGAACATGTTGATATTAAATTTATACAATCATTGTCTTTTGTTACAATTCATGAGAGGTCATGATGTATATACTGGCTTCGAATTCACGCGCCTAAATTCGTGTATGATAGTAGTGGGTATGTTTCATACACAAAGCGATGTATATAGTAGTCAGCCTTACGACTACTGGACTTCAATAACAACAGATACGTATGTAGAAAATATAAGACCCGTGTTTATTTTTCTTCGGTGTGTGGTAGGCGAGGGGCGCAGAGCTTCACAATGAGTGCCCGAGGGTGTTTTGTTGACGGGAGACGTGAAGTGTCCTTTCCGCTACCGGGCCGGCGTCTGATCCTGTCGGCTTGACCCTCTGGCTTTTGTATTGACAACACGCCTACACATTTTTTATCTTTTTGATCTGATAACGGACCTTTGTTATATATCTCTTTATCTTCACCCTGCTTCCTTGACCAGAAACTATCTGTTCCGCTTTCTCTTTCTTTTTAATATAATATTTTTTATCTTTTCTTTGTCCCTCAGCCGGAATTTCCATATTCCGGGCGAGGACAATACAACAATGATTTGTGAACATACACTGTAGTTAGGATTTAAATTGAGGTCTGTCGATTTAGAATAAGGGAGTCCATGGAAAACAACAGGGACTGTTGGTACTTGACCCTTAGAACGACACGTTATAGTTTAGATTAGATTCGACCTACCTTTGAAATGAGAAAGACGTGCTTGTCTTCCTTCCCGGGTCATATCATACTTCGTGGTGGAATGGATGGAAATCATAGGCTCATGAATAATAAAACTTGACCAAGAAAACAAACTCTTGTAGTTGATTATTGAAACAAGCGATGTCCAGCCCAGCCGAGCCCAGCCAGAGAAGAATTATCAAGGAGGAAGAAACCAGCAGATAAGTCAACTGTAGCTAGAATTGAAATTGAGGTATGTCGGTTCAGAATCGGGGAGTCCATGGAAAACAACCAGGGACTGTTGGTAACCCGTGACCTTATATATATATATATATATATATATATAATATATATATATTATATATATATTATGAGGATATGAGGATTGGAATAAATCCGATGGGATGTTGTTAAGAAATAAGGAAAAAAGTGTGGAAAAAAACAACTCAAACAAGCAGATGCAGGAGAAATATTTCGTTGCATATTGTGTGCGAATTCTTCGGCCGAGAGGGAAGAGGTCGGACTGCTGGAAATAAAAGACTGAAGAAGTCGCACTCAATGTGCAACGAAATGTTCCTCTTACATCTGCTTGTTTGAGTTGTTTTTGTCCAAAGTTTTTCCCTCTATTCTTAACTACATTCTGTCGGATTTATTCCAATCCTCCTATGTTCTTATATATATATATATATAGCAGTCATCCACTGACACCGGGTTTAAGTTGTTTTTGTCTAAACTTTTTCCATCTATTCTAAACCTCATATATAATTATATATATAGTATAGAGAGAGAGAGAGAGAGAGAGGAAAGAGAGAGAGAGAGAGAGAGAGAAGGGAGATAAAAAGATTATATATATAATAGAGTTCTTGTGTGCTGTATGCGTTGTTATGTGTGTGATAATATGAATAGAATTGTTTTCTTCTTTAAAAGGTTAATACAAAAAATGTACCAATCTGAACTTTATGAGGTTGCAGAGTGTAATTTTTATACGAGACAAACTCTGCAGTACGAATAAGGAATATTATGTTGGGTAAATATTTTAAGTGGCTAAGACTTCCTGCTTAGATAATCAACATTGAAATTCCAGAACAACTTATTCCGTTTTGAAATCGATAGTTACCCAACCCTTTTACGACGGGCCGGATGTGACACAAGATTGCAAGTACGCAGTATACAGCGAGGAGTAATGGATCTGAGAGACTAGGAACCATATGACCTTTAGGTACCCCTTTTTGATCTCGATTCAGAAGGACATATTTTTCATTTACACCGTCAATATCCGGTTGTTTAGGGGTTAGGGTTAGGGGTTTGGCTTAGGGTTAGGGGTTAGGATTAAGGTTTAGTTTTATAATTAAAAACTCTAAAAATCGTCTGTTAACAAACAACCGGATATTGACAGTGTAAATGAAAAACATGTCCTTCTGAATCGAGATCGAAAAGGGGGTGCCTAAAAGTCATATGGTCCGAGACTAGTTTGCTAACCATTACCTTACGATCAGACACCCTTCCAGGCTGGAAGTATATAACTGTTTAAACCACCCTGCAATGGAATAAACTGTTTTTTTAAGTATATTTTTACCAACCCTTTTACCACGGTTCGGATGTGACACAAGGTTGCAAGTACAAGGTATGAATTGAGGATTAAACTCGCTTTTTAGTAGTAATAGATTTGAGTGACTAGTTTGCTAACCATAACTGCACGACGGGACATCCTTCCAGGTTGAAAGTATACAACAAATTCAACCACTCTGCAGTGGAATAAAACTGGTTTGAGGTATATATTTACCCAACCCATTTACCACGGTTTGGACGTGACACAAGGTTGCAAGTACGAGGTATGAATTAAGGATTAAATTCGGTTCTTAATAGTAATGGATGTGAGAGACTATTTTGCTAACTATTACTCAACGATGGGACACCCTTCCCGGTTGATAGTATGCAACTAATCCAACTACCCTGTGAATACTTTAAGTGACTAAGACTTCCTGCTTGGATAATCAACAGAACAACGATAACTTATTCCATATTGAAATAGATATTTACGCAACCATTTTATCATGATCCAGATGTGTCACAAGGTTGCAAGTATACAGCGAGGACTGAACTCGATTTTTAGTAGTAATGGGAGACTAGTTTGCTAACCATTACCTTACGATCGGACACCCTTCCAGGTTGGAAGTATGTAACTGTTCCAACCACCCTGAAGTGGAATAAAAGTGGTTAGAGGTGGATATTTACCCAACCCTTTTACCACGGACTGGATGTGACACAAGGTTGCAAATACGAGTTATACAGCGAGGACTGAACTCGATTTTTTGTAGTGATGGATCTGAGAGACTAGATTGCTAACCATTACCCCACGATGGGACAACATTTCCTGTTTAAAGTATATAACTAATTAAACCAAGCTGTAATGGAATAAAGTAAGTATTTACCGAACCCTTTTACCACGGGTCGGATGTGACACAAGGTTGCAAATACGAGGTATACAGCGAGAAATGAACTCGCTTTTTAGTAGTAATAGATCTGAGAGACTAGTTTGCTAACCATTACCTTGCGATCGGACACCCTTTCAGTTTGGAAGTAAATAACTGTTACAATCACCCCGCAGTGCAATAAAAGTGTGTTGAGGTAGATATTTACCCAACCCTTTTATCACGGACTGGATGTGACACATGGTTGCACAAGTACGTGTTATACAGAGGATTGGACTCGCTTTTTACTGTTAATGGATTTGAGAGACTATTTTGCTAACCAACACGCCAAGATGGGACACCCTTCCCGGATAAAAGTGTACAACTAATTCAACCTACCTCCGTGTAATGGAATAAAACTGGTTAGAAATCTGAGATTTCCTTTTCCAAGATCTGTTGCCATAATAAGTTTAAAGAATTCATTCTCTCCTATAATTTACCTATAAGTGGAGGGAGAGTAGTTAGAATCATCTGTGTCCCAAGGTTTCAGTACAATGCGAAATACCAAAAAGCTGCCGAGTCAAGTTCCTGTTGTTATGGTTTGGTGATAGTCGCATTTGTTTTGCGCGGGAAGTACGAAAAGACAAAGAAAAATTGAACTGAGAAGACAATGGATAAGGTAGACAGAGGGTCTGGTGTGACAAAGGACTTCCACTATACAAGCGGAAAATTGAACAAAGAGAGTGGAAAGGGAAGTAAGGACTTCCGGTTGAGGGACAAAGAGAAAGATTAAAATGCGTGGGCGGTCGTCAATACTTAAGCGGTCGTCAGTCAGCCCAGAGGCAGTCCGGAGAGAGACAGCCGACGAGAACGTACTTGACCGCGGTCACGCACCATCGCTGCCAGCGGGCAGTGAGGTTCATTCACCCCTCTGTGCCTGAGATCCCAGCAGTAGTAGTTCCCATTGTCAACGCCGTCACCCACACACACCACGTACAGCCGAGATGAGAGAAATAAAGTCAAATCTCCTACTACATAGAGCATGCCTTGTGATTTCATTTAAGCGACCACTAGATACGTCGTCTAGGGGTTAGAAACGATCTCCGCTGTATACCAGCAACGTATACGATTCAGAGTAGCGAAGAAGGGCTATGCAACACTGTGACGATAACCGTTGTGTATTTAGCGTCTATATGTTAATGATATACAGAAAGAAAATGGAAACCATTCATGGAACTTCGAACCGAATCCTTTATTCAATCCACGGGGGTAGACTGTTCTCATTCGTCAACCATGACCAGGTACAAATGTAAGCTGTGTTAATGATTCTATGTTACCGTCGCCCTTGGCTAGGATTGAACCTGCAGCCCAGAAATGACTGTCCTTTAGAAATGTATTAACCTACCACCTATATCCGTTGCGTCATGTGTCCAAATGGAGAAATGCCTAAGGAAGCCCAGAGGGCACATCGGCCTGAACGTTGTGATGATAATATTAAAAAGATGAGGACAATAATCCGAATAATACAAATAAAACAAATTATCAAGCCTCATTTAAAATAAAATCAGAGAAATAGTGCAGATAACAAAGATGAGGACAATAGTCCGAATAATAATTTTAATACAAATTATCAAGCCTCATCTAAAAAATTCAGAGAAATAGTGCAGATAAAAAAGATGAGGACAATAGTCCGAATAATAATCATAATACTAATTATCGAGCCTCATTTTTAAAAAAATATCAGAGGAATGGTGTAGATAACAAAGATGAGGACAATAGTCCGAATAATAATTTTAATACAAATTATCAAGCTTCATCTAAAAAATTCAGAGAAATAGTGTAGATAACAAAGATGAGGACAATAGTCCGAATAATAATCATAATACTAATTATCAAGCCTCATTAAAAAAAATCAGAGGAATAGTGTAGATAACAATAAAGATGAGGACAATAGTCCGAATAATCCCAATAATACTAATTATCAAACCTCATTAAAAATAATCAGAGAAATAGTGCAGATAACAATAAAGATGAGTGCAATAGTCGGAATAATACACATAATACAAATTATCAAGCCTCGTCTAAAATTTCAAAGAAATAGTGTAGATAACAATAAAGATAAGGACACTAGTCCAAATATTCCAAATAATACAAGCCTCATTAAAAAAAAATTCAGAGAAATAATGTAGATAACAATAAAGATGAGGAGAATAGTCGGAAAAATACAAATAATACAAATTATCAACCCTTATCTAAAAAATTCAGAGAAATGACTTCAGCATAAAATAATACAAAGGCCACCCAACCACCCAACCACCCAATCATCCAAACACCTAACTACCCAACCACCCATCCACCCAACCACCCAACCAAATATTCACCCACCCAACCACCCAACCATCAAAACAACCACAACCAACCACGCCCAACCAACCAACCAACCAAACAAACAAACATCTAACCAAACATCCAACCACTCACCCACCCACCCAACCAACCAACCAGCCATCCATCCACCCAACCATCCAAACAACCACCCAAACAACCACCAACCCAACCAAATCACTAATCCACCAACCAACAACCAACAAATAGCCACTCCCCCAACCCCACCCACTAACCACCCACACCCCAATCACCCACCCCAACCATCCAACTAACCAAGCATACCACCAACCCCCAACCACCCATCCAACCAACCAATTAATCAATCATTTAACGCAACAATAGGGACACGCGTAGAGAGGCATTAAACTTAATAGCTACCAAATTAAGACTCTAGGCGATAGTTCTTTTTTTTTCAAATTAGTCAAAGATGTTGATAACTGCTGGGCTACTGTATGTCGTGTGTGTGATTTTTCACCATATTTCTGACAGTGACAATCTCTAGCTTTCCCACTCGTTATAGGAGAAGCCCGTTGTTCTTCGACCACACCTCTACGCGGCCTGACCCCCACCCCCTCCAGCCACCGGCGTTTACTTTCCTTCCCAACTCGACTGAGCAACTCGACTTCCGGTGATCTGGATGAGTGGACTAATGACAAATAGAGAGATCAACGCGCGCAAAAGCGGAAGTGTGGGTAATGGGGAAGGGGTTTGGATGAAGAGGCCGGAGGGTGGGGGGTTAAAAGCGAAGGACGAAAGACTGATGGTGAGGGATAAAAGCTTGGAGGAGGTGGTGTGTGTGGGTTGGTGGGTGGTGGGAGACAAGTACCGGTTGGGTGTGGGGCTTCACGACAGTCATCTCTACAAGAATCTCGGAAGGTAGATAAGGAGAAAGGAATACATTTGAAAAGTGATTAGGAAATTGATTGCGTCAAGACATATGACCGAGTGTAGGCGAAAGCAATGAAGAAAGAATATGTTTGTAAAAGAATGACTACTGCTACTGCTTCTGCTCCTGCTACTACTACTACTACTACTAGCTGCTGCTGGTGCTGCTGCTACTTATAACAATAATAATAATAATAATAATAATAATAATAATAATAATTATTATTATTATTATTATTATTATTATTATTATAATAATAAAAGCGAAAATTGATAAGACCCAACGAAATAGTAAATGTAGACTTTGCGGTAATAGAGATGAGACTGTAAACCATATAATCTGCGAATGTAGCAAACTAGCACAACGAGAATACAAAATTAGACATGACTGGGTTGGGAAGGTGATCCACTGGGAATTATGCAAGAAATTAAATTTTGACCATACCACAAAATGGCATATGCATAAACCAGAATCTGTTCTTGAGAACGAAACACATAAAATTCTCTGGGACTTTAAAATAAAAACGGATCACCTTATCCCAGCAAAAAGACCAGGCCTAGTGTTGATAAACAAAAAAGAAAGAACTTGTCAACTGGTGGATTTTGCAGTGCCAGCAGATCACAGGGTGAAGCTAAAGGAAAATGAAAAAATGGACAAATATCTGGACCTTGCCAGAGAACTGAATAAGTTATGGAATATGAAAGTGAAAGTGATACCAATTGTAGTTGGTGCACTTGGAACGGTCCCAAAAAGATTGGAAAAGGGTTTGGAAAGTTTGGATATCAGAGGAAGGATTGAAACCATTCAGAACACTGCACTGCTGAAATCTGCCAGGATACTCAGAAGAATCCTGGAGACCTGAGAAGACTTGCTGTCACTCAGACTCCAGTGAAAGACCATCAGCTAATGCTGATGTGAAAACTCAAAAGGAGTAAATAATAATAATAATATTCTATATATTTCTATATCTATCACACTACCTAAAATCGTCATTACATAGAATAAATACACTCAACATTTGAGCATACAATGTCCTCATTGACAGTCCTCATTGGTTTTTAAAACAAGTTTTAATAAATACATACCTGGTATTATCTATCTATAAATAGTTTGTTTTATTTTATTATATATTTAAAGTTATCAGAACTAAGTTTCCATTTCAATCTTTTTTTTTTACTCCTTTAATGAATTCATTTTATTTTTTACTCCTTTAATAAATTTGATGATTTTACTTTACTTATGATACAAACTCTCTGATATTAAATTTTCAACTCCCATCCGCTCAGGCAATATTTATTTTACGTCACCCAGCGGGCGTTTTTTATTTTGCAAGTCTATTAATAGTGGAGATTCGCTTCTGGTTTTTGTCTGTAGCAAAAACTACGTCACTGCTTACGTCACTATATCCGAAATCGTCATAACATAGAATAAATACACTGAAAATTTGATAATGCAACATTTGACAGTCCTCATTGTTTTTTTTAAAACAAGTTTTAATCGATACATCCCCAGTATCATATATTTATATGTATGTTTTATTTTAATAGATATTCAAAGTTAATAGAACTTAGTTTCGATTTCAAATTGTTTTATTTTTTTTACTCCTTTAATAAATTTGATGATTTCATGATTTATGGTTCAAACTCTCTGACATTTAATTTTTAACTTCTACCTCCTCAAGTAATATCTTTCAAAAAATTATTTTTACATAGCCCGGAGGGTGTTTTTTTTTATTTTGCTATATTAATAAGGGAGATTGTCTGTATTTCTGTCTGTAACAAAAACTACGTCATACCTCTTCGTCACAGGTTACGTCACAATATCTTATGCTATATACACCCAAAATTTGAGTAAGCAATTTTTAAAATTGTTTTTTTTACTCTCGTCCTTTTTTTTTTTTTACAGTAATAAACAGTTAACTAAAAAGTTTAGAAAGAAATAAATACCTACGATTTTGTGTAAAACTGATGTGGAAAATATTCAAAATAATTGTTTGATTATTACATGCACGCAACATTTTATTTGAGAGGGACGAGGCTCAGTTTTCATTTCAAATTGTTTTTTGTTTTTTTTTACTCCGTTAATAAATATGAGGATTTTGCTTACTTATGATACAAACCCTCTGACATTTAATTTTTAACTCCCACCCTCTCCGGCAATGTCTTTCAAAAATTACTTTTTACGACGCCCGGAGAGTGTTTTCTGTTGCTAATAATAATAATAATAATAATAATAATAATAATAATAATAATAATAACAACAATTTAGGCCTGTGGATATACCATATTTTGATAATTTAATTATTACAGCAGTTGATATGTTTACTTAATAGCTATTGGGATTAGTTCAATAAATAAAACGTATAATAATGTAAATTTAATTCTCTCTCTGTGTCTTTTAATGACTCTCCCCACCTCTCTCTCCCTCTCTCTACCCCTCTCTCTCTCTCTCTCTCTCTCTCTCTCTCTCTCTCTATCTCTCTCTTTCTCTCTCTATTTTTCTATCTATTTATCTTTCTATCAATCTCTTTCATTTTGCACATATATCATGTATACACTCTTTGAATCGTTATACCTCCATTTTAAACGGTTAGTCAAATCTGTAATAGAAAAAACGTATTATTAACTATTAATATTTAAAGAGAGTATACATGATTTTGGGACACCCTGTATATTTTATACACACAATTTTATTTTCTTTCTTTCTTTCTTTCTTTCTTTCTTTCTTTTTTCTTCTCGATCGGGATTGTGTAAAAACCTTGACATACGCGTGAAAAATCCTCAGATTCTAATCAGTGTCATTGCATGTCTATAAACGAAGTGAATCTCTCAAACGTCGAATGATGGAGAAAGAGTGGGATTTCAAATAAGAAAGAGAGAGAGGGGGAGAGAGAGAGGGGGGGGGAGAGAGAAAGGTGAGAAGACAGAGATAGATAGAAAGAAGAGAGAGAGACAGAGAGAGAGAGAGATCAAAGGTATCAAGGTAAACAGAGAAAATGTATAAAAATAGAGAGAGAGAGTGTCTGTTTGTGTGTGTGTGTGTGTGTGTTGTGTGTGTGTGTGTGTGTGTGTGTGAGAAAGAGAGAGAGAGAGAGAGAGAGAGAGAGAGAGAGAGAGAGAGAGAGAGAGAGATACTAAAGATTTAAATGAAGAGATAGAATTATAGCAAAGGAGGAAATATAGAACAAAGAGCTTATATCTGTCTGTCTGTCTCTTTCTCTCTTTCTTTCTTTCTTTACATTAAAGAAAGAAAAGAAAGAGAGAAAGAGATAGACAGACAGACAGATAGACAGAGATAGAGACCAAAGCTTTAAATGAAGAGGTAGAATGATTGCAAAGGAAGGAATGTAGAAAGGAGAGCTTATATTTAGAGAAAGAGAGACATACACAGAGAGAGAGAGAGAGAGAGAGAGAGAGAGAGTGAGACAGGGGAAGGGAGGGAGGGAGAGAGAGAGAATGAGAGAAAGATAAAGAGAGAGAGAGCGAGAGAGAGAGAGAGAGAGAGAGAGAGAGAGAATGAGAGAAAGACACAGATATATATATATATATTATATATATATATATATATATATATATAGAGAGAGAGAGAGAGAGAGAGAGAGAGAGAGAATGGGAGAAAGATGAAGAGAGAGATAGAGATACATAGATAGATAGGGAGAGAGAGAGAGAGAATGAGAGAAAGATAAAGATATATATATATATATATATATATATAATATATATATATATATATATATATATATATATATAGATAGATAGATAGATAGATAGATAGATAGATAGATAGAGCGAGAGAGAGAATGGGAGAAAGATAAAGAGAACATAGAGATAGATGATAAATAGAGAGAGAGAGAGAGAGAGATAGAGAGAGAGAGAGAGAGAGAGACGAAAGGTTTAAATGAAGAGCTAGAATGATAGCAACGGGGACAATATAGAAATGAGATCTTATATGTAAGAATGAATGAAGAAAGAAAGAAAAAAAGAGATATTGTGTGTGTGCCTGAGAGAGAGAGAGAGAGAGAGAGAGAGAGGAGAGAGAGAGAGAGAGAGAGATAAAGAAAGAAAGAAGAAAGAAAGGGGGACGGAGAAATTGGGAGAGTGAAAGAGAAACTCCAATACTGATAGGAGAAAGACGAGTGATATTTCTAGGGTTATCGACAACATTCGAGCTGCGAACGTACTCAGTCAATATCACAAAGTGACTTTTATATTGAAAAGCTTCCCTCTCACTGAAAGATTGTGTCGGCTAGCCCTCTTGTTCAGACACGAGTTACTGCCAGTCTAAATCCAAACTAATCCTGCTTAATCAGGTTTCAGCGAACAATTGACACTGGGGCCATCGCTGAGTTGTCTGGGGCTTCTCAACTGACAGGGGACCATTCAAGCTTCCTCTTGAAGCCAACATATTTCCTCGTTTTATTCTGTAACGCGAATGGGGGACACCGAGAATCCTAGGGTTCTTCACCAAATGAAGAATTATGAAATAATTAGCGAACGGGGAGCTTGATAGGCACTGGAACCTTTTGTTAGAGAGATTCTCATCTTAGCTCTGACTTTGTGGTTGAGAATGTGTCATATTTGTCTGTGCAATCCCGGGGTGCATAGTTCGGGGCGAGTTAGACTTTTCTATTTACTATGCCTTTGTTAAGATCGTAGGGCGCCATGAATAGTGTGAGCCCTAGGCGGTTAACTCTTGAAATATTGATCAAGGACGAAGATGCATAGCTTCAGTAATCAAACGATGAAATAAAGAAATTATCCAGAATCACGAAAGCTGGATTTTACAAGGATATTTCTATCCGGTTAAAATAATGATAAAATTGAAACTGCCTAAATCTTTGTCCATTACTATATTTAGAATTCATAATATTTATATATTAATACTCATGTTCCTTAATTGTACGACCGTTATTATTTGGATGCTCCGCAGAAGACCTGGAAGAGGCAATGATCGAAAAGAATGATTAGCAGGAGATTATTATTATTATTATTATTATTATTATTATTATTATTATTATTATTATTATGCTCCTTTTGAGTTTTCCCATCAGCATTAGCTGATGGTCTTTCACTGGAGTCTAAGTGACAGCAAGTCTCCTCAGGTCTCCAGGACTCTTCTGAGTACTCTGGCAGATTGCAGCAGTGCAGTGTTCTGAATGGTTTCAATCCTTCCTCTGATTTCCAAACTTTCCAAATCCTTTTCCAATCCTTTTGGGACCGTTCCAAGTGCACCAACTACAATTGGTATCACTTTCATGTTCCACAACTTTTTCAGTTCTCTGGCAAGATCCAGATATTAGTCCATATTATTATTATTATTATATTCTTATCGTTATCATCTTCCAACACCTCTAGTTAAAAATGAGACCGTCCAAGTGTTCCAAGATGAAATGCAAAATGTAAATCCTGATCTGTTGCTGTTGCCGCGATTTGTTATTCTTAGGAGTAACGTCACCTCAGCTAAATTATGGAACATTCCGGTTTTGTTATAAAGAAAGAAAGGGAAAAAAAGAACATGCTACACAGAGTGAAAGAGCGAGTTAAATGAAAGATCATTATACTTTTTTTTTGCATACTGAACAATTTTCAATAGCTCTTAAAGTACATATCAAACGTTGTAATAATTAAATTAATTACTGTGGTATATCCATAAGTTGATAGAAATATCCATCTATATAACTGTCTGTCTATCTGTCTCTCATCTTCTTTCTCTCTTCTCTCTCTCTCTCTCTCTTCTATCTAATATATTATATAATATATATATATATTATATGATGTCTAATTTTCAGTGTGTGTGTGTATATATTATATATATTATATAATATATATATATATATATATGTGTGTGTGTGTGTGTGTGTGTGTGTGTGTGAGAGAGAGAGAGAGAGGCTACGTAAAAGCGTATACATCGTGAGGGAGGAAAATTTTATTAAAAGAAATTAGGGTACCCTTATAAATAGATATTTAATCTAAGTGATATAATTCTTTTTTCGATCAATTTTCATCGGAGAAATACATTGATAGATGTTTGAACGAATGTTGGAATTGTTGTTGAGGAATTAGAGAATTACGAACCGTGCGCAGGGGTTCGAAAGTTTCTGGTTCCACACACACGAAAGGTTGAGGATTGAGGTATAAAAGAAACAATTTGTGGAACAGTTTTTTGTGTAACAAGGATTGGCTGGATTCTGGAGATGTACAGAGACTCAAGTTCTTGCAGCTGAAGTTCACTGCTGGAACCACTAAGGATGGAAAAACATGGCTGAAAAACGTGCGGAGGGGTTGCAAATATATATATATATATATATATATATATTATATATATATACCAACCCCACCGCACGCGAGCGATGTGACACACAGGGTCAATTTCTTAAGCGGAGTTCAGCAGGTTTGAAGAGTTTTCAGAGTCTCCTTGGTTCTGCCTAAGAAGGTTAAGAGCCCGGTCTGCCCCTACTAGTTATCCATAGCTAGAGGGGAAATGCAATTACCACGTCCAGGATTTGAACTAGGGGTGACGAGTCCATTTCCCATGACTTTAGCCATTATACCACGCGCTTGCGACAAAATCCTATATGTGTCATATATATGTCTATAATAATTTTTGGTATTAGGTGATTGATTTGTAAGGTTGTGAGTACGAGAAGTACTTGAAAAATAATGAGAAAGAGAACTATGCGTTAAAATAGGATTGTTTTCCCTATTCAAACAATTAACTAAGAATTTCTAAACTAATTAAAAAATAAAAATTATATAACAAATCATAACTAATATCAAAAATTTCGGAAAAAGTATATCGTACCTCTATTTCCTCTTTTTATAATTTTGTATGCATAATTGATGAATTGAAAACGAATGGATGCAAGATATAAAAAATATTTTGATTTTAGTTAATTATCGCATATTGCCACCAATGATCTTACGGAAAGTGCGACTAGTAACCTCACTACCATATCTAATGGCTTTTAATAGGCAGGCCCCAGTCCGCAAGTAAATTCAAACTTCCTGGACAAGGCTACAGTTCATAGCTTAGTCCAAATAATCCGCACTCAAAACCTTGGTTAGGCAACCAGTCTAGGAAAATAAACTCTTAGAACCTGGTCTCTACTGAAATAACTCAGTTCAGTGTGATCATTTCAATTTTTTTAAAAAATAATCTTAAAAGAATGTTGGCGTCTGTATAAAGTATTCGAGGTCATTCTAAAAACTCATTAGGTCCGATTGTATGCACAGCATAGTGAGTCTATCCCCTTGTTAGAGCTAGACCATAGAAGATATTGTTGTTGAGCGAAGTGAGCCCACGCAACCGTCTCACCAGCATGATTTATCGAACAGTTGATTACCCAATCTGGATTACTAACATGAATACGCTATGTAGACGGAGACCGGTATCGAACCCGGAACCTTGTGATTCCTAGAACGAGACGATTTTTTTGCCTACGTTTCAAAAATATTGCAAACATTTGACTCACAAACGTGATTTGTTTTTTTCGATTTAAAAGACAGGGCCAGTTTTATTGCACGGTGCCTTAGCTGCACCTAAAGGGGAATGCCGCTAGGATCTACACATTTTGAGAATTAGCCATCACATGTGTTGGATTATGTGTGGCATATAAGAAATGCTACAATACACCACTTAAATTTATAGACTAAGCGAGGTCACCTGGTTTAAGCCTCAGCCAATCAACAGCCCGACTGCGTGGCTGGTTGATTACTTAATCACTGATACTGAGAGACGTCCATTTGCAGTCATTGATGAAGGACTTGCAATACTGAGGAACACCGGGAAACAACCAAAGGATTATTTACCAAGGATTTCCACCGGAAAAAAGTTCTTGCTTGAAACCTAAAGCATGGCCCATAAAATCGTAACAGCATGAGCTTCGGTTTGTGCGCGGCTCCCCTTTTAAAAATATATTATGCTGAGAGGTTGAGGTAAGTACCCCCTTCTCTTAGACCAGTTTAAGTGTCAAGCCATAAGAAACATTAGTTGACGAATTGTGCCTTACGTTGCCAAAATATTGCAAAACTTTTGACTCACCCAAGTAATTTACCTCCTCGATTTAAAGAGACAGGGCTAGTTGCATTGCCCGGTGCCTGAGTTGCACCAAAAGGTAAATGCCGAGCGGATTCAAGCATTTTTAGAATTGACCATCGCATGAGTTTCGGTTTGTGCGTAGCTCCCTACCAAATAGACCTTATGGTGAGTGATTGAGGTAAATACCTCTCTCTCTCTTAGACCAGTTGTAGTGCCAAGCTATTAGAAACCTTAGTTGTCGAATTGTGCCTTACGTTTTCAAAAATATTGCAAAACTTTTGACTCACTGTTTTAAAATTCAATCCTAAATCTGATTAAAGGTTTAATTTTCAACTTCCTTTTATTCATAAATATTTCAAATGGAAATTTAATAGGAGTGGAATGAAGTTGAAGTGTTTTGGCCTCTCAATTATTGAAGATATTTAATGCGTTACTTATCTCTGAATTTAGGAAAATATCTTTTGAGAATGAAATGAAATATTAATGACATGTTGAAAGGTTTCAGATAATTTGAAGGTTTTTGCGAAAAACATAGATTTTCCTTTACAAATTAAATGTTCGTGATTTATATAAAAGATTATTATGTGTCATCGTAAATATGTGACACCATTAGTAATATATATATATAATATATATATATATATATATATATATATATATATGTGTGTGTGTGTGTGTGTGTGTGTGTGGTGTGTGTGCGTGTGTGTGTGTGTGTGTGAGAGAGAGAGAGAGAGAGAGAGTGTGTGTATGTCGGGTTCGATCCCGGCTAGAAGTAGATGTTAAAATGTCGAGCCGCACTGATGAGAAGTAAACTTCGAAACGCGTGTCTGTGGATGACACACACACACCACACACACACACACACACACACATATATATATATATATATATATATATAATATAATGAATAGAGAATGACAAAATGAGAAAAGTATTGGCATGAAGGTGCTCAATGCTAATAAAGCAGAGCAGATTTATAAATCAATGGTAATATTATGGTTTTACACTCCTAACTTGAAGTTTCATGGTAATCCAATCATCAGATGAGTCCAATGGTTGAGATGTTAAAAACCAGTCGTGAAATGATTGAGATTTAAAAAAAACAGGGATTTTTAAAATCTCAACCATTTCACGACTGGTTTTTGAGATCTCAACCATTGGACTCATCTGATGATTGCCAACTCAAGCGTAAACGCGACGCTCTCCTATATATATGGGATGGAGCACTCTATGACGGCTTTTACATACAAAGCGATGTGTGTATTAAAAACAGTTAGAATCCCCTTCTC
This sequence comes from Doryteuthis pealeii, assembly GCA_023376005.1. Classification (NCBI taxonomy): domain Eukaryota; kingdom Metazoa; phylum Mollusca; class Cephalopoda; order Myopsida; family Loliginidae; genus Doryteuthis; species Doryteuthis pealeii. Next base: position 69,650,144 of record CM042169.1, read on the forward strand.
ATTCTATAAGTGATGACAGCCTAATGGTTAAGGATTTCAATTCCGGCTGTAGGTAGCTTACAAATGTCTACCCACACAAAAGAGACTTGATAAGACGAAATACATGTCTGTGGATGACTCTATATATATAATTTTTAGGACAGGTATAATTACCAACATAGGAACATGTATCATATTTCAATATGAAGCTGGTCCACTGTAGATCACATCCCTACTTCTTCATATAGTCACCGTTTCTCTCAATACCAATGTTCCACCTTCGAATGAGAACATGTATCCCTGCACCGTAAAATTAAGTTGACTGTTCTTTGAGCCACTTCCTCACTGCATATTTCATTTTCTCGTCACTGGAATAGTGTTTGCCTCTCTTCGGCCCCATAAAATAGGGTTTGAGAGGCAAACATTATTACATTGACAATGAATATATATATATATATATATATATATATATATATATATATATATATATATATGGCGTAAGGGATTAACTTGATTCATTGCAAAATAAAACTGCAGTAACTTGAAAAGATTGTTATTGAAAGTAAAATGATGCACGTGTCTATCACACACACACACGCATATATATATATATATATATATATATATATATATATATATATATATATATACATATCACAGAATAAGGTTGATGATTCAGATGATATCTAACTAGGTTTCTCCAAACGGATCATCGGGATAATTCTGACTAGTCAGAATTATCCTGATGAACAGTTAAGGGAAACTTAGGTAGGTATTCTCTATTTATTAACCCAATTGTTACTTGAATTTAAATTCGTAATTTTTTCGCATAGATTGGCCACCCATCAAATATATAGCTCCTTGGATGCTATAATATCTTACCCCAAGCACGGGGAATAAACGATTGATTCACCGAGTTTACCTCTCTTCAGGCCGCTGTATTTTATTAATGTTATAAAGATTCCATTTGATTTCCAGCCTCCGTTTGATTATATCTCCTTTATTAACATTTGTTAGATTACAACAATTATTCAATACGTAAAAATGCAGAACAATTTCCCAATGTATTATCATTTATAAAAAAATATTTAGACAGAGCAATATCGCACTACTTAGAGTTTCACGGCTACAATTGTCAAATGTCCTCTTTGGCTTCACGTATAATCCTGTGTCTTACATATTTTAATAATTAACACACACACACACACACACACACACATATATATATATATATATATATATATATATATTATATATATATATATATACTCGTAAATGGTAGATGAATGAACAAGAGAGAATGTATTAGAGTCTATTCACTCTAAAAAAAACTCCAGGTCCCACAATATCACTCACGTTAAGCAGTGATAAGTCTGTTCAATACTCAATTGGCCAATCACTTATGCAAAGCAGATACTGTAAGTAATTTGAGTCGGTATCAAATGACCCCAAATGGATTGATATACTGCAAAACAAAACACTGAATGCTTGGTTTAGTAACATGACTTTGTCTGATATTAAATGACCCAAAATGGGTTGATATACGGCAAAACATCAAAATGAATGCTTGGTTTAGTAAAATGACTTGATCCGGTATCAAAGGAACCAAAATGGATTGATATACGGCAAAACAACCAACTGAATCCTGAGTTTAGTAAAATGACTTTATCCGGTGTCAAAGGATTCAAAATGGGTTGATATACTGCAAAACAACATATTGAATCTTTGGTTTATCAATATGACTTTATTTGATATTAAATGACCCAAAATGGGTTGATATACCGCAAAACATCAAAATGAATCGTTGGTTTAGTAAAATGACTTGATCCGGTATCAAATGACCCAAAATAGAATGATATACTGCAAAACAAAACACTGACTCCTTGGTTTAATAAAATGACTTGATCTGATATTAAATGACCCAAAATGGGTTGATATACAGCAAAACATCAAAATGAATCCTTGGATTAGTAAAATGACTTGATCCGGTATCAAAGGACCCAAAATGGGTTGATATACTGCAAAACGACAAAATGAATCCCTAGTATATTAAAATGACTTGATCCGCTATCAAAGGACCCAAAATGGGTTCATATACCGCAAAACAACACACTAAATCCTTAGTTTATTAAAATGACTTGATTCAGTATTAAAAGACACACAATAGATTTATATATCACAAAATAACAACAGCAACGAATCTATAAAGACACATATAAAAGATAATTATAAAATATTTGCGATTCCAAACATGTCCACTAATATTCTTATGAGATAGACTTTTGAGTCACTGATCCCTTGAATGTAGAAAAATAAATAAGTGTCCGTGGGCGATGTGGGCGTAATCGGAGATAATATTCCCAAATCACGCAGCCTAAGCGATTAGAGCTAAACTCTTGTCTTGGATTATCTGTGGATTGGAAAGAATGAGAAATCGCAACGGATAATTCCCCAAAGAAAAAGCAAGAAAGAAGTCGATCCAAACAGGCACATGTTTACTGGTATTCTGCAATTGAAAATTTACCAATTGGAGTTTTTCATGGCGACCATGTTCATTTGAAACTTTATCTTTAAGAAGATATTCGCAAAGAAAAGCGCGAAAATAATCAGAGCGGGAATCTAAACACTTCAAGTATTTCTATGTTTATAATTGAATGACTTATTTTCTTTCTTTCTTTCGTTCTTTCTTTCTTTCTTTCTTTTCTTTTTTGCTTTCTTTCTTTCTTTCATGGTCGCTTTTATAATTTGTTTCTTTCTCTCTTTCTGCTTTCTTTTTTTTTTTTTTTTTCTTTTTTTTTCTTTCATTCTCTCTTTTGTCTTTCTTTCTTTCTTTCATGATCGCTTTTATAATGTCTTTCTTTCTCTTTCTTTCTGTCTTTCTTTCTGTCTTTCTTTTATTTTTCTTTCGTTCTTTCTCTCTATCTAATTTCTTAGTTCTTTCTTAGTTTCTTTCTTTGTTTCTTTCTTTGTTTCTTTAATAATCGCTTTTATAATGTCTTTCTTTCTGTCTTTTTGCTTTCATTCTTTCTTTTATTTTTCTTTCTTTCATTCTCTCTTTTTTCTTTCTTTCATGATCGCTTTTATAATTTCTTTCTTTATGTCTTTTTTGCTTTCTTTCTTTTATTTTTCTTTCTTTCTTTCTCTCTTTTTCTTTCTTAGTTTCTTTCTGCCTTTCTTTCTTTCTTTCTTTCTTTCATGATCGCTTTTATAATTTCTTTCTTTCTTTCTTTTTTTCTTTCTTTTATTTTTCTTTCGTTCTTTCTCTCTGTTTAATTTCTTAGTTTCTTTCTTTCTTTCTTTCTTTCTTTCTTTGTTTCTTTCATCTTTTCTTTCATAATCGCTTTATTTATAATTTCTTTCTTTCTGTCTTTTTTGCTTTCTTTCTTTATTTTATTTTTCTTTCGTTCTTTCTCTCTTTATGCTTTCTAAATTTCTTTCTGTCTTTCTTTCTTTCCTTCTTTCTTTCATGATCGCTTTTATAATTTCTTTCTTTCTTTCTTTCTTTTCGTTTCTTTTTCTTTCGTTCTTTCTCTCTTTTTTTCTTTCTTAGTTTCTTTCTGCCTTTCTTTCTTTCTTTCTTTCTTTCTTTCTTTCTTTCTTTCCTCCTTTCTTTCATGATCGCTTTTATAACTTCTTTCTTTCTGTCGTTCTTGCTTTCTTGCTTTCTTTCTTTCTTTTCTTTTTCTTTCGTTCTTTCTCTCTTTTTTCTTTCTTTGTTTCTGTCTGTCTTTCTTTCTTTCTTTTCTTCTTTCTTTCATGATCGCTTTTATAATTTCTTTCTTTCTGTCGTTCTTGCTTTCTTATTTTCTTTCTTTTGTTTTTCTTTCGTTATTTCTCTCTTTTTTCTTTCTTAGTTTCTTTCTTTCTTTCTTTCCCTCTTTCTTTTTTCTTTCTTTCTTTCTCGCTTGCTTCCTTGAGAGATGTTTTTTGTTTTCTTTTATTCATGATGGCTTTTATAATTATTTTCTTTCTGCCTTTATTGCTTTCTTTCTTTCTTTTCTTTTTTCTTTCTTCTTTTCTTTCTTTCTTTCTTCTTTCTCTCTCTCCTGTTCTCTTTCCTGTTTCTGTTTCCTTTAGAGATTTAGTTTTGTTTACTTTCTTTTATGATTGCTTTTAAAATGACTTTCTTTTTTTTTTTTCATTGTTGATTTTTTTCTTTCTTTCTTTCTTTCTTTCTTTCTTTCTTGCTTGCTTTCTTTTTTCCTTTTTTCTTTTTTTTTTCTTTCTCGCTTGCTTCCTTTATAGATTTCTTTTTTTTTTTTCTTTCTTTCAGGATTACTTTTACGATTATTTCATTCTTTCTTTCTTTCTTTCTTGCTTGTTTTCTTTGTTGATTTTATTAGATTGTTTTTACTTTCTTTCTTTCTTATTTTCTCTTTCTTTCTTTCTTCCATTATTGTTATCATATAACACAAAGAGTGCGCAGTATCACCAAATCAGTGATGTTATTGGCTTGGGATTCGGGAACCTTCTTGGACTCGATTACTCGATCATCCGATTACGACAAGATGGTTCACGAGCCCGACAAGAAATACGGAAGGCACATCGGCCGAAACGTTGGACAGATAACAATGAAGATGAGGAAAATAGTCCAAATAATAGAAATAATACAAAAACGTACGTAATTTTGCTCCCAGTGGCAATGAGACCCAATGAGACAACAAAGGGGAACAACTGATTGTTGGTCTTTTCCTAATAATTTTAACACGTAAAAGAATACACAGTATTGTTATTCTATTATCTATTAGTGTAATACACGATTAGTTGCGCTGGTTTTCAATAGGTAACGTTATGGTTTTGTTAAAATGCAAAATACTTCATCATCATTGTTGACATAAAGAAAATTATGTTCGCACCCTGGACATGAAACTAGGTCTATTGAAGCTATTTATTAAAGCATTGCCAATTGAAGGCAACTGTTTCAAGTACCACATTTTGGCATTTTCTGGCCTGTCAATTGAAAAAAAAATCAAGGCCTGTGTGTTTGATGGTCTACAGATTCTGGAAGTTATCAAAGATGAACATTTCATCGGGATAATGTCAGAACTCGAAAAGAATGCTTTGTTCTTGACAAGTTCTTTACCTTGTCAAAAAGATTTCTTGGAAATGCATGAGCAATGAATTACACTGAAATTGGATAATGACAAAATGCTTGATTGCAACATGAGCATCAAGTTCCATTTTCTACATAGCCATCTTGCTAACTTCTTGAAAAATCTTGATGTGGTCAGCTATGAGCAAGATGAATGATTCCACCAAGATTTGAAATTCATCGAGGAATGGTATCAAAGTATATGAGATGTAAATATGATGGCTGACTATGGACCATAAAGAGGAATTGTTCATATATTGAACACTCTTGGAAAAAAACATGTAGAATTTTTTACGTTAACTTCGTCGTATCGACAGCATGGGCTGTTTTGAAGCAAACCTAACTCAGATTTTCATAGAGACATCGTTAATAAATAAGATGTATTCTATGAATTAATGATTCTGACTATAATATAAATACTCATTGATAAACATGGGCTGTTTTGAGGCAAATCTAAGATCTTCATGGAGACATATATATAAGATTTATTCTATGTGTATTAATTAATGATTTTGACTATAAATTAAATACTCATTGATAAACTTACGTAATTCCTGAGGGTATTGTGACATAAGCAGTGACAAAAAATATGATATAAGTTCTGATTTTTCAAATGCTACAAAACATATTCATCACAATTTATTATGATAATAAACCCATTGTTTTTGTGTTCATGGTGGGTTACCTCATTTCTACAGTTGCCAGCAATCACGGCAGCTCATTTCCACTAATTTCTCAACCCGTCACAAAGACACTCCGACAACGTTGCATCGATACCAGTTATGCGAGTCAAAGAAGCATGACGTGGGCACAGAGGGCATCGAAAGAGCACCTGGCCGGAGATACATGTGGTAATCATGCAACTAATCCATATTAAAAATTAAATGTTTATGGAGCAGCTAAATAAACTAATATGTTTTGATTTTGGCTTAGTTCGAAGAATAAAATATAGATTCAAGTTATCATTTTAAAAAGTATCATTTATACTGTTTACCGAAAATAAAATCGAACCAACCCAGTGTGGTAAGGGTCCCATTATGTTGTGTGTTTTTTTTTTTTACAAAAATAAAATCTTTAAGTTACTTCAAAAATAAATACCAACTTGTGACAATAAATCAGGAGACACTCTCCAAAAAAAGGTAATAATAATTTTCTCTTCCTTCAATTTTTACCAAACGTTTCCTCGAATATGTGTACTTGAACTTTTTACACTGGGAATTAACAACGTTTACGTCAAAGATTCACCATTTATTTATTTTATATACTTTGTTTTGTTTTCATCATTAAAGAGTTTAAAAAATAATTCATTTAAACAAAAATAAATAAATAAATAAGAATAAAAAAGATAGATTTAATTTTTATTCATTCAAATGAAAATAAGGTTTTTCAAACGAAAGAGGAAAGGTTTTTCGTTTCTCTTTCTACATAGCCTCGTTTGGCACAATCACATCCTTTATTCTATTCAAAAGTCAAAGCATTTGGTTTATTTTCTATCCAGTAGATATCCGTTTATCACAATCATCATTACCTGATATCTTAATATAATGGAGATTTGGTGTCTATTTATAACTGAAACTACGTCATTGTTGTTGGGATTAATAAAAATAAAATTAAACCAAATAAAAGTTTTTTTGTAGTTTTTTATTAAAAAGTAAAGTTTTGTTTGGTAGATTATGAATTCAGGGGCGTAATTCTTTTTTTTTTTTTTTTTTTGACCCCAGCGAAATTTTAATGGAATAATAAAGTTCTATACTTAGAAGGGTAACAAGTGATTGTTCGTTTTCCTATTAATTTTAATAATGGAATTAGGATATACTAATAAACTTCTATACTTAAAGGGTAACAAGTAATTGTTCGTTTTTTCCTACTAATTTTAATAAATGGAATTAGGATATACTAATAACTTCTATACTTAAAAGGGTAACAAGTAATTGTTCGTTTTTTCCTACTAATTTTAATAATGGAATTAGGATATACTAATAAACTTCTATACTTAAAAGGGTAACAAGTAATTGTTCGTTTTTCCTACTAATTTTAATAATGGAATTAGGATATACTAATAAACTTCTATACTTAAAAGGGTAACAAGTAATTGTTCGTTTTTTCCTACTAATTTTAATAATGGAATTAGGATATACTAATAAACTTCTATACTTAAAAGGGTAACAAGTAATTGTTCGTTTTTCCTACTAATTTTAATAATGGAATTAGGATATACTAATAAACTTCTATACTTAAAAGGGTAACAAGTAATTGTTCGTTTTTCCTACTAATCTGAACACGTAGAAGAACACAGAGTATTCTAATACTATTATCTGTTAGTGTAATACACAATTAGTTGTAGTGTTGATTATCCACTACAAGATACAAAAACAAGATTGTCTGTCAGATTAGTTATTAGCCGATCGAATTTCTCTTATCACTGTTGATACTAATCAATAAGGTTCTTTTTTTTTCTGAAAATATTAAATTCTCTAACAATATGAATAATAAAACTAAAAGGAATAACAAAAAGAAATATTAACTGAAAAGTTCATAAGCGTGCAAAGAGATCTTTAAAAGGAAGGGTTGCAGAGAGAGAGACAGACAGACAGACAGAAAGACAGAAAGACAAAAAGAGAAAGAGAAAGAGAAAGAGATGTAGAGAGGGGAGGGGGAGAGAGAGAGAGAGAGAGAGAGAGAGAGAGAGAGAGAGAGAGAGAGAGAGAGAGAGACATACAGACAGACAGAAAAGAGAAAGAGAAAGAGATGTAGAGAGGGTAGGGACGATACATATAGATACATAGATATAAATAGCTTGAACTTTATAGATGAATAAATAGATAGATTGATAAATATGAACAGAGAGAAAGAGAAAGAGAGAGAGAGAGAGAATTGGAGCGAGAGAGAAAGAGAGATCATGGGAGCGAGAGAGAGAGAGAGAGCGAAAGAGAAAGAGCGGGAGTAAGGGGGCGAGACATATAGATAGATACATAGATATAAATCGCATGAACTTTATAAATAAATATAGATTTATAGATATGAACAGAGAGATATCGAGAGAGAAAGAAAGAGAAAGAGAGAGTGAGAGGGGTGAGAGAGATGGAGGGGGAGTGAGGGGGCGAGACAAATAGATGTATACATAGATATAAATCGCAGGAACTTTATAAATAAATAAATAGATAGATTTATAGATATCAACAGAGAGAGAGAGGGGGAGAAAGAAAGAGAAAGAGAAGAGAGAGATAGGGAGAGAGAGAGAGAGAGAGAGAGAGAGGCGAGACATATGAATATACATAGTTATAAATAGCCTGAACGTTATACTAAATAAATAGATAGTTTTATAGATATGAACAGAGAGAGCGATAGAGAAAGAAAGAGAGAGAGAGAGAGAGAGAGAGAGAGAGAGAGAGAGAGAGAAAGAGAGAAAGAGAAAGAGAGAAGAGAAAGCGAGAGGTGGGGACCGAGACATATGAATAGATACATAGATATAAATAGCTTGAACTTTATAGAAAATTAAATAGATAGATTTATAGATATGAACAGAGAGAGAGAGAGAGAGACAGACAGACAGACAGACAGACAGACATGTTAGCAAGGTAATCTCACTGACCAATCCTGGTTGGTGTAATTATGTATTTAGCAACACCTTCACACGAACAGGATGTGACGCGGGGTCAATTTCTAAGCGGAAATTAACAAGTTTGAATTGAGAGATTCCTTTCTCTTAGACCAGTTATTGTACCAAGTTTAGAGAGACCACCCTGCCCTACTATTACCCATATCTAATTGGATGCATACCTTTCCGCAATGTGAAAAGCAACCAGCCTCGTTCCGGATTTAAGCTCGTGTCTCCGTGTCTTTTTATGTTGCACTGTGTCCCTAATTTGAATAAAGTGATAATGTGTATGAAAAAATTATTATTTGTATACTGATCTCTAGTTTTGTTCTACTTGGAGAAGCTCGAATCTGGCTGAATGAGTACATTTTTTTCCTTATTTTATGTACATTATTTTGAACTAATGGCAGTAATGGGTACTCCAAACTCTCATATCTCTATAGCTGTTTGGTCTGTTGTTTTGTGTAGCGTAATAAACATGGTCTACGGGGAATTTGGGGATTGAAAATAAAACGGTTTTCTGGAGAAAGAGAGGAAAACGAAATAAGAATAGACGACCAGAAATAAGGGACGAAGAAAGGAAAATTGTTCTTTTTTTTACTACGCTTCGTGGGGGGCAGAGGGGGCTTTTTCCGGTCCCCTGTATGAGTTTCGCATAGTAGTATCGAACGTGGTTGACAATAGAATAGTTTGACCTTACCCTCTCTACCTCTCTCCTTCTCTCTGAAAAAGAACCAACGAGCCTAGAAAGGAATAAATCACCCCTTTGTGATTATACGTCTTGAGTATGTTGTTTCTGAACTAACAACGACTACTACTACAACTCGAATTTGGCCCTATGCAATATTTGCTTTATATATCACCCTTTTTTTGGTCATTTGATGCCAAATAAAGCGATTTATACACAACGACTGAGGTTGCATACAGTACTTGCTGTTGATTAAGTAGTAAGCCAATTAAGTATTAAACAGACTCATCACTGCTTAACATCGGTGATCTAGTGGAAACTGGTGTTTTCGTTGAAATTTGACCGTAATCATTCTTGTCGGAATCGTACTTACGAAACAAGAAAATAGGATTTGATTATAAAGAGGATGCATTTTCTATTTTAGCTTTGTAATAAACCGATCCCCCATTATTTGATCATTCTCTGCTGTTTTTAAAGATATGAAAGCAATTGTGCAAAACATGGACCAAGTAACCAATAAGCACCCAAAATCATCAACTTAATGAAAGGTTCATATTTGAACTCATCACCCGTAATTTTCGCTTCCAAATCTTTGTAAACAAATGATTTCAATCAGAAGTTTATAGAGATGTTGAACTCACAATAAATTAAATAATTAAATATTTGATACAAGTAATCAAATTAAAATTCAATAGCAAAATATTTTTTTTAATAAGTACGTTTTACGATGATTTAAAAAAAGACGAAATACATTTTTATACTAGAATAGTTTTTACTTAATCAGAAGAGAAATGCAATTATGGTGATTTAAATGAAAATACAGTTTTTATTTCCAAAATATTTTTATGCTTATTTAAATAAAATGATGTCATTCAGAAATTGTAGCACACAATTCGTAAAATTTGTTTTTGTCAGATACAATACAATTGCAAAAATAGTGTGTTCGTTTATTTTCAAATATTTGAAATCGAAACTTACCGGTGTTGAGTTAAAATATGAACCTTTCATTAACTTCATGATTTGGAGTGCCTATTGGTTACTTGGTTCCAAAACATTATTGTTGGTTGGTTGGTTGGGTTGTTTTTAATCTTTATGAGTACTGTCTTGAAAACAAAACAAAAAAAACTCAGGTTGCTTCCAGTACCTGCTGTTGCTTAAGTGGTCACCCAGTAGAATATTGAATTGATTCATCGCTGCTTAACCGACGCTTTCACCGTAGCTTGACCGTATATGCAGAAGTGTACCCTCACTGTCTTCAGTTTGACGTCACCAACTTTGAGTTCCCTTTTACTAATAACCCCTGGAATTTTGGGAGACCAGATCGATTCCTTGAGGGAGTTTTCAGATGGGTTGAAGATTCTCCAGGAAATACAATTTTAATTATAAAGATATATTGGACATTTTTTTCTGGCTTTAGCAATCATATTCAAGATATGGCACCAATTCGCTAGAGGTTTACTGAATACTCAGGCTGCTTCCACTACCTGTTTTTGTTTAAGTGGTTACCCAGTTAAATATTGAATTGATTCATCGCTGCTTAACCGATGCTTTCACCGTAGCTTGACCGTATCTCCAGAAGTGTACCCTCACTGTCTTCAGTTTGATGTCACCAACTTTGACTTCCCTTTTACTAATAACCCCTGGAATTTTGGGAGACCAGATCGATTCCTTGAGGGAGTTTTCAGATGGGTTGAAGATTCTCCGGGAAATACAATTTTAATTATACAGATATATTGGACTTTTTTTTTCTGGCTTTAGCAATCATATTCAAGAGATAGCACCAATTCGCTAGAGGCTTACTGAATACTTACAACAGTAACATGCGATGGCATTGACAATAGAATTGCGAAATATATCAGCCATGAGAATTATATTCCTAGCTAGGGGCTTCATGGCTTGCGGCTCAATGTATTAAAATGTGCCCTCTTTGAAAATAAGTATCTGCTCATTCTTTCTCTCAACACGTTAAGTACCAAATGCTATGTATGCTCTCTGATTACTTGCAGGGTCCAAGTTAGATTAATCTCCATTTTTCCTCTGAAAATATTGTACTCAATGAAAATCATTTTCATATATATATATATATATATATATATATATATATATATATATATATATAATATATATTTGAAAATGGTTTTAAAAAAGCGTGTGCATTGTGAGATGTTATAATAAATACAATTTCACAATTTTTTTTCTCCCTCTGAACAAGTTATCTTTTTTTCGGTCACGTCTCATCAGAGAAGCATACCGTGACACTAATGTTTGTACGAGGAATAATGTGTAAAATCCGCAGATGTGGAAGTAAATATATATATATATATATATATATATATATATATATATATATATATATATATATATATATATATATATATTACGTAGCAAAGTTCTGAGTACAGGCAGAGTTATTATCAACAATATTATTGTTGGAGGAGTGGTTGTTGGATCCGAATAACAGTAAATTGAAGGATTGTTTTTTGTATACAGAGTTCAGGACGTAATTTGCTGATCAATAAGGATTCAAGAATTGAAAGACGTAATTCGTTGTCAGCGGCCTCTAATATAGTGATTATTTGAAGTGAGCACATACGTGCACTCACTCCAAATAAACTTTTTCTTTATTGAAATGAGATACAATGTATGTGCACAGATGTAGCCGTGGCTCTAATATAGTGAACATTGAATGATTATAAGACGCTGCGCATGCAGGATTATCAAGTAGGTGACGTGTGATAGCGGAAGTGGAGGTTTGACTTGGTAGTTTAGTGGAATCTCACAATGCACACGCTTTTTAAAACCATTTTCAAATTTTGCTCGTACCACAATCTATTCACACACACACACACACACACACACACACCACACACACACATATATATATATATATATATATATATATATATATATATTAAGAAATTTGAAAAAAGAAATGTTCCGAAAATAGGATGAATTCATTTATTAATGTTTAAACATTTCGGTTTCATTAAACCTTCATCGGGATGTATCTTGGGGTGAAGAAAATGATGGATTTTTTTTATAGATGACAGGAGATGAAAATGTTTATAAAATCTTTTCTGTTGTTTAACTGTATTTGTTCAGCGTTATAATTTTTGAAAGACAAGTCGCGATCCACGCACGCGAAGATGTCATGACGCGTGACGCAACTCGAAGAAATGCATTCAACAAAAGACAAGAAAAAGTATTAATAGAATTATTTTATGAGAACAAAGGGAACAAAGTGGGAATGATAACTAAGTAATTAAATGAAGCCTGGTATTTTGAAGTTATTTAAGACTATTTTAGCTAGAAACGGAACATTTGTTTTTTCAAATTTTCGGAACATTTGTTTTTCAAATTTCTTAATATTGTCGGATTTATTTTCCATATTTACTCCCATATATATATATATATATATATATATATATATATGTGTGTGTGTGTGTGTGTGTAAATTATTTTCATATCTAGGGTAGGATATATGGTAGAATATATTGGTTCAATCCCGGCCCTCGCCAACTGAGCGTATAAATAGCACAGGGGTCTGGGCGGTAAAGTGAGGACCCGATGGTAGGTGTGGCGCGCTCCACCTCAGATGCTAAAATAATCTCCTTGGTCTAACGCTAGTGAAAAGCGGATAGACTCCCTCGTTGTCTGGCTGATAGCGACGAACTTATATATATATTTTTTGGGGATGTTTGTTTTTTAGAAGCATTGTTGAATAAATTATATATTATTATTTATATTTTTGCTTGAAGGCAATTACAATGCGTATATCGCATAAAATTCGATAATTATAGAAAATAATCATGGCAAGTGAATCTCGGCAAAGGATTGTTCGGTGTGTAGAACATCGTACAGACCATTTCGTCTTTATTAAGTCTCATTGACAGGTTAATTTCGCAAGGACTGTTCGGTGTGTATCGTAGCCGAGGCAGTATGGTCTTTGACTATGCATGCTGAGGTCCCGGTTTCTATATCTGTTGGAGGGAAATCGTTAGTATACATCGCATTTTCTTTTTCCTTATGAAACTTACAAATTTCTCCCGAACAGGCTTTATAATAAATTATATAATAAAAAGGCAATGAAAAAAATAATCTTAGGTTCCCAGTTAATATATGAGTTGATGTGGGTTGATCGGTAAAATGAAATTATCCTCCCTGAACCTGGATAACAAGGGTGGACAGTGGTGAGCCATATGTATGGCAGCAGGATTCTGCCCCCTACCACACCCCTGGGAAAAGTCAAAATGATTGTCGGCGACTTTTTACGACTACACCAGTCCCAATCCATTGCATTTTGTAGTTATCAAGCACTTTTTCTTTTTCCTTATGAAACTGTCAAATTTCTCCCGAACAGGCTTTATAATAAATTAAATAATAAAAAGGCAATGAAAAAAAAATAATCTTAGGTTCCCAGTTAATATATGTGTTTATGTGGGTTGGTCGGTAAAATGAAATTATCCTCCCTGAACCTGGATAACAAGGTTGGACAGTGGTGAGCCATATGTATGGCAGCAGGATTCTGCCTCCTACCACACCCCTGGGAAAAGTCAAAAATGGTTGTCGGCGAATTGTTACGACTACACCAGTCCCAATAAATTGCATTTTGTAGTTACCAAGCACTTTTTCTTTTTCCTTATGAAACTGTCAAATTTCTCCCGAACAGGCTTTATAATAAATTATATAATAAAAAGGCAATGAAAAAAAAAATAATCTTAGGTCCCAGTTAATATATGTGTTGATGTGGGTTGATCGGTAAAATGAAATTATCCTCCCTGAAAACTATAAAAACAAAAAAAAAAGTAAAAGATAGCCAATGGTAAGCCATATGTATGGCAGCAGGATTCTGCCCCCTACCACACCCCTGGGAAAAGTCAAAATGATTGTCGGCGACTTTTTACGACTACACCAGTCCCAATCCATTGCATTTTGTAGTTACCAAGCACTTTTTCTTTTTCCTTATGAAACTGTCAAATTTCTCCCGAACAGGCTTTATAATAAATTATATAATAAAAAGACAATGAAAAAAAAAATAATCTTAGGTTCCCAGTTAATATATGTGTTGATGTGGGCAGATCGGTAAAATGAAATTATCCTCCCTGAAAACTATAAAAACAAAAAAAAAAGTAAAAGATAGCCAATGGTAAGCCATATGTATGGCAGCAGGATTCGGCCCCCTGGCACACCCTGGGAAAAGTCAAAAATGGTTGTCGGCGAATTTTTACGACTACACCAGTCCCAATACATTGCATTTTATAGTTACCAAGCACTTTTTCTTTTTCCTTATGAAACTGTCAAATTCCTCCCGAACAGGCTTTATAATAAATTATATAATAAAAAGGCAATGAAAAAAAAAATCTTAGGTTCCCAGTTAATATATGTTTTGATGTGGGTTGATCGGTAAAATGAAATTATCCATTAACGGTTGATTTCATGAGGATTGTGATTGTGTCTATAGCTTTTGGCGATATCAAAACCTCTGAGTGTGTTGGGTGGTTGACATGAGAAACAGACTTGATAATGTATTGAGATGAAATCAATTGTAATCAAGTATGAAAAAAAGTTATTTAGTTGATAATCACAAACTTGGTGACTTTAAAAGACTTAAAAAGACAAACAGAGAAAAAGTAAGTGATAAAAAAGATTGAACAAATATACAGTGCTAAGAAAAATAATTTGCAAGGATATAAGGGATTGCACTAAAAGACGTAAGTAAAAAAAAATCTTTATTTTATTTTATTTTTTTGTTCTTTTTAAAATAAGTAATAAGAGGCTTATTTTAAGCCCAGCCGATAAAAAAAAAAAAAGATTTAAAAAAAATGTAAAGAAAAGACTTATCGAAAATAAAGAGAAAGTGATTTGTGTAATCTGGTCGAAAGAATAATGTTGCTAAAGATAATCCCCGATTTCATCTTGTTCGTAATTTACTCGAAACTGGTAAATTAATTGTTTGAAAAGGAGAAAATCACCTGTGTAATTGTTTGGTGTCAGATTCTTCTAAAACCGGATGAAATGAATTGTTTGATTTTTATTTGGCACAGGCAGACTGACAGACACAAACACGCACGCACCTACCTACGTACATATACATAGTCAAAGGCACAAGTATTATTATTGTTATACAGACACCACCCTGTCGGCTGGGACGTTAGAATGCACCGACTGCACCTCTGCAGAGGGGTAAGACTCCCCCAATGGGGCCACCTGTTGGCCGTGGATGAGCAGTTCATGACATGCAATATACCACTTTGGCCCTATCTTGGGCTAGACGTGCGTTCGGAGAGGCCCCCTCCAATCAATCGGCTGGTCACGTCAAGCCCTACCACCTATATGATTTTACCAACCCTATTGCCCTCATGGCAAGCCCCAACCCCTTTTTATCATATGGGTGCTAGAAGGCGGTGGCTGCGGGTCTACATGTCCTGGGAATGACGTTAAACTCTATCTGATGGTGAAGTTCCAGTTTTTGAGGTTTGGGGAATGTGGAGCACCCCTTCATCACCATTGCTCCCTGGTCCACTCTGGCCCGGAGTGGTTGTACCTGTTAGGGTTCCATCTATGGGTTAAATAGAAAAATGTATCTATAAAAAAAATTGTATTATCCATTAAGAATTGATTTATTTCAAAACTTTATCGGCATTAAATGACCCACTGAGGTTGATATGCAGTAAAACAAAACAAAGCAAACCTGTTATACAGACTAGAAGTAACTCCCTATTTTAAACTATTTATAATTTGTATATCAATGTGTATAGTTAGCACTATTATACTTGAAAAAGCGGTAGTAATACAACATACAGTGTTATTAGAAGAGTGCTCAATATCTGCGATAGAGCGTTAATAGATTATTTATTAATCTATAATTTTTAATATGCAGTTACATTCTCTGCGGTAAAGTAAGGAGCTGATGGTAGGTGTGGCGCTCTACATCGGATGAAAAAACAATCTCCTTGGTCTAGCGCTAGTGAAAAGGGGATAGACTCCCTCGCTGATTGGCTGATACCAACATTAGGCCGCCCCGACGACATTACTTACTTTACATTTAGCTCAGTCGGTAGAGCGTTCGGCTAGAAATCACAAGGTTGCTAGTTCGATACCGGCCCTCGCCAACTCAGCGTATGAGTAGCACAGGAATCTGTGCGGTGAAGTAAGGAGCTGATGGTAGTGTCGCGCTCCACCTCAAAGCAAAAAAAACATCTCCTTGGTCAAGCGATAGGGAAAAGGGGATAGACTCCCTCGCTGATTGGCTGATACCGACTTTACTTTTTTTTTTACATTTTTCTTAATTCTTTAATGTGAGATCATTATACAGAATGATTGAAAACTAACTCCCTATTTTAAACTATTTATAATATTTTCAAATACAGTTACATTTTTCACAACTTTTAATTGATGTTCCTTAATATACAGAGTGATAGAAAAGTAACTCCCTATTTCAAACTATTTATAAATCATTTTGATGCAGTTACTTTGTTCTTAATTCTTTAATATATGTTCCTTAATATACAGATTGATAGTAAAGTAACTCAAAAAAGTTGAAGGGATTCGGTGACATGGAATTACCCTCATATCTAAGTATATATATATATATATATATATATATATATATATATATATATATATATTAGAAGAATATTATCTATATGTCTCTTTATCTCAGTCTCTTCAAATCTCTCTCTCTCTCTTTATATATATATATATATATATATCTTTCTCTCTCTCTCTCTCTCTCTCTCTCTCTCTCTCTCTCTCTCTCTCTCTCTCTCTCTATGTATATATATAATATATATATGTGTGTGGAGAAAAGTAGACAAATACGGGATGTTATGGAAATTTGATGTTTATTGTCGACGATGCAACGTTTCGGTTTCTTATTAGACCATCTTCAGGACTTGGATATAATTTTAATTCAATGATGGAAATTCTCAAAATGCTTAAAACGGAAGGTCGTGAGTAAGGGGAGGTGTGGTTGGGGTGATTAGTGGATTCTTCTTCTCTCTGATGAATAAAGAATAAAAAAGAGAGACAGACAGACAGATACTAACAGATTACCCATAAACAGACACTGATGATATAATATATATATATATATATATATATATATCTTAGCCTGGCACAATACCGCCCTGTCGGATGGGGCGTTCGAATGCACCAACTGCACCTCTACAGAGGGGTAAAACTCCCCCAATGGGGCCACCTGATGGCCGTAGGTGGCAACCCGTGATGCTTAAGGATAGAACGCAGGTGGATGAGCAGTTCCTGATTTGCAATACTCCACTTTGGCCCTATCTTGGGCTAGACGGGCAATTGAAGAGATTCCTTCCGATCAATCGGCTAGTCACGTCAAGCCCTAGCACGTCATGCTATATGATTTTCCCAACCCTATTACCCTTATGGCAAGCCCCAACCCCTTTTTATCATATGAGTGCTAGAAGGCGGTGACTGGGGATCTACATGTCCTGGGAATGACGTTAAACTCTATCTGATGGTGTGGTTTCAGTTTTGGAAGTTTGGAGAATGTGGAGCATTACCCTTGCTCCCTGGTCCTCTCTGACCCGGAGTGGTAGTACCTGTTAGGGTCCCATCTATGGGTTAAATAGAAGAAAAAAAACATGAGGTGATAAACAAAATTGTATTATCCATTAAGAATTGATTTATTTCAAAACTTTATCGGCATTAAATGACCCACTGAGGTTGATATGCCGTAAAACAAAACAAAAAACAAATCTGGCACAAGATTTCTTACACGAGTGCAATCATCTACGTAATGAGCACTTTGGCGAAGATTGTTTACCTCTCCTTACTTCAAGGCCAGAAGTATGGCGACATATCGAGAGAGACAATTGAAAGAGCGAAGTCAGCTAGACAAGGTTGATAATAATGGCACCACAGGAACCACTTAGTTACGCATTGGGATTTATTGAGAAAAATCATGAAAAGAAAAACCAAACAAAAAAAATGAAAATCGTTAGATGAAATGTATATTGAATAAGAATTACTTGTATATGCTTACTCAGCTTGGTGCAGCACAAGGACAAACGGGGAAAAAAGATGACAGAACCATTGTATTGCATTAAACTTTTAAGAGACTGACTCTGACTGTCGTACTAATAATGGCTACGACTGTCTATCCATATCGTCGAACTAATGTAAAAAGAACAATAGCCTTTTACGGATTAATTTTGTATATAATCTTTTCTGAATATATATATATATATATATATATATATATATATATATATATATGTGTGTGTGTGTGTGTGTGTGTGTGTGTGTGTGAAGAGATGGAAGTGAATCCGACGGTATGTATTATATTAATAACATTGAAAAAACACAGGTTTAAATAAGTTGAGTGGTAAGTTTATCAGCCGACGCTGCAGTGTTTCGATCTATTAATTAGATCATCTTCAGTGCATTTGTTGGTATAAGGAAGGTGATAAAAAAAATGTTATCACAGAATAAGGAGAAAAGTAAGCGATAGTCCTTCTTTATCAGTCTGTTAAAATTTCTTCAAATTTCAAATTTTTAACATATTGATAAACAAGGACTATCGCTTGCTTTTCTCGTTATTCTGTGATAATTTTTTATCACCTTCCTTATACCAACAAATGCCCTGAAGGTGATCTAATAAATAGATCGAAACACTGCAGCTAATAAACTTACCATTCAACTTATTTAAACCTGGGTTTTTTCAATTTTCTTAATATACTACACACACACACACACACACACACACACATATATATATATATATATATATATATATATATATATATATATATATATATATATATTATACTAAAGCTGAGTTAATCAACTTTTGCTTACTAAAGGCTTTCTTACTGTTTAGTTTAATGACACGAAAATTATACAAAATTATTCCTTACTTTTAGCATTGAATTATGTTTGATAAAATCATGTTTTAATTGCAATTAAGTAAAAAAACAGACCAATCTCTTATTTTACTCTGTGTTTATCTCTTTCTTCCCCTCTATATATCTCTTGACTAATTTTGACTGATCATTGATTTATGATATTCCCATACATATATCCCGAGCGCTTTCGACTGGTTCGCCAGTCTTCATCATGGGGTTACATAATTTTAGTTTCTTTTATCTAGGTTTTTATCAAATTTACACCCCCTTCTTAAAAAAATAATAGACTCTCCAAATTTGATAAAAACATAGATAAAAGAACAAAAAAACAAATTATGTACCCCATGATGACGACTGGCGAAACAGTCGAAAGCGCTCGGGATATAGGTATGGGAAATATCATAAATCAATTGTATCCAGACTCAAAAAATATCACCAGAAGACCTGAAAAAATATTAATCCAAAAATGAAGAAGAAATACTTCGTGTTGTTTAATAACACATGCCTAGAGAATATATATATATATATATATATATATATATATATATATATATATGTGTGTGTGTGTGTGTGTGTGTGTGTGTGTAGAATTAAACAAAAGACACATCTGTTTAACAATTTTTTTTTTATCTTTTCTCATTTTCTGGCCAACTTTTTAATGTTTGGGTGGAATTGGTTGATAAGTCCACCAAAGTTCAGTTCCCGAGTACTTTCGGCACTTCGAAGTGCTATCATCAGGGGTGATGTATTCTGCACAGAGAAAAAAATAAACAAAAACTATAAATACTAGAAGTTTTATACATAAAACAATACAAACCATCCTTAAACAAAATTAATTTCCAATACGGTACACACATTCTAAAATGCCTATAACACCTTTCTCACTAATTCTTCTCCTTCCAGCCTCCACATTAATATAATTTAAAAAAAAACTGGAATACATCACCCCTGATGATGGCACTTCGAAGTGCCGAAAGTACTCGGGAACTGAACTTTGGTGGACTTATCCACCAATTCCACCCAAAATAAAAAAATAAAAAAACGAAAATTAGAAAAGATCAAAAATAAACAGGAGATGTGCCTTTTGTTTAATCCTACATGTATAAATGAAAGAATGCTGCCCAATACACACACACACACACACACACACACACACACACACACACACATATATATATATAATATATATATATATATATATATATATTGAAACAAGTCCTGGAGCGTGATGTGCCCCATCAGGCTATTCTTGCTACACGCGTATCACACCTACGACCAAATCAGGTTACGCTTTAAGACATTGTTTTTAACCCCCCCCCAAAAAAAAAAAAAAAAAACATAAAGAAACACTTATTGATCTTTTTCATGATTTCATTTATCCTAATGTCCTTTTGTTCCAGTTTTTGGTTGGTTTTTGGAATGTATTCTTATTCAAAACACGTTGATGGCAAAAGGCCAATTCTTAACGAAACCGAACATTCGAAACACCAAATTTAATATGAGTTGGCTAAAATAACAATCAGCCATATTTCCAAAACAATAGGCGCTTGTCAAAAGATGGTTTCATCTTTGACATTTCACAGAATCACCAAAAACAGATGACGCCAAAAACAGATGGCGTTCATTCAAATTATTATTTTGATGTTTGACAAATAAAGGTCAGAGTTGTTTGTGAAAGGCTGTCGTAAAAATACCTCCTACAACTTGTCAAATTGTCACCTCGAAATTCAGTGAAGATAGGCAAATTGTAAGGGTAGCTCCATCTAGCTAATATCTTAATACATTTTTTTTCTTTTTATCTCCTTTTCCTTTTTGTTTGTACAGGCTGTCGTACATTTTAACTGTCACCTGTGTTGTGCAAGTGATGGTAGGCAAATGCTAAGGGTAGCTTTATCTAGCTAAAATCTTCAAACTGTTGTCTTTTTACGATCGGTTACAATCATTATATATATATATATATATATATATATATATATATATATATATATATATATATATATATATATATAATATTATAGGTTATGATGTATATATTCATTCGGTTTTATATATATTTGTATTAAGATACTCATTCTCTATATATAAATATATATATATGTATTATAGTGTTTATATATATATATATATATATATTATATATATATATATATATATATATATATATATATATATATATATATTATATACTTAAATGGTTTTACATATTCTTGTAGTGTTATATAAAATACCAATACTGTTATATTATATATATATATATATATATATATATATATATATATATTGGGTTTTACATATACTTGCATTAAGATACTCATACAGTTATACATGAATATATATATGTATTACAAGGTATATATATATATATATATATATATATATATAGTCTTTTATATACTTGTAGTGTTATGTAAAATACTAATAATGTTATATATATATATATATATATATATATATATAATATATATATATATAGACGCTCGTTTTCCTGAAAAACGAGACACGGAACATGCCATCAGTTTCCTACTTGAAGATGGCAAATTGAATTGCGAAAGCGCTCATAATGAAACCTTTGATGGACTACTGCACCAGTTCCACCTTGACACCAAAAAGAATCATATATATATATATTTTATATGAATATATATTATATCATATTATATATATATATATATATATATATATATATATATATACAGGTTCGTTGTATTGAACAGACAATTCCTGTCTGACAAGTCTTTCATTGATCCGTTCTAATCTTCGGGCCATCGGATCAACGAAGACTTGTCAGACAGGAATTGTCTGTTCAATTCAACGAAACCTGTATAAAAGATAAAATGCTGCCTAAATACACTTATATATATATATATATATATATATATTATATATATATATATATATATATATAGAGAGAGAGAGAGAGAGAGAGAGAGAGAGAGAGAGAGAGAATGACAGAGAGATAGGGGAGTGATAGGCAAATAGACAGACAGACACAGACAGACCGACAGAGATACTTCCTCATTAAAATTCTACAATGCGGGAATGGTTTACAATTGTCATACATAGCTTGTTTAAGAGCAATAGAACAACCACTTTACATCTATTTATGAATTTAATTTGGTTAAATTAAAACAATGTCTCCTATGATATTGCTAATATAATAATATAAAATATATAGCAATAATATAGTTTTGTAACCAGGGACTACTATGGCGGTAAAACACGAGACACAACTTATTTTAGTATTAGCACGTTTACTTGTTTTATTCTCTACTTCTACTCTTTGAGGTCGAGGATGTAGGAAGAAATTGACTTCAGACTCCATTTGGTTAAC
Organism: Doryteuthis pealeii; assembly: GCA_023376005.1. Lineage (NCBI taxonomy): Eukaryota > Metazoa > Mollusca > Cephalopoda > Myopsida > Loliginidae > Doryteuthis > Doryteuthis pealeii. The sequence goes on from CM042169.1 coordinate 69,672,710, forward strand.
TTCTTTGTTCTTTTATGAATAGGAAACTTTGGGAATAATCAGAAATTCTTTTATGCAATATACACTTAACAAAATCTATACAAATACGACCGTAGCGTTAATATAATAAGATAACTATTATCATTATGCTGTAAAGTTATAATATTATTCCAAACATTAACGGCTATGAGAGAATGGTAAATCTTTGACATCGAGGGTTGCACCACGGTGTCTTAACTAGTTAAACTCTTTTGGCGCTAAATCTAAAACATATTACGGGCCAGACAAACATCATTGACCCTGTTTTGTGTACAATACACTCTGGACGGACGCGCTGATTTTATGAATGAAAACAGCAACACGGCCTTTATAAACAATCACAGTCATCGATGCACCTATATAAAAGACAGTCTCTGAGGTTCGCTTTCTATCAAGGCTGAGCTGAACTTTATCGACTAGTTTGATACAAGTTAATCTGGTCTTACTTTGACATTACTAAAACAATAACCATTACATGAGCACGTTCAACTTGGTTGATAGTATTTTAAAATTTGCACTAATTAAGTTTAAGATTTAATTTATAATTAATAATACAGGGAAATTATAATAGCAATGAAAGTGACAGTTAAGGAAATTATAATTCACTAATCATAAAATTGAAATTTTGCTTTCATATATATATATATTTACCAACCCCTCCGCACGAGTAGGATGCGACACAAGGTCAATTTCTTAAGCGGAGTTTATCAGGTTTGAATTCTCAGTTTTCCTTCTGCTAGACCGGTTGCCTAACCATGGTTAAATAGCCCAGTCTGCCCTACTATTTACCCATAGCTGGAGGGAGAGTAGGATTCATACCTTTCCCAAGGGTATTAGCGCTAAGTGAAATGCAATTACCACGTCCAGGATTTGGACTC
>CM042169.1:69678605-69688605 GCA_023376005.1 Doryteuthis pealeii
TTTTTTCCTCATCCTTTTCTAATATAGTAGTTCTCGCTCAATGCAATCTTGCTACAATTGTCTTGCCTGCCAGAATCGAACCCGCGTCCTCCCGAATGCAAAAAAATGAGACTTAAGCGTTGCGCGGACGCGAGGTTCGACTCATTTTCCCAAGTGATTGTTCTGAGCATATTAACCGAATTGTTTCTAACTCAGTAATACTTGATATTATATAACTGGTCGCAAAAAATAATGAAAATATGAATGTAGGTGACGAGTCAAAAGGTAATGCCATTTTGTTTGCGACAAATGTAATTACCATCAGAAAAACATGTATCCTACTCCAAAATGAAGCTGGTCCTCTATGGATCACATTCTCACTTCTCTACATAGTCAGCGTTTCTTTCATACCAATGCTCCACCTTCAAATTAGAGCATGTATTGCTGCATACCTCTTTCCTTACTTACTTCTATTCTTCTTCTGGCGTCTTTGACATCTTAAGTTCTTCTAGCGTCTCTTCTAACATCTCTTACTAGCGTCTGGACTTCGTCTTGGTGGTCGGTCGCACTTAACTCATTTCTTCTTCTAGATCAGTCTTGTTACCAAGACATTCATTAATCACAAAACCGTGTTATTTTCTTAAGCTTTTATTTACTTAACTAAACATTTCATGTAGCTAAACATAGCGAGCGTATGCAGTGAGTTCCAGTTAAGGCAGGACATCTTCTCTTCCGTCCAAAGTGAAACTGAACACCCAACCTGGTCCCACGTGACTTCATGTATTTCGCGGGCTTCCTGTAATATTCCATGGAAATTCCCGCCCGTGATATGAAAAGGGTCATCCCTTTAGAAATACAGGGGATTTACAATAATTGACAACCGCATAGATTATGTAACAGTATCCGTGTTCCGTAAAATTCTGTTGACTGTTCTTTGAGTCATTTATTTACTACAGGTTTCACTTACTCGTCATTGGAATATTATTTGCCTCTAGATCTATCATCTGTTCGGTGCTACGGAAAAAGGTTTTAGAGGTAAACATCATTCCAGTGACGAGGTAGGGAAATCTGAAGCGAAGAAGTGGTCAAATAACAGTCAACATAATTTTGCGGCCAGAAATACATGCCCCAATTCGAAGGTGGAAAATTGATATTGAGAGAACAGTGACTATGTGAAAAAATAGTGATGGGATCCACAGAGGACTAGCTTCATTTTGGTGTATAATACATGTTCTTGTATTCGCAATTATAGCTGCTCAAAACAAAATGGCCTTACTTTTGAACTCACTCTTGAAAAACTGAAAGAAAACGAAAAACGAAAAATACGAAAAAAAAAAAAAAAAAAAAAAAACAACAAATTAAAAAATTCGTCAATGATAAAAACAAAACTAAATAAATTAAAAAAAAGAATAAACATACAGAAATGTATACAAAAGAAGAAATAAAAAAGGAAAATAATATGAAAAATATAAAAAAGTATTACAATTAAAAAAAATACTTAATAATAAAAATAACAAATAACGAATAAATAAATAAATGGTCTGAAAGAAGAAAAAGAAAGAAACAAAAATAAATAAAAAGAAACAAAAATAATATAGAAAAAAATGATAAAAACAAAAAATAACGAATAAAGTTATAAAGAAGAAGAAGAAGAAGAAGAAGAAGAAGAAGAAGAAGAAGAAGAAAGCAAATGTTCGTAAAGAGAAAGAAAAGCAAAGAAAGAAAGAAGTAGAAAAAGAAGAAAAAGAAAAAAAGGAAAGCAGAGTAAGAAAAAAAAAGAATAGCAAAGAAAAAGAAGAGAAGAAAGAAAGAAGAAAAGAAAGAAAGAAAGAAAAAGAAAGAAAAGAAAAAAAGAAAAAGAAAGAAAGAAAGAAGAAAGAAAAAAAGAAAAAAAGAAAAAGAAAGAAAAAAGAAAGAAAGAAAGAAAAAAAAGAAAAAAGAAAAGAAAGAAGAAAGAAAGAAAGAAAAGAAAAAGAATGAATAGCAAACAAAAAAATAATAAACAAAAAGTAAAAGAAAGAAAGAAGAAAAGAAGAAAAAGAAAAAAGAAAAAGAAAGAAAGAAAAAGAAAAAGAAAGAAAGAATAGAAACAAAAGAAAAAAGAAAAAGAAGAAAGAAAAGAAAAGAAGAAAAAAGAATGAATAGCAACAAAAAAAATAAAAACAAAAAAAGAAAGAAAAAAGAAGAAAAGTAAAAGAAAGAAAGAAAAAGAAAGAAAGAAAAAGAATAATAGCAAACAAAAAAATATAAAAAAGAAAGAAAGAAAAGAAAGAAAGAAAGAAAGAAAGAAAAAGAAAGAAAAAAAAGAAAGAAAAAGAATGAATAGCAAATAAAAAAAAAAAGAAAAAGAAAGAAAGAAAGAAAGAAAGAAAAGAAAGAAGAAAGAAAGAAAGAATAGCAAATAAAAAAAAAAGAAAGAAAGAAAAAGAAAGAAAAGAAAAAGAAAAAGCAAAAAAAAAGAAAAAAGAAAGAAGAAAGAAAAAGAAAGAAAAAAAGAATGAATAGCAAACAAAAAAAAATAAAAAAAAAGAAAAAAAGAAAAAAAAGAAAGAAGAAAAAGAAAGAATGAATAGCAAAAAAAAAAAAAAAAAAAGAAAGAAAGAAAGAAAAAAGAAAAAGAAGAAAGAAAGAAAAAGAAAGAAAGAAAAAGAAAGAAAAAAAGAAAGAAAGAAAGAAAAAAGAAATAAAAAAAGAAAAAAGAAAAAGAAAAAGAAAGAAAGAAAAAGAAAGAAAGAAAGAAAGAAAGAAAGAAAAGAAAGAAAAAAAGAAAGAAAAATAAAGAAAATGAAAAGAAGAAAAAGAAAGAAAGAATACCGAAGGAAGAAAAGAAAAAAGAAAAATAATGAAAAAGCAAAGACATAATAGCAAAGAAAAAGAAGAAAACAGAAATGAAAGAAAAAGCAATATGGAAAAAGAACAAAAGGGAAATGTCACTGAAGAATAAAAAAAAAACAAAAAGAAACAAAACTAAAAAAAAAGAAAAAAAAAAAAAGCCCCCCCCCGCCAAAAAAAATAAAAAAATCTCAGCTGATTCAAACAATAACAACACTTTCCGTTCATTCTTTCGTTAACTGCGACTTCCTTCTTCTTCTTCTTCTTCTTCTTCTTCTTCTTCTTCTTCTTCTTCTTCTTCCAAGTTCAGATGAGATATTTGTACGAAAAAAACAAATTACATGGCTCTGCACTTTGTCTTTCGGGAGACTTTCCTCTCTAAAATACTTTCAAGAATTCAAGGAAGCATTAAATTAACCTTCCTCTCATAACACATGTTCCACATATCATAGAATACGGCTCTTGTATGTTAAGCCGACCTCACGACGACTGCACTGCCTCGTAACTCTTAGCGTTAAATTTATCTCATACTAAAATTGAAGCATATAAAAGGTATAAATAAATAAATATATAAAAAGTGCGAAGAACACAGAGTGCCGGGAACTTACATCATTTGATTGGTGAAGTTTAGAATGTGTTGACTGTATACCTGCAAGAGGGGTAAGCCACTTTACATACTAAAAGGAGGCGTCTGTGGTGTAATGATTATCGTCATGTGAAATGGTAACGATATTCAAATCCTGGACGAGATTTGTTGTATTTCATATAGCGCTAATAAGTTTAAGAAAAGTATGAATCCAGGGGCAGTTTAGCTCAGTCGGTAGAGTTTTCGACTGGCAACATCAAGGTTCCTGGTTCGGTACCGGCCATCGCTATCTCAGCGTATGTGTAGTACAGGTAACTTCATTTGGTTTGGTTTGTTTGTTTTACGGTATATCAAACCTTTTCGGGTCATTTAATGCCGAAACAATTCATTTTGATAAAGTTTCTATTTTTCAATTTCCAAATATCTTCAAATCAGTATAAATAATTTCCATTAACTACATTTGGTTTGGTTTGTTTGTTTTACGGCATATCAATCCTTTTCGGGTTATTTGGTGCCGAAACAATTCATTTTGATAAAGGTTTCTATTTTTCAATTTTTTAATATCTTCCAGTTGGCATAAATAAATTTCATTAACTTCATTTGTTTTAGTTTGGTTTGGTTTGGTTTATTTAATGCTATAATAAAGCTATGGATTATTTAATGCCAAAAAACCTGTTAGAGTGTGAGATAAAAGTTGGTACTCAAGTTTCGTTTACCGGTGTAATTTTGTAGATGTGTTTCGTGGAAGTATTTTGTACCTGATTCATTACATATTTTATATATATATATATATATATATATATATATATATATATATATATATATATATAATATTAATTAAAGTAAAAAAATATATATTATTTCGTATATATATCGATATTTATATTCAAATAGATATTAGCTCTGAAGAGCAATAAGCGAAACTTTTGTAGGTTTGTCTGACTCATTAGATTCATATTTATTATTTGCTCTACTTAGGTATTGAGCACTTTTTACTTATTAGCTTTAGTTTCTTGACGGTTTTGTATGAATATATATATATATATATATATATATATATATTATATATATATATGTGCATATGAATTGTTTTTTTCTTTTGGACAAATATTGTACCAATAGATTATTTTTGGTTGGTACGATTATCTTGGTCTTTTCTTTTTTCCAATTTTTTTTCTCCCCGGGTAATGTTTGATAGTATATTTTTACAATCAAACTATTTGCTGTTTTTTTTCTCACCGCGAGGATTCACCAACAAGTTTGGTATATTAGATATTAGATATTTATATTCAATATATATTTTACTAAATGAAGTATTTTGTACCTGATTCATTGTTTTTTTAATATATTTTTATTCAAGAAGAATAAAATATCATGCAAGTTAGTATTTTCAACAGATCCTTCATATTATTTGTGTTGAAGTATTTCTTTTTGATTGGAGCGAAATCTCCACATTCCGTGAGGAATGTTTGACAGTGTTGAGTGTTTGGCATATACCGCATCGTGGTTGATCATCCTGTTTGTGCATAAATATTTACCAACCCCTCCGCACGAGCAGGATGTGACACAAGGTCAATTTCTTAAGCGGAGTTCAACAGGTTTGAATTCAGAGTTTTCCTTCTCCTAGACCGGTTGCCAAACCAAGGTTAAAGAGCCCAGTCTGTCCTACTATGTATCTATAGCTGGAGGAGAGTAGGATTCATACATTTCCAAAGGGTATTAGCGCTAAGTGTAAATGCAATTACCATGGGTATATATATATATATATATATATATATATATATATATATATATATAAGTATAAAAAATCAGTATGACGTGACATAGAGTGCAGGTAATACACCTCATTTGATTGGCTGTGATGTTGCTGAGGCTTAGAATATGCTGCATGTATCCCCTTCAGAGGGGTAAAAACCATTACACGTGATTGTAGGCTCGTGGTGTAATTGTTAAACTCGTAGAAAATAGACACGTCGACACGAGTTCAAATGCTGGACGAATCTGTTTGCATTTCACATAGCGCTAATACCCTTGGGAAAGGTATGAAGCCAATTACTCCCACTTCAGCTCTGGGCAAATAGTAGGGAGGATTCGGCTCTTTAATGTAGGTGCTTCACGTATTTTTCTCATGATGTCATCCCGGATATATTCGGCTCATACATTTCTAACTCGCTGGAAATGTCAGGTTAAAGTGTCAATGAAAATCTAAAAGTAAACACCCGTTTGTCCTATGTTGTAATGAAGACTGAAGAAAGTTCGGTCTTCGTTTTAGTCACGAGTAGAAGGACTGGACAAATGACGTGATAAGTCGACATGACAGAGACATGTCTCGAAGACAACCTATTCCAAAGTTAATATTATTACATCACATATCAATAGAATTCTACATCTTTGAATCTTTTAAATTCTACATTTTTAACTCTGTTTGCATTTCACATAGCGCTAATATTGGGAAGGTATGAAACCAATTACCCCCCCCCCAGCTCTGGGAAAATCGTAGGTGGCTCTTTAACCATAGCTAGGTAACCAGTCAAGGATGAATTCAAATCTGGTAAACTCCGCTCAAGAAATTTACGTTGCGTTACTCTAAACTTTCTAGAATCATTTGATTACATATCTTACGTCCAAAGAAAGCCAAGCTCTCAATTAACCTCAGGGTCAACACCTCTCAGTCACACTAGATAAGATAACTCATTTTGCAACCATTTTAAACTATCCTACACTACATGTCAATAATTAATTTAGCCAATCTTTTATTCAACACTTAATTTTATATGTATGTGGGTGCCTCGATTTATACCACTCATTCTAGCAAGCACTATTACTATAGTGAGTTCAGTCTCCAGAATTTGCCATCTGATTACACTGGTTTACAAAAAAATTTTTTGTCTGAGGCAAGAATGTAATGTGTTTTTTTACTAATGTGGGTGTGCTGAATTCAAATTTATAAACAATTTTGCTCTATCACCTCTAGTTTTATGTCTTTTAAATAGTCTCATTTTAGTATATACAGAGGATATACGCGCTTATTTTAAACAGTTGCAGCAGCTTATTACAGATAAAACAGGATAGATAAAGAACATTGACGGAATAAATATACTTGGATGACACAATGTACACAATTCATAGTAGCGCAGGCAGTTAGAAATGTGTTTTTTTAGATGATCTGCTGACTGCCAGTGCACTACTGGCCAGTGCACTACTGGCTGTTGATTGAGACGTGTTGGCTACGCTTAACTGCCAAAATCCGTCTTGATATATAGCTATATATATATATATATATATATATATATATATATATATATAATGTAATGCTATCACTTACATTTTTTGCATAATAACTAAAAAAGAAGACATAAGTCACACAATATTAGAAATTAACCCTGAATACATATACGCCTTTATGTACAGTATGTGTGCAAAATGTACAGTATGCATATCTAAAAAACTAGAGGTGATGAGTAAAAACGGATTTCAAATCTGAATTCAGCACCCGCAAATTAGGTTAAAACAGCTATTTTGTGCTTGCCTCAATTTCTTTGTAAACCAGTGTTATTATTACCATTTAAATGAATGGCGTTTTGTCATCGAAGAATCGATGAGCTGCCAAACGCATTCAAAATATACACATGATTTAACAACCGCACATAATTCTTTCGTTTGTAATCTGATATGATCATTTCGGGTGGATGAAAAATTGCCACCCGGTCTTTTGCCACCTCGATGATATAAGGAACGGGTTTGCATTGGGATTTCGTTAATTCTTAATGAACATTGGCTGCTTACACACAAAATCCATTTACCTCATTTGTTCGATGAAGCTCGTAATAATGAAAAGAAGCATAAATAAATGAAGATTTACAAAAGCTGGAAGTCTTATTATTATTATTATTATTATTATTATTATTATTATTATTATTATTGGGGAGGTTATATTGTAAATGATTAAGAATGGGGTATGCATATTATTATTATTGCTGTCATTGTTGGTATTGTTGTTGATGCTATTATCATTATTATTATCATTGTTGTTGTTGTTATTTTTGTTATTGTTGCTATTATTATTATTATTATTATTATTATTATTATTATTATTGTCCTGGTTCTTGTTGCTATTTACTTCTTCCTCCTATTATATTCTTCTTCTTCTTCTTCTTCTTCTGCTTCTTCTTCTTCTTTTTTCTTCTTTTTCCTCTTTTTTTCTTGGTCTTCTACGTCTTCTTTTTCTTTTTCTTTTTCTTCTTTTTTCTTCTTCTTCTTCTTCTTCTTCTTCTTCTTCTTCTTCTTCTTATTATTATTATTATTATTATTATTATTATTTTCCTCCTTCTTCTTCTTCTTCTTCTTCTTCTTCTTATTATTATTATTATTATTATTATTATTATTATTATTATCCTCTCCTCCTTCTTCTTCTTCTCTTCTTCTTCTTCTTCTTCTTCTTCTTCTTCTTCTTCTTCTTATTATTATTATTATATTATTATTATTATTATCCTTGTTTTTCTGTCCATTATCTTCTTCTTCTTCTTCTTCTTTTCTTCTTATTATTATTATTATTATTATTATATAATATAATAATAATAATAATAATAATAATAATAATAATAATAATGTTCTTGTTCTCGTTGCTATTTTATTTATTTTATTCTTCCTTGGTGAGAATGTAAATAGAGGAGACATGTAAAAAGTATTTAATTTATTAAGAGAATATAAACGGAAAATCCGTTTTATGGTTTTCTTTTTGAATTCTGTATGTCGTGCAAGAAATTTTCTCTTTGTTTTCAAAAGAATGCGTCGTTGTCCCCTGCGGAGTTTAAGAAATATCCATTCCCCCATTGGATTGGCGTCATATGGATGACAAGTCAGATAATCTGTGATTTCTGAGGTTAGAATGCCCCATAATGGCTAGTCAAAAATGTTTTAAATGGGAAAGTGGGAATGTATTTACCCAACCACTCCACACGAGTAGGATGTGACACAAGGTTAATTTTTAAGCAGAGTTTAACAAGTTTGAATTCAGTTTTCTTTCTAGACTGGTTGCCATACCAAGGTTAAAGAGCCCCAGTCTGCCCTACTATTTACCATAGCTAGAGGGAGATAGTAGTTGGATCAGCCATATCTTTTCCAGAGGAGGTTCCGTAGTTTTACCTGTAACCACCATGTAAAATGAAAAACAAACCTGTCCAGGATTTGAACTAGGATCACTGTTACCATTTCCTTTGAAAATAACTGTTACACCACATGCAGCTCCATATATAACTCTACTTAAGCCAAGAAACCTTAAGGAAGAAAGGACAGTGATAACAACAGTTATTATGGCTTTAGCTTATTGCTTGACTTGGTCTGGTACAAGGCTAATGAGGGTGCTGGTGAATTTCTACTATTCAATTAACGGGACACAGAATATAGTGGTTGTACCCTATATAAAAGTAAAGTAAAGTCGTCGGGGCGGCCTAATGTCGGTATCAGCCATGCAGGGAGGGAGTCTATCCCCTTTTCACTAGCGCTAGACCAAGGAGATTATTTTAGCGTCTGAGGTGGAGCGCCACACCTACCATCAGCTCTTACTTTACCATACAAATCCCTGTGCTACTCATACGCTGAGTTGGCGAGGGCCGGTATCGAACTAGGAACCTTGTGGTTTCTAGCCGACGCTCTACCGACTGAGCTAACCCGGCCCTATGTACCCTATATAGAGGGCCAAAACAAACCATATATATATGTACACTGTAGGAAGCGCATGGTGTAATGGTTAAAGTCATGGGAAATGGACTCGTCATCCCCGAGTTCAAATCCTGGACGCGGTAATTGCATTTCACTTAGCGCTAATACCCTTGGGAAAGGTATAAGTTCTACTCTCCCTCCAGCTATGGGTAAACAGTAGGGGGACTGTGCTCTTTAACTTTGGTTAGGCAACCAGTCTAGGAGAAGGAAAACTCTGAATTCAAACCTGTTAAACTCCGCTTAAAAATTGACCTTGTGTCACATCCTGCTCGTGCGTAGGAGTTGGTAAATATATATACACTGTAAGCTGATAATATTTTACTGGAGTTTAAGTGGCAACAAGTTTCCTCTGGTCTCCGTGACTCTTCCGAGTATTCTAGCTAATCTTAACACTACTGTTGTTTGGATGGTCTCAATTTTTCCCCCGATTTCAATTCCTCTAGTCAGGTTTCTAAACTTTTTTGGACCGTTCCAAATGCACCAACTACAATTGGTATCACTTTCACTCCATATTTCACAGTTTTTTTTTCAATTCTCTAGCAAGGTCCAGGTATTTGTCTATCCTTTAGTTTTCTTACACCTTTACCCGGTGATCTGCTGGGACTGAAAAATCTATCAGTTGACAAATGTTCTTATTAATCAATACTTGGTCTGGTCTTCTGTCTGGGATAAGATGATCCGTCTTTACCTAAAGGTCCCAGAGAATTCTATCTTTTCATTCTCATAAACAGATTCTGATTTATACATAGTGATCCAAGGTGATCACCTTTCCAACACAGTCATAAGAAACTGAATTGTATCTGATAGTGAGGCTCTAGTTCTGCGGATCTTGGAAGTTGGAGTAGATCACCATTGCGATTACTTTTAAGAGTCCTATCTACA
>CM042169.1:69693605-69698605 GCA_023376005.1 Doryteuthis pealeii
GGATAAAATAGGATAGTTTAATCAATAAATCAAGGTTGAAATATCCTATTTCATCCATTAATCAATAAATCAAAATATTATATTTTATCCATTTTATACTTTCCTCCCTTTATTTCTTTTTTCAATATATATATATATATATATATATATATATATATATATATATATATTCATAGCTAAATTATAAAAGCAGAATCCTGTTACTCTCTGATTTAGTCGGACCTCTAAGCTGGCAATAAGGTCTGTTAATCTTCTCGGACACTTTATGTATCAGACGCTGACATTATAAAAACATTTCCTTCTCTTCCTGGACATAACCCTGATATAAATAAGTAGCATACACTTTCTCGAAATGAAATAAACTCTCATTCTAAATACCATTTTCCCGGAACAGGAATTTCTAGTTGGAACCAGAAAATGTATCCTTTCACCTGAAGAACTTTCAATAATTGATTCCTTAAAGACATATCTGTCCTTTTTCTGTTTTTATTACCTAAAGGATTCTTTTGATAGTCTTTTTATGTGATGCTTACCATTCCATAGTGTTTTTTTAAAAGAGGCGTCTCTGGAATTGGTCACTGTTTCTAGACAAGCAAAGCAAACTCTTTTGATTATGACAAAGTGACGATGGAAGCACTGTAACGTGGCGATATCGTCACAGTACCAAAAGCAATATATGTTATATAGCGGGTCTTGTCAACGTGCCTCCAAATTCACGACACTAAAAAGGAATTTGGTACGCGGCGGTCGTCTTGTCCATAAAAAGGTACAACGCGAGAAATATATCGTCACAAGCTGCTTAGCTTTAATTTTCTGGCTCGTCTCGTGGGTTGTTTCGAAAGGGGAGGAAAGGCAGATAGAAAGAGAGAGAGAGAGAGAGTATACTGTTAAATTACTGTGATCCCACACTAGGGACCAGAGGCCCGTCCGAATCCTACGCTGTCGAAAATCAAAAAGAGCTGTTTTTGTTGTTCGTCGTTCCTCGTCACCACGTGACTTCCGGTTCCGGTCAACACCAGAAACTTCCGGTTGGCTTTCAATTCTCCATTAGGGGTGTTATGCCTCGGTCAACTCACCGTGCATCACTCCACAATTTTTTCAAAGCCTCCACCTTGTCTCATTTCTTTTATCCTCCTTTTCTATAGTAGTCCTCGCAAAACTCAGGACCTTCATCATCTCGTTACAGCACCAGTTCTCGCTAGATCAAAAAGTTAAGCAAAGATGAGCCTGTTCAATATTTCATTGGGGGACCACTTATACAAAAACAGGTAGAGAATGCAGCCTGAGTTCTATGTTTAATAAAATGACTTGATTCAGCATTAAATGACCCGGAAAGTTTGATATGCCGTAAAGAAAACAACCAACCGACAATAATGTTTTGAACAATTAGTTTCATCTTTAGTATCCGTCAAGAATGAATTGATTTCAAAATTGTGTCGGCATTAAATGACCCACTGAGGTTGATATGCCGTAAAACAAAACCAACCAAAGCAAAACATAAAACGCTCCTCGAAAACAAGGGACCGGGTTAGCTCAGTCAGTAGAGCGTTCGGCTTTAAACCACAAGTTCAATACCGGCCCTCGCCAACTCAGCGTATGAGTAGCACATGAATCTTTGCGGTAAAGTAAGGAGCTGATGGTAGATGCGGTGCTTCACCCCAGACGGAAATAAAATCTCCTTGGTCTAGCGCTAGTGAAAAGAGGGTAGACTCCCTCGCTGTCTGGCTGATACCGACTTTAGACTTACTTTATTTTATGGAGTACACACAGTGTATTTTAAGTCCCGTTGATTGTGTTACATAATCTATGTGGTAGCATAGATTATCTGCAACACCTTGTAGGAAATGGTAGGTGTAGCCCCCCCCCTCGGATGCAAAAACAATCTCCTTGGTTTAGCGCTAGTGAAAATGAGATAGACTCCCTCGCTGATTGGCTGATACTGATTGTAGGCCACCCCGGCGACTATAATATATAGTATTTAACTCTGAACTTTAACTATCTGAACTTTGAGTGCAGTTTTGATTTGATATTAAAAAAATGAAAAAAATATTTAAAAAATAAAGAAGGAAAAAAATTATGAAAATGTTTATTTTAATCAATTTGCACCTTAAACCCCTCATCAAACCCAAACATTTAGCTCCCACTATCTAAACTCGGAGAAATCATTTTTGATCTAATGTGTCTTGTGTTTTAATAAGAAACAAAATAAATGAAAAAATAAAATAAAACAATAATCAACAATGAAATCAAAGGATTCTGTCAACTCAAGATGTTGTTACTATCTGCACCTTAAATCGGTCCACGGAAACAAGGGATTAGCTCACACTATCTAATCTCAGAAAAAACATTTTTTATTTAATGTGTCTAGTATTTTAATCATTCAAACAAAGCAAACAAAAAAACAAAACAATAATAAACAATGAAAACAAAGGATTCTGTCAACTCGTGATTTTGTTACTATTTGCACCTTAAATCGGTCCACAGAAACAAGGGGTTAGTTCACACTATCTAATCTCAGAAAAAACATTTTTTATTTAATGTGTCTAGTGTTTGAATAAGTCAAACAAAGCAAATGAAAAAAATAGAATAAAACAATAATCAACAATGAAATCAAAGGATTCTGTCAACTCGTGATTTTGTTACTATCTGCACCTTAAATCGGTCCACGGAAACAAGGGTTTAGCTCACACTATCTAATCTCAGAAAAAAAACATTTTTCATTTAATGTGTCTAGTGTTTAATAAGTCAAAAAAAGTAAATGAAAAAATAAAATAATAATCAACAATGAAAACAAAAAGATTGTGTCAACTCGAGATTTTGTTACTATTTGCACCTTAAATCGGTCCACGGAAACAAGGGGTTAGCTCACACTATCTAAATTCGGAATACAGTTTTGATAAAATGTGTCGAGTGTTTTAATATATCAACTAGAATAAATAAAACAATCATTAATAATTTAAAAAAATAATTTTGTCAACTCTTGATTTTATAATAAATTGCACCTTAAAGTGTTCCTCGGAAACAAGGGGTTAGCTCTATTGTTTAAAATAAATGAAAGAATGAAACCATCATCAATAATAAAAACAAAATAATTTTGTCAACTCTTTATTTTGTAATAAATTGCACCTTAAACGGTTCACGGAACCAATGCGTATTCCAATAAAGATTGATTTTTCTCACACTTCGCACCATGAATTGCTCGACGGAAACCGTGGGTTAGCTCACACTATCTGAACTCGGAGTGAATAAATGAAAAATAAAACAATATTCAATAATAAAACAAAATGTACTTATACTTCACTATATTTCTGCAAAGAGACCGAGGTTACTGTGGCCTGGACATTGTGTTTCTACACAATAAAGATGAAGAAAATAATCAGAAATATCCAAATTATTCAAAAACAAAATGATTTTGAAAACTCTTAATGTTGTCCCAGTTTGCACCTTAAGGTTCTCCACACGAAACAATGGTTCAGTTCACACTATCTGAACTCGGAATACAGTTTTTAAGTAAAATAAAATAAATGAAAAGAAAAAATAATCGATAATAAAAACAATATAATTTTGTCAACCCCTTTATTTTGCGACAACTTGCACCTTAAAGTGCTCCACGGAAACAATGGGTTAGCTCACATTATCTAAACAGTTTTTAAGCAAAATAATAATAATAATAATAATAATAATAATAATAATAATAATAATAATAATAATAATAATAATTGGAACGGTACCAATAAACTTGGAAAAAAGACTGGAGGATCTAAAAATCAGAGGAAGAATAGAGACCATCCAGACTACTGCACTGCTGCAATCGGCTAGAATACTCAGAAGAGTCCTGGAGATTTGAGGAGACTTGCTGTCACTCGGACTCTAGTGAAATACCATCAGCTAACACTGATGTGAAAAACTCAAAAGGAGTCATAATAATAATAATAATAATAATGTGGATTTTGCAGTTCCAGCAGATCACAGGGTGAAGCTAGAGGAAAATGAAAAAATGGACAAATACCTGGACCTTGCTAACTGAAAAAGTTATGTAATATGAAAGTCAAAGTCGTACCAATTGTAGTTGGTGCACTTGGAACAGTCCCAAAATGATTGGAAAAGGGTTTGGAAAGTTTGGAAATCAGAGGAAGGATTGATACCATTCAGAACACTGCACTGCTGCAATCTGCCAGAATACTCAATAGAGTCCTGAAGACCCGAGGGGACTTGCTGTCACTCAGACTCCAGTGAAAGACCATCCGCTAATGCTGATGTGAAAGACTTTGAAATAAAAACAGATCATCTTATCCCAGCAAGAAGACCAGACCTAGTGTTGATAAACAAAAAACAAAGAACTTGTCAACTGGAGGATTTTGCAGTGCCAGCAGATCACAGGGTGAAGTTAAAGAAAAATGAAAAAATTGACAAATATCTGGACCTTTCCAGAGAACTGAAAAAGTTATGGAATATGAAAGTGAAAGTGATACCAATTGTAGTTGGTGCACTTGGAACAGTCCCAAAAGGATTAGAAAAGGGTTTGGAAAGTTTGGATATCAGAGGAAGGATTGAAACCATTCAGAACACTGCACTGCTGCAATCTGCCAGAATACTCAGAAGAGTCCTGGAGACCTGAGGAGACTTGCTGTCACTCAGACTCCAGTGAAAGACCATCAGCTAATACTGATGTTAAAAACTCAAAAGGAGTGATAATAATAATAATAATAATAATAATAATAATAATAATAATAATAATAATAATAATAATGATGATTGTGGAACATGAGGGTGAAGGTCGTTCCAATTGAAATTGGGCCACTTGGAACAATCCCAAAGGGGTTAGAAAGGAGTCTGGATGAATTGAAAATCGGAGGAAAAATCGAGACCATCCAGACTACAGCATTATTGAAATCGGCTGGAATACTCAAAAGAGTCCCGGAGACCTGAGGAGACTTGCTGTCACTCAGCCCCCAGTGAACCACCGGCGTCTGCAGGTGTGAAAAACTCGAATGGAGTGA
>CM042169.1:69703605-69728605 GCA_023376005.1 Doryteuthis pealeii
ACTCTAATAATACCAGCCCAAATCATAATACCTCCTCCTCTTTGTTGGCGTCTCAAGCTGTGATGAGGATCTCGTCCATTTACGATCCAACCTTTGCTCCAGCTATCAGGGCCATCAAGTGTTGCACGAGTTTCATCTGTGAACAGTACTTTTGAGAAATCGACCTTCATGTTCCCCTTTGCCCATTTCAAACGTATTTGCATGTGTATTTTTGTCAATCGAGGCTTTGTCACTGGTCTCACTGATGCCCTGACCTTTTTCAGAAGACAACAGCGAGTACTTCTGGGCACTGTTGTTTCTCCACTGCTTCTAAAAAGTGCTCAGCTCGTCAGGCCTGGGTTATTTACAGCTTCACGTTTCATGCGTGGCAAAGAACGTCGGGAAACAACCCTCGAGTGACCCTTATCGGCCCTGTTACGTACTTTACTACAATGCTCCACTTTGGAAGCACGTGATGTATTGGTTAAAGTCATGGGAAATGAACTCGTCGCCCCGAGTTCAAATCCTGGATGTGGTAGTTGCATTTCACCTAGCGGTAATACCCTTGGGAAAAGGTATGAATCCTACTCTCCCTCCAGCTATGGAAAAATAGTAGGGCAGACTGGGCTATTTAACCTTGGTTAGGCAACCGGTCTAGGTGAAGGAAAACTCTGAATTCAAACCTGTTGAACTCCACTTAAGAAATTGACCTTGTGTTACATCCTGCTCGTGCGGATGGGGTTGGTAAATATACAATGCTCCACTTCGGCCCTTCCTTAGGTTAGACGGGTGATCGAATAATCACCCTCCAATAAATCGACAGGTCACCTGAGGCCCTTGCACCTATATGATTTTTCCAACCCTGGGGCCCTTATGTCAATCCACCAACTCTTTTAATTATATATGTGTTAGAAGGCGATGTCAGAGTGTCATATTGTCTTTAAACTTCAACTAATCGTAAAGTTCCAATGTTAGAACTCTGGGCAGTATGAAGTACCCCTTTATCACCTTTCTTTCTTTTTTTTTTTTTTTTTGGTTTGGTTTGGTTTGGTTTTACGGCATATCAACCTCAGTGGGTCATTTAATGCCAAATAAACTTTTGAAATAAATCAATTCTTAATGGATAATGTAATGTTTTATAAATACATTTTTCTATTTAATCCATACATGGGACCCTAACAGGTACTACCACTCCGAGTCAGACTGGACCAGGGAGCAATGGTCATGATGGGGTGCTCCACAAACCACCAAAACTGGAACCTCACCATCAGATAGAGTTTATAGTAATTTCCAGGACATGTAGACCCTCAGTCACCGCCTTCTAGCACCCATATGATAACATGGGGTTGGGCTTGCCATAAGGGTAATAGGGTTTGGAAAATCATATAGGTTCTAGGGCTTGAATTAACCAGCCGATTGATCGGAGGGGGCCTCTCTGACCGCCCGTCTAGCCAAGACAGGGCCAAAGTGGCGTATTATAGTCATGAACTGCTCATCCACCTGGGTTTTATCCTTAAGCATCACGGGTCGCCACCCGCGGTCAACAGGTGGCTCCATTGAGGGAGTCTTGCCCATCTGCAGAGGTGCAGTCGGTGCATTCTAACGCCCCAGACGACAGGGAGTTTATCGCCTTTACTATCAGGTCTATTATGACTCCGGTAGGTAGTACCTGTTATGGGTGAAATAGAAAAAATGAGTTTTAAAATATGACTAAAAAAACATATTAGAAAAAGACTCAGGGATGCGATGAGGCCAACTGGGTTGGGATAATCATATAGGTGCTAGGGATTGACGTAATTAGTCGATTTATCTGAGCATGTCTATCCGACCGCCTAAATAAGGGCCAAAGTGAAGTGTTGCATGTCATGGACTGCCCAGACAGCAACATGGGTCACCAGCGACAGCCAACATATAGTCACCTTGGGAGAGATTTGACCCCCCTGCATGGGTGTAGTCTGTATATTCTTCAGCCCCAGCCGACAGGGAGGTTAGCATTTATGATTCATTCTAAGTCAACGTTATTGCTTCAGTAATCTGCCAATTATGCACTGCTCGAAGAATTAAAAATTCTTCACAGATTAAGAGCCAAGAACAAAAGACTGTATTAAGATTTTTAACAAGACAGGAGAAATCGGAACATTGGAGGAAGAGATATTCCGGCATTGTGCAATGGTGGGTCCGTCTCTTCGATTTATTAAGCACTGTCTGCTCGAAGTTTTGATTGAATCAGCCAGGAAAAGAATTAAATTCTATTGCTATCGTATGGCTTTGAAAAGTCTTTAAACAGAAGCCTGCAGACCGAATGATAGGAAGAGATTGAAACGGTAAGATTTGACTACATATTAAATGAAAGAAACGGAGTAGACATTTATACTGGAAACCTAGTAAGGTAATATATATATATATATATATATATATATATATATATATATATATATATATATATATATATATATATATATATATATATATATATATATATATATATATGAAATAAAAATGGAAATTAATCCGACAGTGTGAAATTGATATGTTGAAAAAACAAAAGATGTTTACAAAAAGCATGGATCATCAGGAGAGAATGTGCAACCGTTTCGGGGCCTTCCTCTCCACGGTTTTAAAAAGCAACATCAGTCCCCCCTCACTGATGTGAGGTCCCTCGGAATATCTGTATCGACTGCATGTGGTCATTTCATCCCGTCTTATTTTTTGTTGAAGACCGATCCACATGCGGTTGATACAGATATTCCGAGGGAGCTCACATCAGTGAGGGGGGGGGCGATGTTGCTTTTTAAAACCGTTGAGAAGAAGGCCCCGAAACGGTTGCACATTCTCTCCTGATGATCAATGCTTTTGTAACATCTTTTGTTTTTTTTCAACATATCAATTTCATATATATATATATATATTATAATATATTATTATATATGTGTGTGTGTGTGTGTGTGTGGTGTGTGTGAATAATATCAGGTGGTTCTGTCATAGAATTCAACCAAAATCGAGAACTCAAACGTATATGTCAAAGATTTTACATATATCGATATGAAGTTTAAGTAAACAACAAATGTGTTTATTTTTTATATGGCTTTAAGCCGAAAATTTTTGGTGGATATGTGCTTAATTGAAGTTATACCTAATTAAGAATTAATTAGTTAATAATTAATGAATTTAGGCGGGCATATATGTTCAAATGTAAGGCTAAACGAATCGAGGTCGAAATGTACATTCAGGCATTGACATTTTCTCGATTCGTTTAGCCTTACATTTGAACATATATGCCCGCCTAAATTCATTAATTATTAACTAATTAATTGTAAATTAGGTATGACTTCAATTAAACACATATCCTTCAAAATATGTCTATATATAATGGAGATTTTGAATCTGTCTGTCCGTCCTGCATTGAGGCTCTAACGAGGCTCAGAGCGAGAATCAGACTTACCAATCGACAATGTCCTCCTTCTGCATGATAATGCCTGACCACACACAACCATCAGTACAAGGGGGATAATCACCTCATTCACGGGGTCAACTTTACTGCATCCTCCATACTCACTAGATTTAGCGCCTTCACACGATCATCTCCTCGGTCCCAGGAAAGAGGGTTTCAGAGGTAAACATTATTCCAGGGATGAGGAAGTGAAATATGTAGTGAAGAAGTGGCTCAAAGAACAGTCAACAAAATTTACGGGACAGTGATACATGCTCTCATTCGAAAGTGTAACATTGCTTTTGAGAGAATATGTGGACAAGTAGTGATGTAATCCACGGAGGACCAACTTCATTTTGATGTATGATACATGTTTCTATGTTGGTAATTATATCTGTCCTAAACAAAATGGCATTCCCGTTTGACACACCCTCTAATAAATTGTTCATCGGTATTTATATTTTGGTAGGTTGGAGGTAATCTCAGCTTATAATAAGGCCAATCATTCAACTATTATTCAGGTAGCACAAATATATAACACAATTTGCTGTTGCACAACAAGTTGTGTGTATTTACAACACACATACACATATATATAATATATACATATACTTTCACAAACACAACACACACACACACACACACACACAACACACACACACATATATATATATAATATATATATATTAATATATATAATATAAGATAAATATAATAAAGGTTTTACATATCTATTTATTAGGTGACAAAGGTACATCCACGACCAATATTGGTTTCATGCAATGCAATCATCAGGTGAAGAGTTACACACACACACACACATATATAATATATATATATATATATATTATATATATAATATAATGTGTGTGTGTGGGTGTGTGTGTTGTGTGTGTTGTGTGATGAGAAAGGAATGAATCGACAGATGTAGTATAGTGAAAAATATTTGAAATATATATATATATATATATATATTAATATATACTGTTCGTGCAACGTAGACACACAGACACAGACACACAGACACACAAACATGCACACACACACACACACTCATATATATATATAATATATATATAATACTATATATATACGTTCGTAGCAAACATAGACGCACAACACACACAAACATATATCGGTCACTGAGAGATCAATTTCGGAAAAAATGATCATTGCTTTATTTGCTTTAGTAGTGAGAGTAATTAAATTATCCAATTTAGAGAGCTCATTAGCAAATTTATGGGAGCATTATATATTAAAGTCATCCACAGACACGTATTTCGGCATATCATTGCCTCTTCAGGTGGCTAGACAACAACTATCCTTGGGTAGGTTCGAACTCAGACTGACCGCATGTAGTCCGATATCTTATTCCCTTGCCCACTGACAGCTGATGCGGGGACTGGTGTTTTTAAATATTAAATACATAGGAATGTATTATCATTCTGGTCACTGAGAGATCAAATTTCCGGAGAAATGATCATTGCTTATTTCTTAGTAGTGAGAGTTAATTTCAATTAACAGTTAGAGAGCTCATTACCAAATTTATGGGAGCATATATATATATATATATTTACTATATTTAGATATTTATATCATTTGAGTTAAAAAACTTGTGAATCCAAGTATATAATACCAGCATCATTTTGATGTATGATACATGTCCGTGTTGATAATATATATCCTGTCCTATACAAAATGGCATGTCTTGACTCACCCTGTAGATTAACCTCTATAATTCTCCCACTATCTAATTTTCTTCCCTTCTTCCTCCTTTATTCGAACTTTTAATCAATTCAATTTTGTTCTTATTTCCACTTCTGGTTCCTTCACTTTTAACTCAATCTCTATTTCCCTCTCTACATTATCTTTCTTTCTCTCTCTCCCTCTCCCTCTCTCTCTCTCTCCTCTCTCTCTATCTCTCTCTCTCTCTCTCTCTGTCTCTCTCTTTCTCTTTTCTCTCTCCCTCTCCTTCTTTCTTTCTATCTCTTCGATTCCTAATCAATCTTCACTTGTGTTGTATCAGATGTTGATAGTCACGACATGTACTACTTGTTAGCTTGTAGAGATATTGAGCTGATCAAGACAGATATGCACAAAATAATTGACTCAGGAAGAACGCATCATTAAACGATATTGTATATTGACTAACATGCTGTTGACTACGATTCTATCCTCATTGATATCATATTATATATAATATATATATATATATAATTATATATATTATATATATTATATGTTGATGAAGTGACAAATAAAAGTTTTAGCTAGCTCAACGGTTTTCCTGCTAAAGCATTCATCAGATAAACGAAATAGTTTTATAAATATATTTCGTATCTACCTGATGAATGCTTTTAGCAGGAAACCATTGGTAAAATCGTCCCAAATAAAATGAATAAAAGCTAAACCTTTATTTTTCACTTCATTCAACATCAACGCTCTATCACAGATATTGAGCACTCTTATAACTTAAATAACACTGTACCTTGCATTACTATTACTTTTCTAGTATAACTGTGCAACCATAAACATTAATATATATATAATATATTATATATATTATATTATATATATCTTTGAAGGAAGGAAAAACTCAACACCGTTATTCATAATACAATTTATTTCGACCAAAATTGGGCCTTTATAAATTTAAGTTGATTTAATTAAAACTCCCCAAAATCAAGTCTCATCAGATGGGAAATCAAAATAATTTGAATTGCATAAAAGAAAAATTTGCTCCTCAAATTTTTTTTCCTTTACAAAATGTATACATTTAAGACTGTCACCATGGCGACAGGAATCAAATGAGAAAAAGATATACTTTTCAGATCAAGTTTTATTCAGGGGATGGTATCAGTATGAGAATTAAATAAGTCTGAACAAAGTATGGAGCAAGATAAAAAAAAAAATATGAAATATAAATATATATTATTATATTATATATATATATATTATATATATATATATATATATAATATTTATATATTTAGACAAAACATGTTCCGTTCGGTCACCCATTGAGCTCAAGTAGATAATTGCGATTAGGGATAGTGAATTTGCAAAGCGAATTATTTTTTTAAAATAAATTACCCAGGAATTAAAAAATAAATTAGAATCATTTTCTAAGATTTCTAAAAACCTAATTTAAATTTAAGGCAAGATGTTACGCAATTAATCCGTTTTAAATCCCCCATCTCTCTCTCTCTCTCTCTCTCTCTCTCTCTTTCGCTCACTCTTTCTTTACTCCCCCAGAGAAACTAATATATATAATGAGGAGGTAATAAATATAACATAGAAGCGGGAGAATGATGACAGAATGTGAGTGAGAGTCGGGTTAGTTTTTTTTACTTAATTGCAAATTACAACGGATTTGCAAAAATCAAACGGATTTTTTAAAACAGAACTCAATCCTAGAACTTAAGGATATAATTAGTATTATTATTTCGGCTCTTTAACTAACACTAAAACGGAATCAAGCATAGATTCGCTCAGCTTTAGTTATACTAATAATTATTATAATGGAGATTGTGGGTTTTTCTGTCGTACCGAAACTATATTAATACTCAAGTCACAGATTCCTTTGTATTTACATCACATTCTCCATGATTTATTATTTAAAACCTCATTTATTTAATAAATTGTTTACATAATTAAGACTGTTACCATATCTACATACTGATAACATGCAATTGTATTTATATATACAAACAAAATAGCGGTTTCAGTGTGAATGGGAAGCTAATTTGCATATTGATCTTAAAAAATTGATTTTAAATAATATATACTTAGTATTATTGATCTTAATTGTTTGGTTTTATATTAATGAATATAGAGCAAAAACTCTTCAAAAATCTAGAAGAAATCTCCTAAACAAGAAGAAATAACTGTAATATTAATCTTACTTCCTATTTTAACTAAATAGTTAAATTAGGAAAATTTACCAATGAAGACAGAGTAAGGGTAAATGATGGAAGGTTTAGTTTTAAAGTTGTTCTATTTCAATCATACCCCCTCTGTTCAAATATTTTATAGCCTTCTCTAATTAACATGATATTTATTATATAAAACTTAAATCTTGCATCGGAGAGGTGCTATAAATTTGCTAGTAATGATAATAATAAAATAATAAATAATAATAACTCTGGACTTTGAAATAAAAACGGATCACCTTTATCCCAGCAAGAATACCAGACCTAGTGTTGATAAACAAAAAGGAAGAACTTGTCAACTGGTGGATTTTGCTGTGCCAGCAGATCACAGGGTGAAGCTAAAGGAAAATGAAAAAATGGACAAATATCCAGACCTTGTCTGAGAACTGAAAAAGTTATGGAATATGAAAGTGTTACCAATTGTAGTTGGTGCACTTGAAACAGTCCCAAAAGGATTGGAAAAGGTTCTGGAATGTTTGCATATCAGAGGAAGGATTGAAACCATTCAGAACACTGCACTGCCTGCAATCTGCCAGAATACGCAGAAGAGTTCTGGAGACCTGAGGAGACTTGCTTTCACTCAAACTATTATATTATATATAATATATATATATATATATATTATATATATTATATATATATATATATCTGTATATTATATGTATTTTTAGTAGTATTTGAGTGCTCGATTACGGGTGTAAGAGCTGTATTTATTTGTTATAATGTACAATACATTTCAGATGCTATCGTTACCATTGGTTTCAAAGCAGCCTGTTAGCCACTTATCATCACGAAAACTAGCCTGTCAAAGTATATACAACGGATATCGACTCATTTATATATGTATGAACGGTGAAATACAAAAACAGCTCAAAATATATATAAATGAATTGTTGGTGATACAGTAGTTATTACCCGATTAAGGGAAGAATATTGATAATAAATATATATATATATATTAACTTAAGATATTTTTTATTGGAAAATGTTTTAAATTCTTAAAAAAATATTTACTAAGGAGACATACTGCGTGATTTGCTGATATCTTAGATATAGATATAGATAATATTAGAGACAATACACACATATATATATATATATAATATATATATATATATATATATATATATATACATATATATATATGTGTGTGTGTGTGTGTGTGTGTGTGTGTGTGTGTGTGTGTTGTATATTTTGGCAGCAAGTTATTTTGTAGGCAGGTGTTATTGAACAACACGGAACATTTCTTTTTCATAATTAGGATTTGGATTTTTCCAGTCTTCTGGCGATCTTTCGAAAGTTAGAATCCAGTTGGAATAAGATTCTTCCCATACTATCTGCTCGAGCACTTTCGACCGTTTCTTCAGTCGTCATCAGTGGGTTTATGATTTGGTGTTAGTTCGTTTTTTAGTTCTTTTATCTATTTTGTTTTTAAATTAGAAGAGTCCATTATTTTTAGAGAGTAGCGTGATTAGTGTATTAGTTATTAAAGATAAATGGGGAGTGTTTATGTGGAGATGCAGGTGTTTGGTGAAAAATGTCATCCATTTTGACCCATCCTCACCATTCCAACATTCTGACCAAACACCTGCATCTCCGCATAAACACTCCCCATTTAGAGGGAAGAAAATCCACTACCCATCCCCCCAGCTACCCCTGCCCCAACTGACAACCTACCATTTTTCACCATTCTGAAAATGTCCTTCATTGAAGCAAGAACTGGGCTTTTGTCCTGATGATGGTCAAAATGGCCGAAACGTTGCATCGTCGACTATAAACATCCAGTTTCCATAACATCCCGATTTTGTCTACTTTTCTCCACATATTGTCGGATTAACCTCCTCGCATTTCTCATATATATATATATATATATATATATATATATATATATATATATATGTGTGTGTGTGTGTGTGTGTGTGTGTTGTGTGTGCAGTGTCTGAGCTTTTGTGCGTTTAAATGAAAAACAATAGAATTGGGATAGTCATTATCTTGTGACATCGCACCTAATACTCATAAGTAGATTTTTTAACTGAATTATTTATTACATAATCAGTCATTGTGTTTGTCACAGAATTACATGTATTGATAATGAAGGAGATTATGTGCAAAAAAATCTTTAATATTCATGTACAATAAATGCTTTGTTCGTCATTAGGCAAAAGCCTGTATTGATTTACTTATGAAGACGCACACACATCGGATCATATGCAAATGTGAGTACGTATATATGACACATGCAAATTAATATTTCATTCTTTCCTTTTCCCGCAGAAGCGAATCAACTTTACAGGTGCGCGCATCCTCATTCACACACACACACACACACACACACACACATGTATATATATATATATATATATATATATATATATATATCAACCTCTCCGCACGAGCAGGAGCGGCCTATATCATATATATATATGTCATATATATATATATATATATATATATATATATATATATATATATATCTTATTATAATGGAGATTGAGTGTTTTTCTGTCTGTAACCGAAACTATATTACTACTCAAGTCACAATTCCCTTAGTTATTTACGTCACATTCACCGTGATTTTATTTTTTATCTAAACCCCAATTATCAATAAAATTGTTTCGCATTATTATTACTGTTGGTCATATCTACATACGAATAACATGCGATTGTATTTATATATACAACAAAATGGCGGTTTACAGTGTGAACGGGAAGGCTAATTTGCATATTGATATTAAAAAATTGATTTTAATAAATATGTGTTTAGTATTATTGATTTCTAATTATTTGGTTTTAACTTAATGAATATGAGCAAAAGTCTTGTGAATACATCTTAAAAGAAATTCATTGACAAGAAGACATAATTATAATTTTATTCATAACTTCCTATTTTAACTGAATAGTTTAAATTAGGAAAATTTAGCAATGAAAGACGACATGAAAGAGTAACCTTCAGTTGTTCTATTTTTCGATTATACCCCCTGTCTGAAATCTTTTTATCTGCATTCTTATTTAGTTTCATTAGCCTTTCTAATTTAATATAACATTTTATTACATTAAAACTTAAATACTTGCACCCGGAGGGTGCATATATTTGCTAGTATATATAATCAATAGTAATGGTATTATGGATGATTTAAACTCATAACTTTAAGTTTCATACTTATGCAATCCTCAGATGAGTGAAATGGTTAAGATCTTAAGGTATGAATCCTACTCTCCTTCCAGCTATAGATAAATAGTAGGGCAGACTCGTCTCTTTAACCTTGGTTAAGCAACCGGTCTAGGAGAAGGAAAAACTCTGAATTCAAACCTGTTGAACTCCACTTACGAAATTGACCATGTGTCGCATCCTGATAATTCTGAATCTGTTTCTTTTTCTAATTATCTATTTTCATCATCTTCCTCGTCCTAATTATTTTTTGACATCTGTCTCGCCCACCAGAGACCAAATGACAGCAGATTCCAGCAAGATTTTACCATTTTTTTCCATTAATCGTAACGTTGTCATTCGGAAGAATTCAATTCTTCTATACAATCCCAAGTTTCGAAATCTTTTCGAAGGATTCTTAGAATGGCACCAATTATTACAAGAATGGCTCATACCTTCATTTGGAATTTGCATTTATTTGCAGTTCCCTCGGGAATTTTGGGAATTTATTCAGTTCGAATCTCTTTCAGTTTTAGTAAATTGTTTGCTGGGCCGGTGATGTTCTACTATCTGACAATTTAAAATATGATATGATGACTAAACCCTGGGCTTAAATAAAGCAACACATACAGGCAGACATACATAAAGTTATATTATATATATATATATATATATATATATATATATAATATATATATATAAAGTAAAAATTTCGGGGCGGCCTAATGTCTGTTTTCTTCCCATTTCTGTTTTTTTGCTATTGTTGCTTTTCTGTTTGTTCATATGTTGCAGCTTATGTTATTGGCTGTTGCAATTAATCTTTCCTTGCTCTCTTTTTTTCGAGTCTTTGGATTGAGGCATCTACGCGTGTAACATACTGGGTATTGTTTCTTGTAAATGGGTTCGATTCTTCGCGTGTGAAAACGACTCATGGATGAGTATCCCAAGTAACCTTGTGCTGGCTTTTAAAAACAAACTGGAGTGCAAGTCTTTTTTGTCAACAAGTTTATTACGTCATCCACTCGTCTGTAGAAGTCAGCTACGCAAAGAGAGATAGAGAGATGATTATTATAACAGAATAAGTATAATTAGAACTAGTAAATTCATGACGTTCCCGCCTGTAAGGAAGCTGTCAATCTTGGGAGAAAGAAAGAAAGAAAGAAAGAAAGAAAGAAAGAAAGAAAGAAAGAAGGATGCCTTTTGGGTAAGCAAAGGTCGGCGTCGTGTTGCTCTTCAGTCACTTTCTCTCCTTAATGACTGACTTTGAATCCTCCTCTCCAATTCAATTAATTATCAAATATCGTTAATCAGCTGATTATATTTTTTTTTTGTAATTGTGTATATTTTAATTCCAGTGTATAATGTTATATTGTATTATATAATGTAAGTTGAGAACAAAGAAAAAAAACAAAAACATTGGAATTTACATTTATTTTGGGGAATGGCAGGGTCAAAGGTCAAAGTATTTCCCAAAATTAAGTTTTGGTAGAAGTAGATATTTACCCAACCCATTCACCACTGGTCAGATGTGACACAAGGTCACAAGTATTGAGCATCCAGTTAGGATCAAATTCACTTTTGTAAAATTGGATTTTAGTGAATTTATAAAATGAGTTTTTTTTTTTAAACTTCAATAGATATCTATATATAATAATAATAATAATAATAATAATAATAATAATAATAGAAAAGGTTCCTAGTTCGATACCGGTCCCCGCCAACTCAGCGTATGAGTAGCACAGGGATCTGTGAGGTAAAGTAAGGAGCTGATGGTAGGTGTGACGCTTCACCTCAGATTTTAAAACAATCTCCTTGGTCTAGCGCTATTGAAAAGGGGATAGACTCCATCGCTGACTGGCTAATACCGACTTTAGGCCGCCCCGTCGACTTTACTTACTTTTTTTACTTATATAAGTACATTGGAATTTTAACTAAACAATTCAACATGCATTCTAGCCAAATTTTTACTTTCAAAATATCTTTAATTCCAAATGATCTTGTTGTTTTTGCCAAAAGTATCTAACATCGAAAATTTATCTGGTTAAAATTCAAAGAGCAATTCACAACAATCAAAATGCATTCCAACCAGATTCTTTCTTTCAAAATATTTTTCTTTTCTTCACCTAGAATTTATTTTCACTAAAACTCATTGTCTTGCAACCCTTAATTACTAATCTCATTAATTGTTATACACATATTATTATTATTTGCTCCTTTTGAATTTTCACATCAGCATTAGCTGATGATCTTTCACTGGAGTCTGAGTGACAGCAAGTCTACTCAGGTCTGCGGGACTCTTCTGAGTATTCTGGCAGATTGCATCAGTGCAGTGTTCTGAATGGTTTCAACCCTTCATCTAATTTCCAAACTTTCCAGACTCTTTTCGAATCCTTTTATGACTGTAGTTATTATTATTACTCCTTTTGAGTTTTCACATCAGTGTTAGCTGATGGTCTTTCACTGGAGTCTGAGTGACAGCAAGTCTCCTCAGGTCTCCAGGACTCTTCTGAGTATTCTGGTAGATTGCAGCAGTGCAGTGTTCTGAATGGCTTCAATCCTTCCTCTGATATCTAAACTTTCCAGACCCTTTTCCAATCCTTTTGGGACTGTTCCAAGTGCACCAACCACAATTGGTATCACTTTCACTTTCATATTCCATAACTTTTTCAGTTCTCTGTCAAGGTCCAGATATTTGTCCATTTTTTCATTTTCCTTTAGCTTCACCCTGTGATCTGCTGGCACTGCAAAATCCACCAGTTGACACGTTCTTCTTCTTCTTATTATTATTATTATTATCATTATTATTATTATTTTGTAGACATCACATATATGTTGTTCTCCGTGCATAGAAAATATTCATGTGCAATCTTGAAGAAAATATTTTTTTTAAATGATTCAAAAACGACTTTACACCAGACGACCATGATAAAGTTAAAATAGTTGCCTGAGAATCAAGCTAAAAGTATGGTAAAATATATAACTTGCAAATGCACGCATACAGATACACGCACCGAGAGACACTTACAAAAGTCGAAAGAAATTATGGAAGACACTAAGGAAAAAAAAACACTCATTACATAACACAAAGAATTCAAAACTAACACTTGAGCTTCAGTTCAAGATTTAAATAGTCACAAAGATAGGGAAAAAAATTGTGAAAAATAATAAATGCGACGGAAAATGAGCAAAAGATGTACAAAAACGAAGATCCGAATCCTGTAGACAACTTTTTTTCTCTTCGAAAAACTAAGAAAATAACTGAGAAAATGTGAAATAAAAACAATATTTTTTTATTTTTTCTTTATAAACGATTTTAAAAGATACATATTAGATACTTTTGTGTCTGTAATATATCTAACAATATAACTAATTTTTTTACTTACTCTATATATAAAAGATTTTTCTATATTTATAGATCTGTATGAACAATTTCTATATACACAAATACATACACGGAAGCACACACACACACACACATATATATATATATATATATATATATATATTATATATATATAATATATATATATATAGAGAGAGAGAGAGAGAGAGCTTAGATAGATAGATATATCATTATTACAGCAGAATATTGACTTCGTCTTGAGACAGAACAACTCTTAGATTCTGTTGAAAAATGGCCCAGCTCAGATAATACTAACACCAACTAAATTTAACATGCAATATATATATATATATATATATATATATATATATATATATATTATATATTATATATATATATTAATAATGATTCGCATCCGGTTTTTGTCTGTAATAAAAATTACGTCACAGCTTACGTCACATTACCCAAAATTGTCATAACATGGAATAAATACACTCAAAATTTGAACATGCAATATTAGACAGTCCTCATTGTTTTTTAAAACAAGTTTTAATAAACACATGACTGGTATTATATATCTCTATATAGTTTGTTTTATTTTAATACATATTTAAAGTTTACATTTCAAATTGTTTTATTTTTTAATCCTTTAATGAATTTGATGATTTTACTTACTTTGGGCACAAAAAGCTGACATTGAATTTTTTACTCCCACCCTCAGCAATATGTTTCAAAAATCTATTTTTCATCGCCCAGAGGTGTTTTTAAAAATTTTGTACTAGTATTAATAGTGGAGATTCGCTTCCAGTTTTTGTCTGTAACAAAAACTACGTCACTGCTTACGTCACACTGCCTAAAATCGTCATAAATAGAATACACTCAAAATGTGAGCATGCAATGTTAGACAGTCCGCATTGTTTTTTTAAAACAAGTTTTAATAAATACATGACTGGTATTATCTATCTATAATAGTTTGTTTTATTTTAATATATATTTAAAGTTATCAGAACTAAGTTTCCATTTCAATTTTTTTCATTTTTTACTCCATTTAATAGATTTATTTTATTTTTTACTCCTTTAATAAATTTAATGATTTTACTTTACTTATATAAAAACTCTCTGATATTAAATTTTCAACTCCCATCCCTCAGGCAATATTTATTTTACGTCGCCCAGAGGGCGTTTTTTATTTTGCTAGTATTAATAATGGAGATTCGCTTCCGGTTTGTGTCTGTAACAAAAATTACGTCGCATTACCCAAAATCGTCATAACATAGGAGGGAGTTTTTTTTATTTTGTACTAGTATATATATATATATATATATATATATATATATATATATATATATATATATATATGTGTGTGTGTGTGTGTGTGTGTGTGTGTGTGTGTGTGTGTGTGTAATATAATGTTATCGTCTTTCAGTCTTGGCTGTCAATGCTCCTCACTGCCATTCTGTGACATGGTTTTTTATTTAACAGTTCCGGAAATGTCTCGTCTGAGTAAGCGTAAAATCTTTTAAAATCTTCTCCATTGCCAACCATTTCATTGGCGGTTACACCTGCTGAAATAAATGAAAACAAATGTAAATAACAGGAAGAACTTCTTCTTTCTTCTTCTTCTTCTTCTTCTTCTTCTTCTTCTTCTTCTTCTTCTTCAAGGAAGATCTAAAAAGACTCCATATTCTTTTTTCTATTTCTATCGTCACATGATCTGGAGATTCTCTCTCATACACTTCTCTCTCTTCCCACTCTTTCTTAGTCTCTTCTCTCTCTCTCCCCCTCTCTCTCTCTTTCTCAATCTGTTCATCTCTCTCTCTCTCTCTCTCTCTCTATCTCTCTCTCTCTCTCTCTCTCTCTCTCTCTCTCTCTCTCTCTCTCTCTCTCTCTCAACAAAATGGAGAAAGTTTACTTTCTTTTTTTATATTCAAAATATTTATTTTTATTAAATAATGTTCCCTTTTCTTTTATTGTTCAAAAAGACTTATTTTCTGTTTCTATCGTCACATGTGCTTAAGATGCTCTCTGTCTCTCTGTCTCTGTCTCTCTCTGTCTCTGTCTCTGTCTCTCTCTCCCTCTCTATCTCTCTGTCGCTCTCTATAAATTCATGCGATTTATATCTATGTATCTATCTATGTCTCGATCCCTCAATCCCCCTCTATGTCTCTCTCTCTCTCTCTCTCTCTCTCTCTCTCTCTCTCTCTCTCTCTCTCTCTCTCTCATATATATATATATATTGTGATGTTAGTTCCTCATATCTGCACCACATTCTGTCGGATTCATTCCAGCCATCTTTACACACACACACATACATATATATATATATATATAATATATACTCATACACACACACACACACACACACACACACACACACACACACACACACACACACATATATATATATATATATATATAATATATATATATATATATATATATCTCACTCAACAAAATGGCGAATTCTTCTTTTCTCTCTTTATTTTAACTATCTTTTTATTAAGTTATTTAGCTGTGGTGACATCTTTTACTTTTTGACACACGTATCCCTAAGGCGTAACACATATCCTCAAAGATACGTGAGTCAAATTTAACTGAGCTGAAATAATGTAAAAGGTTTTAAATAAAATAACTGATGCATTATATCTTTTATTCATTCATACATCAACACTGAAAATTTCATTAAATTCGGTTAATTCACTGATTCATTTTTTCTTTCGATGGGGGGACATACGATGGTGGAATTTAGGCCCATTAAGTTCAATTTAACCCCCATTTGTTTGTTTACTTAAAAAGTATTTTTGTCTTATTAAAAACGATTTAGTAACCAATGAACGAAACTAGTCTTGTGTTAATTTGCACTTTTTTCCCCGAGAAAATAATAACCCGGACTTTGATGAGTGTAAACACTATTAAAATTATATTTTTTATTCATTAATATATCAACACTGAAAAATTTCTTTAAATTCAGTTAATTCCCTGTTTTTTTTGTATTTTTTCTTTCGGCGGGGTGATATACGATGGTGGAATTTAGGTCTGTTAAGTTCGATTTAACCAACTATTCTTTATCACCTTGAAAAGAAAAGAAAAATAACTTTCTTTATCGTATTTGATCTAAAAGTAATTTTATCGGATTGGAAACCTTATTTTCAATGACCCTTTCTTTGATTAATAATTTCTTTGTGATGTCGACACGTACATACCAAAATCTCTCCTTATATATTAGATATCAATCTATTGCTCACTTAACAAAATGGCAAATTCTTCTTTTCTCTCTTTATTTTAACTACCTTTTATTAAATCATTTAGCTGAGGTGACATCTTTTACATTTTGACACGTATCCCTGGGGCGTGCCACATATTCTCAAAGATACGTGGGTCAAATTTAACTAAGCTGAAAGAATGTAATAGTTTTTAAATAAAATAACTGGTGCATTATATCTTTTATTCATTAATATATCAACACTGAAACATTCATTAAATTCGGTTAATTCCCTGATTATTTTTTCTTTCGACGGGGGGGGGGGGGGGCATACGATGGTGGAATTTAGGTTCATTAAGTTCGATTTAACCCCCATTTGTTTGTTTACTAACAAAGTCTTTTTGTTTATTAAAAACGATTTAGTATCCAATGAACAAGACTAGTCTTGTGTTAATTTGCAATTTCCCCCCCGAGGAAATAATAACCCGGACTTTGATGAGTGTAAACACTATTAAAATTATATCTTTTATTCATTAATATATCAACACTGAAATTTCATTAAATTCGGTTAATTCCCTGATTTATTTTTTCATTCGACGGGGGGGGGGACATACGATGGTGGAATTTAGGTCCGTTAAGTTCGATTTAACCAACTATTCTTTATCACCTTGCAAAAGAAAAGAAAAATAACTTTCTGTATCGTATTTGATCTCAAAGTAATTTTATCGGATTGGAAACCTTATTTTCAATGACCCTTTCTTTGATTAATAATTCTTTGTGACGTCGACACGTACATACCACAATCTCTCCTTTATATATTAGATATCAATCTATCGCTCACTTACAAAATGGAAAGTTCTTCTTTTCTCTCTTTATTTTAACTATCATTTTATTAAATCATTTAGTTGAGGTGACATCTTTTACATTTTGACACGTATCCCTGAGGCGTGCCACATATTCTCAAAGATACGTGGATCAGATTCAACTGAGCTGAAAGAATGTAAAAGTTTTAAAATAAAATAACTGGTGCATTATATCTTTTATTCATTAATATATCAACACTGAAAATTTCATTAAATTCGGATAATTCCCTGATTTTTTGTATTTTTTTTTTCCGCGGGGTGACATACGATGGTGGAATTTAGGTCCATTATGTTCGATTTAACCCCCATTTGTTTGTTTACTTACAAAGTCTTTTTGTCTTATTAAAAAACGATTTAGTATCCAATTAATGAGACTAGTCTTGTGTTAATTTGTACTTTTCCTCCCGAGGAAATAATAACCCGGACTTTGATGAGTGTAAACACTATTAAAATTATATCTTTTATTCATTAATATATCAACACTGAAAATTTCATTAAATTCGGATAATTCCAAGATTTTTTGTATTTTTCTTCTTTCGGCGGGGTGACATACGATGGTGGAATTTAGGTCCATTAAGTTCAATTTAACCCCCATTTGTTTGTTTACTTAAAAAGTCTTTTTGTTTTATTAAAAACGATTTAGTATCCAATTAATGAGACTAGTCTTGTGTTAATTTGCAATTTTCCCCCCGAGAAAATAATAACCCGGACTTTGATGAGTGTAAACACTATTAAAATTATATCTTTTATTCATTAATATATCAACACTGAAAAATTTCATTAAATTCAGTTAATTCCCTGATTTTTTTTGTATTTTTTTTCTTTCGGCGGGGTGACATACGATGGTGGAATTTAGGTCCTTTAAGTTCGATTTAACCAACTATTCTTTA
This sequence comes from Doryteuthis pealeii, assembly GCA_023376005.1. Lineage (NCBI taxonomy): Eukaryota > Metazoa > Mollusca > Cephalopoda > Myopsida > Loliginidae > Doryteuthis > Doryteuthis pealeii. Next base: position 69,722,393 of record CM042169.1, read on the forward strand.
TCACCTTGAAAAGAAAAGAAAAAGATCTTTCTGTATCGTATTTGATCTAAAAGTAATTTTATCGGATTGGAAACCTTATTTTCAATGACCCTTACTTTGATTAATAATTTCTTTGTGACTTTGTCATTTTTTTTTTCATCTATTAATCAATTGAACAGATCTTTTTCTTGGGAGAACCCAAAAGTGTAAGTTTAAATGCGACGTCTCAGGTCATTAGCTTTAATTGTAGCTTTAGGGGTTTGAGTCGTTCGTTCTTGTCGATTTCTTCATTTTGCAATTTACTCGCTGGTATTTTCTGTTTTAACTCTCTCTCTTTTTTTTAATTGTTGAAGTCTTTTTTTTTTCTTCCGGCTTTATATTCAGAGTTATTTTTTTTCTGGTGAGCAGATATCTGACCTTCTATTACAGAGTTTTAACAAAAACATCTTTCGATTCTAATCAAAACCAAAAGCAAGAGAAACAAATACATTTTATTGTTCTAATTCTGAATAGCGCGTAAGAGATAATATAATTAGATAACGTATAGAATGCGTTACATTTCCCGGATATACCCAAAAACCTTTGAAACGCTTTAGGGTTAGGTGAGGGTTACTGTTAGTTTTAGGGTTAGTTTTAGTGTTAGGGATAATGTGAGGGTTAGGGTTAGGCTACTTCAGGAGTTTCCGTATTGTAATGTTATTTATAAGTGGTACTAATTCAGAATAACATGTAAGAAATAATATCATTAGATAACGTATAAAATGCGTTACATTTCCCGGATATACGCAAAAACATTTGAAACGCTTTAGGGTTAAGGTTAGTTTAAGGTTTGGGTTATGGTTATGCATAGTGAGGGTTAGGGTTAGGGTTAGGCTACTTCGGGAGTTTCAGTATTCTAATGTTATTTATAAGTGGTACTAATTCAGAATAGTGCGCAAGAGATAATATCATTAAATAATGTATAAAATGCGTTACATTTCCCGGATATACCCAAAAACATTTGAAACGCTTTAGGGTTAGGGTTAGTTTTAGGTTTGGGTTAGGGTTAAGCATAGTGAGAGGGTTAGGGTTAGGCTACTTCCGGAGTTTCCGTATTCTAATGTTATTTATAAGTGGTACTAATTCAGAATAACACGTAAGAGATACTATCATTAGATACGTATAAAAATGCGTTACATTTCCCGGATATACCCAAAAACATTTGAAACGCTTTAGGGTTAGGTTAGTTTTAGGTTAGGGTTAGTGTTAGGATAGTGTGAGAGTTAGGGTTGGGCTGATCCGGGAGTTTCCGTATTCTAATGTTATTTTAAAGTGGTACTAATCAGAATAGCATGTAAGAGTAATATCCTTAGATTACATATAAAAAAACATTTTTCATTTTTTAATGTTACAATACAGAATAGCTCGCAAGAGATATTATCATTAGATTACGTATAAAAATCATTACATTCTAATGTACTTATGCAAATAGCTCGCAAGAGATAATATCATTAAATTACGTATAAAAATCATTACATTCTAATGGTACTTATGCAGAATAGATCGCAAGAGATACTATCATTAGATTACGTATAAAAATCATTACATTCTAATGGTACTTATGCAGAATAGCTCTCAAGAGATAATATCATTAGATTACGTATAAAAATCATTACATTCTAATGGTACTTATACAGAATAGATCGCAAGAGATACTATCATTAGATTACGTATAAAAATCATTACATTCTAATGGTACTAATGCAGAATAGCTCGCAAGAGATAATATCATTAGATTACGTTTAGCATTACATTTCAGTACATTTTACGGATATACCCAAAACCTTTGAGACGCCAGGATTAGAGTTAGGTAAGGGATAGGGTTATTTTTAAGGTTAGGGTTAGTGTAAGGGTTAGTGTTAGTGTTAGGTTTAGGGTTAGAGTTAGGCTTTTTTGTATTCTAATGTTAATTATTACTTGGTACTAAATCAGAATAGCACGTAAAAGATAACATCATTAGATTACGTATAAATATATAAGCATGCATACGTTTCCTGTGCAAAACTACCGTATTTGACGGCATATAAGACGCCCGGTATATAAGGCGCACCCCAATTTCCAGCATGTCAGATTCAGGAAAAAAAAACATTTTAGTGTATTTAAGCATATATTGTTGAAAACAGTCTAGCTGTGCATTACACAAGTAGAAACATAGCTGTATAAAAGCAATTTGGCAGTTTAGGGTAGGTAAAAGTACTGAGCATAAGCTGGGTTAATGAGCATCATAGAGAAGATTAGCCTAGACCTACGGGAGATCTCAAACTTCACTTACGATGTATAAGACCCAGGGTAATTTTTTTAGCCAAAACTTTGGAAAAAAGTGCGTCGTATATGCCGTCAAATACGGTAAATAAGGAATTCATCAATGGTTTCTACTGTATCCCCATTTTTCATTTTTGTTTACTCTAAAGGGTATTTTAAAGTAACGCCTATTTTCACAGGGTTTTTTAAAAATATCTATCAGTCTTTTCAGTCTTTTACTTATTGCACCTTAAGTTCCAACTGAAATTCGAATTCTCGGTGTTTCTTCTTTATCTCCATCACTACTCCCTCTACACTTATTTGTTTGCTTCATATGTTTTCTTCATTATTTTCCTGTAGGTTACTCGCCTCCGCCTTTTCCTTCTCCCTCTACTTCCGCTCCTGTTTATACAATTCATTTCAATATGTAAGTTTCTTGGTCTGAAAGTGCAACTGATTCCAATTCGAGAAGTGTGAGCTATTATATAGATAATAGATACCCTTCCTAACTTATAGAATATAAAAGAACAATTATCATATATGCAAACAAAACGAATAATTAGATACATCATAATATGGAAGAAGGCGAGAAGAAGAAGAAGGCGAGAAGAAGAAGGGCGAGAAGAGAGAAGGGCGAGAGGAAGGGCGAGAAGAAGAAGAAGAAGAAGAAGAAGAAGAAGAAGAAGAAGAAGGGTGAGAAGGGCAAGAAGAAGAAGAAGAAGAAGAAGAAGAAGAAGAAGGGGGATGAGAAAGGGAGATGAGAAGAAGAAGAAGAAGAAGAAGAAGAAGAAGAAGAAGAAGAAGAACAACAACAACAACAACAACAACAACAACAACAACATTGAAGGAGGAGACATCGAAAAAGTAGTTAGATAAAGAAGAAAGCCGTAGAGAATAAGAAAAGTAACAATAGCTCTGAGAACAACGACGACGACGACGACAACGGTGGCAGCAAGATCTAATCCTAAATTAATAATAGAAGTGATGCTAGCTTCCTCTGTAACAGAGAATTCCTTTTCATTGGCCTCAGGTATCGCTACAACCAAAGATTCCTTTCCCGGGAGAATAATACCATCCAACCTTCATATTCTGCACACAGCTGCAGGAACGGAACAGTTCGCAACACTTTGCTTAAATTCTTCGATAATCCGCGCGAAGATTTCTCACAGCGTCTCCAAAATGGCGGCCAGCCTTGGCTTTGGCAACAAAGGAGTTGGATATTCAGCGCTTAACTATAGCTCTCCCTATATTCTAGCCGGCGGCTGAGCAAGAATCTATTTGTTGCAAGAAAAAGAGAAGGTTGGCGGAAGAGAGGCATCACCATTTCAAGGTGTGTAAATGGAATTCTGCGAATGATTATAGGTATCATTGCTGTACCGGATATTTAAGGAGAATGGCCCGGCTGTATTTAACTACAAGACTAGGATAAATGAACCATTTTTTTTTTCTTTTTCATAGAGAGGCGATTTCTGTTCTCATGGTGATTCTCTTCTGATCGCCAACGAAACCTCTCAAAGAAAGAGAAACTCTAGATCAATCTTCGTGCTTCTGTGTTATTGTCTAATTCTTTTTGAAAATAATAAAAAGAAAAATACATTTCCCGAGAGTATTAGCGCTACGTAAAATGCAACCATCCTTAGTACTATCTTCGTTATTCGGACTATTGTCCCCAGCTTTATTGTTATTTGTACAATGTTTCGGCCGATATGCTATCCGGCCTTCTTCAGGTATTTCTTGTCGGACTTGTGAACCTTCTTTTTGGACTCGGGAACCTTCTTTTCGGACACGGGAATCTTCTTTTCGAACTCGGGAACTTTCTTGTCGTAGTCTGGAACCTTCTTGTCGTAATCGGGAGCCATCACGGAACTTTGCACCTAACCCTTTATTCAGTCCACGCGGGTATCTTGTTCTCATTCCGCTAACCATAGCTGGGGTAGGAGTTTGTTAATTATTTTTCTATGTTACTGCCGCTGCTCAGGATTGAACCCGGAATCCAGAGATAACTGTCACTTAGAACTGTCTTAACCTAACCACCTCATCCACTAGGCCATGTGTCCAATTAGAAATACCTGAAGAAGCGTACAATTCATGCGATCGTTTCTTCACGGGCCGGGTTAGATCAGTTGGTAGAGCGTTCGGCTAGAAATCACAAGGTTCCTAGTTCGATACCGGTCCTCGTCAATTAAGCGTTATGAGTGGCACAGGGTCTGTGCGGTAAAGTAAGGAAGCTGATGGTAGGTGTGGCACTCCACCTCAGATGCCAAAACAATCTCCTTGGTCTAGCGCTTGTGAAAAGGGGATAGACTCCCTTGCTGATTGGCTGATACCGATATTAGGCCGCCCCGACGACTTTACTTACTTTTTTACTGTAAAAAATATCGGCCGGAACGTTGTACAAATCTTATTATAATGGAGATTGTGTGTTTGTCTGTCTGAAGCCGAAACTAAATCACTACTCAAGTCACAATTCCCTTAGTTATTGACGTCACATTCACCATGAATTTATTTTTATTTAAACCGCAGTTATTGATAAAATTGTTATACCTTATTAATACTTTTGACTTTATCTACATTCTAATAACATGCAATTGTATTTATATATGCAACAAAATAGCGGGTTACAGTGTGAACAGAAAGCTAATTTGCATTTTGATATTAAAAGTTTAATTTTATTAAATATGCGCTTGGTATTATTGATTTCTAATTGTTTGTTTTCTTCTTAATGAATATGAGCAAAAACTCGGGGAAATCTTAAAAGAAATTCTTTAATATAAAGAAAATAACAGTAATTTATTCTTTACTTCCTAATTTAACTAAATAGTTTAAATTAGGAAAATTCAGCAATAAAGGAGGGAGTGATGAAAAATGATGGAAGACTTAGTTTCAAAGTTGTTCTATTCTTCGATTATACCCCCTCTGTTTCAAATCATTTTATTTGGATTTTTATTTAGTTTCAAAAGTATTTCAAATTTAACATTTATTACATTAAAATTTAAATACTTGCACCCGGAGGGTGCATATATTTGCTAGTAACAATAAAGATGGGGACAATAGTCCGAATAACGCAGTACTAATCATCAAGCCTCGTCTCAAACATTCAGAGAAATAACAAACATCCTTGTCTGGGTTTGAACTTGGATCGACGAGTCTATTTCCTACATCTGTAACAATTATGCTACATGCCTCCAAATAAAAGGTACAATAGTGCCATTACTATTCTTCTAAAAGGATGTCTTTGGTATTAAATAACCCAGGAAAGTTGATAGGTCATAAAACAAAGAAACCAAACCGAATAAAACTACTACTAATATAAGTAAAGTAAAGTCGACGGGGCGGCCTAAAGTCGGTATCAGCCAGTCAGCGAGGGAGTCTATCCCCTTTTCAATAGCGCTAGACCAAGGAGATTGTTTTTTAGCATCTGATGTGGAGCGCCACACCTACCATCAGCTCCTTACTTTACCGCACAGATCTCTGTGCTACTCATACGCTGAGTTGGCGAGGACCGGTATCGAACTAGGAACCTTGTGGTTTCTAGCCGAACTATAATTATACTACTGTAAAAGATATTTAAAAGCCCCTCCACACGAGCAGTATGCGACACAAGGTCAATTTTTAAGCGGAATTTAACAGGTTTGAATTCAGATTTTTCCTTCTCCTAGACAGGTTGCCTTACCCAGGTTGAAGAGCCCAGTCTGTCCTACTATTTACTCATAGCTGAGGGAGTATAGTTGGATCCATACCTTTCCCGGGAGTATTAACTCTACGTGAAATGCAATCATCCTCTTCTGGGATTTGAACTCGGATCGACGAGTCTATTTCATAAACTTAACAATTTGCTATGTGCCTCCAAATAAAAGGAAAATAAAAGGAACATGTGTGTGCGTGCGTGTTTTGAAATAGTCTCACGAATGTCAGGGTATGCGTTTACTCCTTTGCTACTTTTAATATCTGAGA
>CM042169.1:69733605-69746105 GCA_023376005.1 Doryteuthis pealeii
GGGAAACAACAGCAACTTCAGCGAGCATCACTGTTTTTTGCAGTCACTGTTCCAGAGACTGTCATTCAAGAATTGGTCTGTTTAGCCACTCATGCAGTTGCAGATTAAAAAAATGGACACTGTGCCATCCTCTACAGTAGGGAGAAAGATGCGAATACTGTACAAAGTAATAAGCCTTTTTCCGGATTTTCAATGTTGTATTTGAAAAATTCAGTCATACCACGTAAGCTTACTAGATTTTTTTTACTTGTGTTCATTAACATCATCCCGGGAATTCTCGTCTAAAAATATTTTTACACTCAACAGCTAAGGTACTGGATTTAGACACCTATGTCCATAAGGTAAATACATTAAATAAGTCTAAACCTGACTTAATGATGTAGCCCAGTCGTCGAAGCCTGAACAAAAAACATTAGGTAAAATAAGTAGAAATTAATGAGACATTAGAAAGGCAAAAACGCACATCAGAGTTTTGTCTTTAAAATTATTGGCCATCCCCTAGGCAACACCTGTATCCTTGATTTAAAGGGGCAGGGCTGGGTTTATTGCCCAGTGCCCGAGGCGTACTCTTGAGGGAGAATGTCGACGGGATCTACGCATTTTTATGCACCCACCATCCCGTGAGCTTCGGCTAGTGAGTGGTCCCATATTAAAATACCTTTTATCATACCCGGATACGTGGGATGAGAGATAAATATGTTTATAACATTGGCTGTTTTGAGGCCTAAGTAACTCAGATTTATTTTATTAATTAATGAATCTGCCTATAAATTAAATACTCATTGATAAACTTACACAATTTTTTACGTAATTGTGATGTAGACTGTGATGTAGTTTCAGTTACATACAAATAGTGACCGAATCTATTATTAATAACAAATTTGTACAAAGTAATAACATTTTTTCCGGATTTTCAATGTTGTTTTTGAGAAATTCAGTTACACGTAAGCTTACAAGAATTTTTGTGCACCCACCATACCATGAGCTTCGGCTAGTGAGTGGTCAAACATTAAAAGACCTTGCCCATCCCCCAAGCAACACTTGCATCTTTGATTTAAAGGGACAGGGCTGGGTTCATTGCCCAGTGTCCGAGGCGCCCTAGAGGGAGAATGCCGACGGGATCTACGAGTTTTTGTGCACCCACCATCCCATGAGCTTCGGCTAGTGAGTGGTCTGACATTAAAAGACCTTATGTCATACCCGTATACGTGGGATCTAAGGAAAATACCCTAATAACATGGGCAGTTCCAGGCCTGTAGGTCCGATCGCATCGGTCACTGGGTTATTAGCGATCATTAACGGCGTGGTCCCAGGGGACCATCTCCCAGGCAACAACTGCCCGCTTGTTTTAAAGGGGCAGGGCTGGGTTTATTGCCCAGTGCCCGAGGCGCCCTCTTCAGGGAGAATGCCGACGTGATCTACATATTTTTGTGCACCCACCATCCCGAGAGCTTCGGCTAGTGAGTGGTCCCATATTAAAAGACCTTGTGTCATATCTGCATACGTGGGATTCGCAGTAATACCTTAAACAAGTCTAAACCTGACGTAATGGTGTAGCCCAGTTGTCGAAGCCTGAACAAAAAACATTGCGTAAAATAAGTAGAAGTTAATGAGACATTAAAAAGGCAAAAACGAACATCAGAGTTTTGTCTTTAAAATTATTTCCGTTTGGCTTACCTGGACGACAAAAGGTGACTCATGAGTCCTGATCGTCCAACAACCGGGGATCTGTCCCACTCGTCTAATCGAAGGTCCCGCCCACTGGTACATAATTGAGTTAGGATGATGGTAGAAACTATTAATAGATGAGCAGGATGTGCAGGGTATTCATGCGTGTTACTAATTACTGTATTGGCTGCACGATCAGTTGGGTCATGCTAGACTGATCGAGAAGAATGATTTTCGTAAAGCAGTCAGGCTGAGAATAAAAGAGAACAGATGTAATGATAGATAATCGATCACTTTATAGATATGCATCCGATATTGGTGATCCGTGAGTTTAGTCAGCAGAAAGAAAGGAAATAAAGAGGAGATGAAAGAGGGGGAAAAAGGGAAGGAAGGAATGGTAGGAACAATTGTGTAAAAGAGAGAAAGAAAGAAAGATGAATGAAAAAGATGGAAGAGAAGAAAAGGAAAACAAAGGATGGTAGGGACAATTGTGTGAAAGAAAGAAAAAAGACAGAAAGAAAGAATGAATGAGAAAGATGAAATAGAAAAAAGCAAAGAAAAAAAAATTATAGAAACAATGGTGTGACAAAAAGATAGAAAGATAGAAAGAAAGAAAGAAACATGAAAGAGAAAGAAAGGAAAAGAAAGAGTTGTAGGAACACTTGTGTAAAAGAACGAAAGAAAGAATGAAGGAAGGAATAAAAAAAACATTAAAGAGAAAAAAGAAAAAGAAAAAAATGATAGAAACAACGGTGTGACAAAAGGAAAGATAGAAAGAAAGGAAGAAAGATGAAAGAGAAAGAAAGAAAAAGAAAGAGTGGTAGAAACACTTGTGTAAAAGAACGAAAGAAAGAATGAATGAAGGAATAAAAAAAGGAAAGAAAGAAAAGAAAGAAAAAATGATAGAAACAATAGTGTGAAAGAATGAAAGGATGAAAGAAAGAAAAAAAAAAGAAAAAAGAAAGAAAGAAATAATTGGCATAATGCTGAAAATATGAAAGGGAATAAAGGGAAAAGAAAGAAAAAACACGTTGCGAAAGAAAGAAAGAATGAAAGAAAGAAAGAAAAAAAAGAAAGAAAGAACGAAAGAAAATTGGCAAGAAAGATAACAAAAAGAAAGGAAGAAAGAAAGAAAAAGAAATGAAAATTATTAGCAAGAAAGATAATTGAAATAAATAAAGAAAAACAAAAAAGGTAGAAGAAAGAAAGAAAGCAAAACATGAAAAAAAAAAAAGGAATAGAAAAAATGATTAGTACGAATGATGGAAATAAAAAAAAAAACGGAAGAAAGAAACATAAAAGAGAAAGAAAAGAAAGAATGGTGTGAAAGAAAGGAAAAGAAAAAAAAGAAAGAAAATAATTGGCAAGAAAGATAATAGAAAGAAAAGAAAGAAAGAAAGAAAGAAAGAAAAAGAAAGAAAGAAAGAAAGCAAAAGATGAAAGAGAAAGAGAGGAACATAAAGAATGATTAGAAACGATGGTGTTAAAGAAAGAAAGAAAGAAACAAACAAACAACAAACAAACAAAGAATGGTCAGTAACGATTGTGTGAAAGAAAGAAAGGAAAAAGAAAGAAAGAAAGAAAGAAAGGAGAGATTTAGAATAAGGTTTGGAAACCAATGCAGAAGGAAATTGAAAATTGGGTAAAACAAAAAAACAAAAAAAAAAGAGAATATTTGGAAAAAGCCTGAAAAGAAAGAAAAAAAGAAAGTAAAAAAGGAGAGAGGGTAAATAGTTTTTAAAATAATAAAGAAGGAAATTAATTGAAAACTTGTGAGAAAGAAAGAAAAAAGAAAAAATTGAAAAATTTCATAAGGAAGAAAGAAAAATGAATGAAAGAAAGAAAAAGAAAGAGAAAAGGAAAGAAAGAAAGAAAGAATTAGGGAATTAAAGTAAAATTTTGAAAATTGATGAATAAATAAACTTGCTTAACAAATACTCAGAGCATTTGCCGTACCATTTATAGTCTCTTTATTTTCCCTTTCTGGCCTCGCCAACCATTCTGCGTCAAACATTTTTAAAATCCTGTCCCCACAACAAAGTTGACACATGTACACATTCATTATAGAAGCGAGTAGTTTAATGTTTAGAGACGTAGCAAATGGAATCATCGACCCGAGTTCAAATCCTGGGCGAGGCCGTTTGCATTTCCCTAGTGCAAATACCATTGGTAAAAGGAGACATCTAACTATTCTCCCCCCAGCTATGGGTAAATAGTAATAAATAGACTGTGCTCTCTAACCATCGTTTAACAACTAGTATAGAAGAAGGAAAATTCTGAATTCAAACCTGTTAAACTCCACCGAATGAATTGACGTTGTGTCACATCCTGCTCGTGTGGAGGGGCTGGTATATATATATATATATATATATATATATATATATTATATATATATAATGGGCTCTCTCGTCTATTTCATCGCATAAAACGTCCCTCCAATCAACAACCTACAGACTGTATTGTTTATAGTGGTGAAGGCTTGTGTTGGACCATCGGTACTTTTTGGTACAGTCGATAGGAAGGAATTGGTGCACAAGTAATGCTACAAACCCAATCAACGACTGACCTCACGATTTTCAAATTAAGTGTTTTCCTTCTCCTAGGCTGGTTACCTATCTAAGGTTAAAGAGCATAGTCTGCCCTACTATTTTACCCATAGGTGGAGGGAGAATATATGTATACATGAAGGTGTGTGGCATTATGGTTAGAGTCGTAGGAAATCCTAAACAAGGCTGTTTGCATTTTACTTAGAGCTAATATCATTGGGAAAAGTATATATATATATATCATCCTTAAACATCACAGCTCGCCACCCACGGCCATCAGGTGTCTTCGGTGGAATTTCAATGAAGGGGTACTACACACAGTCTCTCTCTCTCTCTCTCTCTCTCTCTCTCTCTCTCTCTCTCTCTCTCTCTCTCTCTCTCAAACACACACACACATACAATCGTTCCGTTCTTAATCATCATTGATGGCCCAACGGGTGTCTTGGGAGGAATTGCAACGAAAGGGTACTACACACATCTCAGAACTCCAGAATTGAAGCCTCACCACCAAATGCAGCTTTGTGATGTAATGAAGATATTCTTAAATTTGGGGCAGGCTGGCTGGGCGTCTTACGCATCTGTAGGTGATTCAGTCGAAATAAGTAGGAGAGGGAGAAACCATACTCTGTATTGTTCTCTCAAATATTATCTCACAGTCATCCCTCTGTCTGTCTGTCTGTCTGTCTGTAGGTCTCTGTCTCTGTCTGTCGATCTCTCTCACTCACTCTTTCTCTCTCTCTGTCTGTCTGTCTTTCTCTGTCTCTCTTTCTCTGTCTGTCTGTTTGTTTGTCTCTCTCTTTCTATCTATCTGTCTGTCTGTCTGTCTGTCTCTCTCTCTCTCTGTATCTCTCTCTGTCTCTCTCTTTCTATATGTCTGTCTGTCTGTCTCTCTCTCTCTCTGTCTTTCTCTCTGTCTCTGTCTCTGTCTCTGTCACTCTCTTTTTCTGTCTGTCTGTCTTTCTCTCTGTCTCTGTCTCTGTCACTCTCTCTTTCTGTCTCTCTGTCTTTCTCTCCGTCTCTGTCTCTGTCTCTCTCACTCTCTCTTTCTGTCTCTCTGTCTGTCTTTCTCTCTATCTCTGTCTCTGTCTCTCTCACTCTCTCTTTCTGTCTCTCTTTCTGTCTGTCTGGCTGTCTCAGTTTGTCTGTCTGTCCGTCTCTGTCTCTGTCTCTATATATCTGTCTGTCTCTCTGTCTGTCTGTCACACTCTGTCTCTGTCTCTGTCTCTTTCTGTCTGTCTGTCAGTCTCTATCTGTCTGTCTGTCGCTCAGGTTTTCTGAAATAGTTGCGTTTTTTTAATACTTCTTTTGTCAAGCGACTGTGGTCGATATCGCAGCCCCGCCGGAAAGAAACGACTCTAATGATTGGTGATTTTGATGATGAGCCCATTTTTACGATCGAGAAAATTGTCCCAACACAATCAAACTCCTCTTCCCATTCAATATAAATCATAAACCCGCCTTAGGTAGAACTTGTTTCTCTTTAGTCGTTCATATAAATATCGGTCAATATAGTTATATATTCGGTTACAAAAGAATTTTACACACGATCAACGTCCAGCAAGATTTGTAACATTTACTTTCAATCTTTAGCACTTTCTCTCTTTTTTCTTTCATTCTTTCATTCTTTCTTATTTTCTTTCTTTCGCACTTTCTTTTCTTTTGTTCTTTCTTTCTTATTTCTTTCTTTCGCACTTTCTTTCTTTTGTTCTTTCATTCTTTCATTCTTCTATTTTCTTTCTTCGCACTTTCTTTCTTTTGTCTTCATTCTTTCATTCTTTCTTATTTTCATTCTTCTATTTTCTTTCTTTCACACTTTCTTTCTTTTGTTTTTTTCTTTCTTCTTTCTTTCTTTCTTATTTTTTTCTTTCACATTTTCTTTCTTTTGTTCTTTCATTCTTTCATTCTCTCTTGTTTTTTCTTTCGCCCTTTCTTCTTTCATTCTTTCTTATTTTCTTTCATTCTATCTTTCTTTCTTCTGTTCTTTCTTTCTTTCATTGTTTCATTGTTTCTTTCTTTCTATCTTTCTTTCTTCTGTTCTTTCTTTCTTTTTCTTTCTCATTTTCTTTCTTTCTATTTCTTTTTTTTGGGGGGTGGGTTGTTTTTTTTAGATGAGGCTTGCTAATTTGTATTATATGGATTTTTGTACTGCTGTCCTCATCTTATAATTTTTATCGGAGGGTATATCGGTCGAAATGTTATTTATACCTAATTATAATGGGTGTTTGTAACCGAAACTGTTCAGCAATATTACCACAATAAAGTATTGAAAGAGATAAACAACTCACCACTCAAAGTTTCACGAAACGGATCATCAGGTGAGCTACTTTTAACCATGTAAAACTCATTAGATTTGGTTAAATGTAAATCACTTGCCGATCGATTCATGAAACTTCAAGCTTTGCATTGTTTTATACACACACACACACACACACACACACACACACACACACACACATATATTATATATATATATATATATATATATTATATATATATATATATATATATTTGGTTAGGAGGTTGATTTAGAAGGCTATCACAATGCAGGTGTAAAGAAAAAAATAATACGGTAACAATGGTGTCGTGTGTTAACCTGCATTTTATTCTTGAATTTCGAGATAAATTCTCTTTTTCAAAAGATCACTGGAACTGAAGTAGTCTAGTTATGCCATTTCGTTTTAATATATATATATATATATATTATATATATATATATATATATATATATATAATGTCACAATCACGAACGAAAATGTTATCGTTACTGTGTATCGTTGCTTAATAGATAAAGAAAAGTATACTAATACGATGTTAGATCTGAAAAGGTCACATTGAAAGAAAGAATAGAGAAAGAACAGAATTAAGTCCGATATAATTAAACTAGTCTTCTTGGAGCGCACAACATTGTCTAGGTCAGACCCATGGGCCGAGTGTCTGGAATAACTACCGGAGCGAAACTTTGAATTTCTTCGAGAAGGCAGGCAAGACATTCAGCTGTCAAAATACGCCTCTTCTGCGCCAGTTTCCGTTTAACCCCCAAATGTAGCGGGAAAAAGAACACGACATCGCCATTGGAAAAGAGACCAACGAAACAGGTTTTATGGCATATCAACCTCAGTGGGTCATTTAATGCCGACAAGGTTTAGAAATACATTCATTCGTACTGGATACTCAATTTTGTTTTTATAAACACATTTTAATATCTAAACCATTTTTGTGGGTTTTTTAAGGTTAAAACATAAGAAAAACGACTGGTAAAAATGGATACACATGTATTGAACAAAAAGGAGTAGAAATTACAGAAAAGAAAGTGGAGATTGCGTCCTACCATACAGTTGCGAACTGACTTACGTTGCTTGACAAACCACAATTGTCCCTGCTACTTATAGTAGTAGTTGGCGCATTCCATTTATTCACATAGGGTATATCACCTATTACACCCATAAACGTTGTAATTATTAAATTATTATACTGTGCTATATTCACAGGCCCTGTTAGTCCATAGTCCATGAATTATTTATCAACGATCTTAAATAAATTTGTTGTTTTAATTCTTCAATGGTCAATATTGGTCCTGCTACATGGAATAGTCTATAAATATAAGTAGTTGCTTTTCGAACAGTTTATACCTATGAGAAAACCGAGGCTTGACTTTATCAGCCGATTGATCAAAGGGAGAATCTCTGACAACCCGTCAAGACTAAGTAAGGTTCTAAGTGGTGTGTTGCATGTCATGGTCTGCACAGACACCTGGGTTCCATCCGTAAGCATCACGGTTCGCCACACACGGCCAACAGTTGGCCCCATTGGGGGGAGTCTCACTCTCCAGCAGAGGTGCAGTCGGTGTATTCTAATAGCCCACCGACTGGGCTGTTAAAGCCCGTGGGTAATACACTATGTATGTATATACATATATTTGAAAAAACATATGATGTTTGTTATGTGATTGCTGACAAGCTTGTTTCGACCAAAACGATAAGTTGGTCTTCATCAAAGAGCGACATAGACGAGAAGAAAATATCCGTTAAAAAGACTGTTTACAAAACGAACGCTGATATCAACCGCTGAAAAATTTTTTTGAAAATGCATGTTCTGTTTTAAAAACAAAAATAAAATAAATTTTATTTTATTTTATTTTTTTTTAATTAAAAATCAGAAGCATTATAGTTCAAGGTAAAACTCAAAAGAGTTTATTGTAAAAATTGTAAAATATATAAAAAATGTAAAGTGGGTATCAAAATATAGTATATATATATATTCAGCTGTTAACAATATACAAGTCCACATAGTAATTTGAAGAAGATGTTAGGTTTCCAAAATTTACTCGTGGTGTTGAAGTCCGTAGATTTATATATGAAAGTATTCAAGGTGTAAAATTCCAGATATAATGTTTTTTCATTTGACAAATATGAAAAATATATGGAAATTAATCCGACAGTATGAAATATAACATTTTGAAAAAACATATGATGTTTGTTATGTGATTGCTGACAAGCTTGTTTCGACCAAAACGATAAGTTGGTCTTCATCAAAGAGCGACATAGACGAGAAGAAAATATCCGTATTTTTCAGCGGTTGATATCAGCGTTCGTTTTGTAAACAGTCTTTTTAACGGATATTTTCTTCTCGTCTATGTCGCTCTTTGATGAAGACCAACTTATCGTTTTGGTCGAAAACAAGCTTGTCAGCAATCACATAACAACATCATATGTTTTTTCAAAATGTTATATTCATACTGTCCGATTATTTTTCCATATATTTTTCATACATATATTTGTATTGTACAGCTATTTTGATGACAAGGCATTTTCACTATATATATATATATATATATATATATATTATATATATATATATATATATGATGGACTCTCCCGTCGATCGACGTATGAGTGTTCATACAATGACCATCCACACAGTGATTTGTTTATAGTGGTGAAGGCTTGTGTTGGACCATCCACACTTTTTGGCGCAGTCGCTAGGAAAGAATTGGTGCATCAAAGGTTGCCACAAACCCAATCAACGACAGACCTCAGGAATTTTGAATTCAGAGTTATCCCTCTCCGAGACTGGTTACCTACCCAAGTCTGAAGGGCCCAGTCTGCCCTACTATTTAACCCATATATATATACATACATATATATATATATATAATTTGTTGAGTTTTTTTTTTAAATAAATGCTTATTATAGACAGTTACCCAGGTTGTCTTGCTAGGTCGCAATCATCAGGCTGTCAAATTAGATCTTATGTTGTTTATTTGAAGATCCTTTCTTGATGTTACATTCTGAATTAAGAATTAAGGAAGAATGTCCCCTAAATCAAAAATGTAACATTGAATCAGTGGTATATGAAGCTAAAGTAACAACTACAGTTGCGAATCAACCTATAACTACAGCTAAATATGTTGAGTTAATAGCGTCGATCACAGGGGGCCATCCCCCCAGGCAACACCTGCCCCCTTGATTTAAAGGGGCAGGGTTGGGTTTATTGCCCAGTGCCTGAGGCGCCCCCTTGAGGGGGAATGCCGACGGGATCGACGCAATTTTTCACCTGCCACTCCATGAGTCTCGGCTTGTGGGTGGTCCCACGTTATTAGGGACTTTGTGCCTGACCCGTACAAGTGGGGTACGCGGTAAATATCATGTAGATCTGGCCAACGCCAGGGGTCCAGTTGCTTCGGCCCTGGATCTTTACGAGTTAATAGCGTCGATCCCAGGGGGCCATCCCCCAGGCAACACCTGCCCCCTTGATTTAAAGGGGCAGGGCTGGGTTTATTGCCCAGTAACTGAGGCGCCCCCCGAGGGGAATGCCGACGGGATCGACGCAATTTTTTCACGCCACTCCATGAGCTTCGGCTTGTGGGTGGTCCCACATTAATAGGGACTCTGTGCCTGACCCGTACAAGTGGGGTACGCGGTAAATATCATGTAGATATGGTCAACAGTGGCTTCGGCCTCTGGACCATTGCTATAATTAACAGCGTCGATCCCAGGGGGCCATCCACCCAGGCACACCTGCCCCCTTGATTTAAAGGGGCAGGGCTGGGTTTATTGCCCAGTGCCTGAGGCGCCCCCCTTGAGGGGAATGCCGACGGGATCGACGCAATTTTTTTCACCTGCCACTCCATGAGCTTCGGCTAGTGGGGTGGTCCCACGTTAATAGGGACTTTGTGCCTGACCCGTACAAGTGGGGTACGCGGTAAATATCATGTAGATATGGACACACTAATAAAAAGGTGAAGCAATTTTATTAATAATTGAGGTTTAAATATAAATAAAATCATGAAGAATGGGATGTAAATAACTATGTTAATTGTGACTCGATTAGTAATATAGTTTCGGTTACAGACAGAAAAACACACAATCTCCATTATAATAAGATATATATATATTTATATTTTTGCTTGAAGGCAACTACAATGCGAATATCGCATAAATTCGATAATTATAGAAGATAATAATAATGACAAGTGAATCCCGCAAAGAATCACTCTGTGTTTAGAATATCATACAGACTGTTTCAACTTTTATTAAGTCTCATCAGCGATATATACTAACGACTCCCCTCCGACAGGAATCGAAACCGTGACCTCTAGCAGGATAGTTAAACACATACTGTTTTCAGCCATGATACAGCACCGAGAAACTCATGCGAAATTAACCTTGTCATTGATACTGAGGAGACTACTGCCATATGAGGCAAGTGAGTCGCTGAGTGGATAATAACAGACACATCCGGGGCCTTATGCTCCTCGGCGAAGGAAATAAATTTTTTGGATGTATATATATATATATATATATATATATATAATATATATATATATATATATATATATATATATTTCTTTTCTTTTCAAACTATTTCTTGTTCTTGCTGCTTCTGATAACTGTTTGCATAACAAGGTCACAATCGAAGGTTTGATAATGTCATATCGATTAATCTGTGCTTGCGATTTTGACCCAGATTGGAAAATATTTCATAAAAGTATTCAAATAATATTACTACTTTTTTTTTTTTCTTTTCTCCTTTTTTTTTTTTTGTTTTTTTGCTAATGTATATCGTCTTTTTCATAGACTTTTTGTGGAAATTATGCATTTTACTTTTTGGAAAGGTGTTTATATTGCACAACGTTGCGTCAAATACAAAATAAAAAATTAGAATTAAAATGAAAAAATGAAAATAACATCCCGAAAATCCATCGAGTTATAAATATTTAATTATCCAGGAATTTCAGCAAACAATTATAATTTTGATTCGAAAAACAGGAAAAAACAGCTAGCTGTATTTAAGGATTAATTATCATTATGACATTTCTAATATATATATATATATATATATATATATATATATATATATATAGAGAGAGAGAGAGAGAGAGAGAGAGAGAGAGAGAGAGAAAGATAGAGAGATAGATATAGATAAAAGGATAATGAAAAACAACATATGCTGTTAAATTGAAAATATTTTATATCATATTCATAGCTAATATTGAACAATATTTCGATTTATAAAAATCATTTTCAGAGCTTGTTTTTACTCATCGAGAGATGAGTTTATATAATATATATATATATTATATTATATATATATATATATATATATATAAGGTTGAGTCAAAAAGTATCTTCGTCTGTACTAGTATCTTGTCCCCGATAAAAGGGATCTGTTCAGTAAAGGGAAAAGCTGATGGTACGTATGATGCTCCATCTCAAATACATAAAACAATATTCCCGGTCTACAGCTAGTGAAAAGAGGATAAACTCCCTCGCTCTCCGCCCGATACGGAAAATAGACCATTCCCATGACTTTATAAATATATATGATTAATTAATTTGTTTGAAAACAACCTACACCGTTTGTATAAATTGATTGAAAAAGCACCTCTAATTTCGTTTCTTTCACCATACGGCCAGTTTTAGAACCACTGGAGTGACATGGTGTAATCGATTTCTATTTTAATTCAAATTGAATAAAATATTATAAGTGGTTATAATATAAGTGGTTAGTCACGACAACCCGATCAATTCTGCACGTTTAGTTTGAATCTGTTCAGTAAAGGGAAAAGCTGATGGTACGTTTGACGTTCCACCTCAAATACATAAATCAATCTTCCCGTTCTACAGCTAGTGAAAAGGGGATATACTCCCTCACTGTATACCTGATACCGACAATAGACCACTCCGCAGACTTTACTAATATATATGATTAATAGATTTGTTTAAACACAACCTACAAGGATAAGCAAATTGATGAAAACAAACACTCTATTTTCCTTTCTTTCAC
>CM042169.1:69751105-69761105 GCA_023376005.1 Doryteuthis pealeii
CGTCATGACGACCTGACCAAACACACACACATAAAACAAAACAATTGTCAAGGAAGAAAGAGTTGGACATTAACCCTCTTGTTTCTGTAACGGATTCGTTTTCACAAAGAAGCCAAAGAAATAATTCAAATAAGAAATCAACCGACGCCAAAAAAACAAAAAAACCCAAGCAACCAACGAACGAACGTGTCCTTCTACGAAACCAAAATGACAAATAAAAAAATTAAAAACTACAACTAGATTCTCTGTGTACAATTACTCTTGTTCTACCAAGGATTTCAAGAACTATGGCTTGATTCTCTAGGATTTAAAGTAGGATTTAATTTCAAAATAATTATTTTTTCGAAATTCTCTGTAAGTCAGGGTAACAAAGACAAACTCAATCATGCTTGGTAACTGTCAGTTTTCCGCCTATTGTACTTGATACAAGAGACTTGAGAAGACTTGCAAGCAGTAAAATTATATATATATATATATATATATATATATATATATATATATATAGTAAAAGTCGACGGGGCGGCCTAAAGTCGGTAATAGCCATACAGCGAGGGAGTCTATCCCCTTTTCAATAGCGCTAGACCAAGGAGATTGTTTTTTTTAGCATCTGAGGTAGAGCGCCACACCTACCATCAGCTCCTTACTTTACCGCACAGACCCCTGTGCTACTCATACGCTGAGTTGGCGAGGACCGGTATCGAACTAGGAACCTTGTGGTTTCTAGCCGAACGCTCTACCGACTGAGCTAACCCGGCCCCTCTATATATATATACCACTAAAACTGTTTTAAAAAATATAGTGCTCTATGCACAAGAATGCAGAGCAATATTATGATATTTCAATTATGAAATAACACAATGTAAATCAATGTCACTCACAATGGAATTTCATGCCCGCTACCTTCAGGTGAACTTATATCCATATGCCTTTGTCTACATTGCTGCATGGACAACTGCCAGCCCTCCATTCAATCATGCCCAGTCTACCCAATTATTTACCCATAGCTGGAGGGAGAGTATTTGGATGCATACCTTTCCCAAATGTATTAGCACTATGTGAAATGCAGACAATCTCATCAAAGATTTGAACAGGGGTTGACAAATCCATTTTTTTATGAGGATAAACATTACACCATGTACCTCCTGAAACCAATATATATGTATACTATAAACAGCAAGCCCAATATTTTGGGACAGAGTGCTATTTCAAGCTCAGATATTAAAAGGCTTAGTATATATATATATATATATATATATATATATATATATATTTACTAACCCCTTCACATGAGAAATGATTCTCTGCTGCAAATACACTCTTGTTCTATCTAGGATTTAAAGTAGGATTTAAAGGATAACGACTAGATTTTCTGATAGACGTACATTCTCTTTCTCTGAATGTTTGAGATGAGGCTTGATGATTAGTATTATGTGCGTTATTCGGACTATTGTCTTCATCTTCATTGTTATCTGTACAATGTTTCGGCCGATATGCCATCCAGCCTTCTTTAGGTATTCCTTGTCGGACTCGGAAACCTTCTTTTCGGACTCGGGAACTTTCTTGTCGTAATTGGGAGCCATCACGGAACCTTGAACCTAACCCTTCATTCAGTCCATCGTGGTATCCTGTTCTCATTCCGCTAACCATAGCTGGGGTAGGAGCTGTGTTAATTATTTTTCTATGTATATGCAGCCTATCAGGATTGAACCTGGAATCCAGAGATAACTGTCACTTAGAACTGTCTTAACCTAACTACCTTATCCACTAGGCCATGTGTCCAATTGGACAAGAAAGTTGAGTTCGGAAAGAAAGTTCTCAAGTCCGAGAAGGTTATCGAGTCCGACAAGGAATACCTGAAGAAGGCCGGAGGGCATATCGGCTGAAACGTTGTACAGATAACAATGAAGATGAGGACAATAGTTCGAATAACGCAGATCATACGTACATGCTTGTTCTACCTAGGATTGTTCTACCTAGTAATTCAAGGACTGCAACTGTATTCTCTGCGACAAGTATATTATTGTTATAACATTATTCTATAACTATTACTAGATTCTCTGCAACAATGCACTCTTGTTCTTTCTAGTATTTCAAGGACTACAATTGGACTTGCAGCTACTGAGACCTATGATTTTCTACCATTAAATTTACAATCAAGAGACCTAAACGCCTAAAATGGTGACCATAATCTTATTATAATGGAGATTGTGGGTTTGTTTGTCTGTAACCGAAACTATATTACTATACAAGTCACAATTCCCTTTGTTATTTACATTACATTCTCCATGAATTTATTTTTATTTAAACCTCAATTATTAATAAAATTGTTTCACAATACTTATAATGTTGACCATAACTATATACTGTATTTACCGCGTACCCCACATGTACGGGTCAGGCACAAAGTCCCTATTAACGTGGGACCACCCACAAACGAAGCTCATGGAGTGGCAGGTGAAAAAATTGCGTCGATCCCGTCGGCATTCCCCCTCAAGGGGGCGCCTCAGGCACTGGGCAATAAACCCAGCCCTGCCCCTTTAAATCGAGGGGGCAGGTGTTGCCTGGGGGGATGGCCCCCTGGGATCGACGCTGTAATTATATCAATGGTCCAGAGGCCGAAGCCACTGTTGACCATAACTACATGATATTTACCGCGTACCCCACTTGTACGGGTCAGGCACAAAGTCCTATTAACGTGGACCCACCACAAGCCGAAGCTCATGGAGTGGCAGGTGAAAAATTGCGTCGATCCCATCGGCATTCCCCCTCAAGGGGGGCGCCTCAGGCACTGGGCAATAAACCCAGCCCTGCCCCTTTAAATCGAGGGGGCAGGTGTTGCCTGGGGGATGGCCCTGGGATCGACGCTGTTAATTATATCAATGGTCCGAGGCCGAAGCCACTGTTGACCATAACTACATACTATTAACATGCAATTGTATTTATATATACAACAAAATAGAGGTTTACGGTATGAATGGAAAGGCTTATTTGCATGTTGATCTTAAAAATTTGATTTTAATAAATATATGCTTAGTATTATTGATTTCTAATTGTTTGGTTTTATCTTAATGAATATGAGCAAATATCTCTTCAATAAATCTTAAAAGAAATCCCTTAACAAGAAGAAATAACTAATATTATTCTTTACTTCCTATTTTAACTAAACAGTTAAATTAGGAAAATTTACCAATGAAAGACGGGAGTAAGTGCAAATGATGGAAGAGTTAGTTTCAAAGTTGTTCTATTTTTCAATCATACCCCTCTGTTCCAAATATTTTTATCTGAATTCTTATTCAGTTTCATTAGCCTTTCTAATTTAATATGATATTTTATTATATTAAAACTTAAATACTTGCACCCAGAGGGTGCATGTATTTGCTAGTTATAACAATATTCTTTCCTGATCTGTCATCATCACTTGAAAAAGATATTGCAACATATTTAGGGAACAGCTACTTCTGTAATACTAGTAGTATTCAGTCTCTAGCATTCTAGTGGAAGAAGAATTGAATATCTCACGTAATGATATGAAAAAAGAGAAAAAAGACAACCAAGAATCTTTTTGTGTGCGTGGTGAGAAGTAATTTTCATGTCCTCGATCCTCGAAAAATCACAGTGAACCTGACGCGGTTAATTAGTCCATCATTGTTTCTGCAAATGAATCGGATTATCGAATAATTATATTTTTGTCCTTGATTTTTCTCTTCAGTGGAAAAAGGGGGAAAAAAAGCAATGTAAACAAGTGCAGATGGAATTCCAATCCCAATTGAAGAATTTTACCCATTGCACAAAAAAAAAACGGGTGGGTGGGGCGGGAATCTGACATGATTGGTTTGGTAGGATTTTACGGCATGTCAACCCCTCGTTGAAATATATATATATATATATATATATTATATATATATATATATATATAGCAGTCTCCCATATCTATAACCTTGCTGATGAGACCTAAATAGGTCGAAATGTACATTCAGGGATTGACATTTTCTCGATTTGTTTAGCCTTACATTTGAACATATATGCCCGCCTAAATTCATTAATTATTACTAATTAATTTTCAAAATTAGGTTTGACTTCAATTAAGCACATATCCTCCATATATATATATAATATATATATATATATTTATATATATATTATCGAATAATTAATATTTCGTCCTCGATTTTTCTCTCAGTGGAAAAAGGAAAAAAACAAACAATGTAAACAAGTGCAGATGGAATTCCAATCAAATTGAAGGATTTTACCCATTGCACAAAAAAGGTGGGGGCGGGATTCTGACATTCGCGTGACTGATTGGTTGGTTGGATTTTACGGCATGTCAACCCTCGTTGGGTTATTTTATCGCGAAGACGATTTGTTTCATGGGTAATTGAATGTCATGTTGTATACCCTTCTTCACTGGCACTAAATAATTATAATGTTGCATACCTCTTTCTTTAATTCTATTTCTTGGCCGTCTTTAGCATTCTGATCGTCTTTGGTATTTCTTCTATCATCTTGACTTGGTCTGGAATCTTCTAAGGTCTGGACTTTCTTGGGGACTTCGGGTCTTCTCTTCTATTGGTATGTTCCTACTAGCTGGTCGTCATTTCTTAGTCTTGTTACCAAGACATTCATCAACCACAAGAACATATTACTTATACAAACTTTTATTTCCTTAACAATATATTTCATGTAACTAAATATCTGACTAACATAGCCCGCGTGAGTTCCAGTTTAGGCAGATCATAAAATGGCCGACCGCTCTGCCTGACGCCTAACTGCAAACTGGGGACTCAAAAGGTCCCACGTGACTTCACGTATTTAGGCGGGCTTCTGTAATTTTCTACGGAAGGACCCGGCCATGGTATGAAAAGGGTCATCCCCTCAGAATTACAGGGGATTGACAATAATCTTATGCAACCGGATAGATTATGTAACAGTCAAATCACCCACCCGCTTTAATCTTTCTGAAATTTGGTCCAGGTGTGGACTATCTTAAAGTTAGACATTCCCAAAAATTTGAGCATCCAATTCCAAAAATTGGCGAATTTATGTCGATTTTAATCTCTCGACATTTGAGGTAGTTCGCAAAAAATGGCAACATTTTAGAATCTATTTGTGTGTGTATCATCCACAGACACTGTGTTTTGATGTATCATGTCTCTTCAGTGAGGCTCAAACATTTGCAGGCTACTTCCAATCAGGATGGAAACCCGATCAACTGGTCAGTCAAACTTCTTAACCACTCGGCCATCATCAGTAATGTGACTAATATCAAAAGATTTCAGTATTTGGATACATCCATACATTGAGATATGTATGTATAAAAAATAAAGTACACACACACAAACATATATGTGTGTGTGTGTGTGTGTGTGTGTATTTGTGTGTGTGTGTGTGTGTGTGTGTAATAAAATCTGAAGAAGCATAAAGCTGAAATAAATGTATGATTTGATAACAAAAGTGTTCAATGCTAAATTGAAAGGGCTGGTTTAAAACCTCATATATATATATAAATATATATATATATATATTATATATATATATATATACAACAAAAGATTTTTAATAAAGATTTTCATCTCCTGTCATCTATAAAACCATCCATCATTTTCTTCACCCAAAATACATCCTGATGAAGGTTTAAAGAAACTGAAATGTTTAAAACATTAAAATAATTCATCCTATTTTCGGAACATTTATTTTTTCAAATTTCTTAATATATATATATATATATATATATATATATATATATATATTATAGATAATAAGGGGGCTATATTTATAAGTAGACCGTGCTCAATATCATTGAGAGAGCATTTATATCTAAGTTAAGGTAACATGGACATAGAGTCAACGGCGCCTGGTTTTGAGCAAAAACCAAACTATCTTTTTGGTACAAATAATGTTCAATATATGTGATATCATAATTACCCATTGCACCAAAAAACGGTTGGGTGTGGCGATAATATGACATTCGCGTGACTGATTTGTTGGTAGGATTTTACGGCAAGTCAACCCTGGTTGGGTTATTTTATTCCGAAAGTGATTTGTCTTATTACCGTATTTGACGGGATATAGGACGCACTTTTTTTCTTCAAATTTTGGCTCAAAATATTGCCCTGCGTCTTATACATCGTATGTGAAGTTTGAGACCTATACTCATACAAGGATTTTTATAAATCCCTAAATTGAGCTCAATGTATAATGATTAAATCAAATTATATACAGACCAATTATTTAACTTTCTTTGAAAGTTATATATATATAATATATATATATAATATATATATATATATATATATATTATCAGTCTCCCATGTCTATAATCTTGCTGATGAGACCTAATAGGTCGAAATGTACATTCAGGGATTGACATTTTCTCGATTTGTTTAGCCTTACATTTGAACATATATGCCCGCCTAAATTCATTAATTATTAACTAATTAATTTTAAAAATTAGGTATGACTTCAATTAAGCACATATCCCCCAAAAATTGTCGGCTAAAAGACGCCATATCAAATAAACACATTTGTTTGTTTACTTATTCTCATATATATATGAGGTAAAATAAGGAATAAAAGAACAAAACTCAGACAAAAATGTGTTGTAGAGGATTGACCTCAGCTTCTTCTGCTTTCAATTTTATATTTGAATCATATATATTTCATTGTAAAAAAAGTAAAGTTGGCGGGGCGGCCTAAAGTCGGTATAATCCAGTCAGCGAGGGGGTCTATCCCCTTTTCAATAGAGCTAGACCAAGGAGATTGTTTTTGGCGTCTGAGGTGGAGCGCCACACCTACCATCAGCTCCTTACTTTACCGCACAGATCAGATTGTGTTACTCAATACGCTGAGTTGGCGAGGACCGGTATCGAACGAGGAACCTTGTGGTTAGTAGCCGAACGCTCTACCGACTGAACTATCCCAGCGTAGATACCCTCCTCCTTCTTCTTCTTCTTCTTCTTCTTCTTCTTATTATTATTATTATTATTATTATTATTGAAAAAGCATCCCTAAAATTCTTGCCATTATCTGAAAATAGCTCCATTACCCTTTTTTATTTTCATCGAGAGGAACATACATAGAAAATATCAGAAATAAAACAAATAATTCGCCAAAGTTAGGTTAAGTACGTTGGATTTGAATTAAACCAGAGGCGAAAAGGTAAAAACGTAGAAAAAAAATAATTCAAACGCAGAAATAAAAAGAAAGCCCTGTCAATTTAAATGGCCAAACAAATCGGGTGATTTTTGTTTGTTTTTATCTTCCTCTTTTTTCTTCCAATGTGAAGAGTGGGAAAAGCAAGGGAAGTAACTCATCAAAGTGGTAATACGTCTGGGTAAAATGAAGTGTGAAGATGTATGGTATAAATGGAAAAATTTGATGGAATGTGTTGGATATTTTTTCTATTTACTTTCCTTTTTTTAAATTTATTTTTATTTTTTTTCATATTTTTCTTTCACACTCATTCCTATCGTTTTAAAAAGCAACTGTCTTTCTCGTGTATATCAAAACCAAGCCAATGACATTTTTTTTGAAGCAATCATGGGATCTCAAGTATTTTCACAAAGAGATTTTTATACCTGACTGAACTCTTTTCTTAAAACGATAAAATGAGAATAAGACATTTTCATTTTCTCTTTAAATATCAGTGAATTGCGGAAGATTATAATGTGCTCATTTTCCTGAAAGTGACAAAAACAAAACAATAAAAAAACAGAAAGAAAACACGAAGAGACAAAAAGATGAAATAAATTTAGTGTATATGTCAAAAGACAGGAATTACATAACGTTTTCTTATATACAAGGAATATAGATGTTTCATATAAAAAATGGCGACATTTGATAATGTCAATATGGCTGTAAAATGAAATGAAGTACACGTTTTAAGGATATACATATTATTTGTTTGTTTGTTTTTTTTTATGTAGAGCGAGGAACGTATAGATGAGAAAAAACTCATATACACAGAAACATTTGTAGATTTTTGTATAAAGTTAATTTCTGTCTGTAGAAGTATATATATATGTGTACAAGGTTATTTGTCATATCAGATTATATATATATATATATATATATATATATATATATATTATATATATATATTATATATATATATATCGGGTTAAGGGATATATTCTGAAGTTTGTATTTGGTATATTATCGCAGAGGTAATGGGTATATGGAATAGTAATCCATCTCCGAGCAGTCGTGGTGTCGTCTAGCGAGTAAAGTTAGCTTGTGGGCATTAGGTGGAGAAGCAACACAGTGTCGACTATTTACACATGACACTGTCCAATGAGATTATAGAAATGGGATACCAAGGTATTTCATATTCATTATATCAATATATATATATATATTATATATATAATACTATATATATATCGAGAGAGAGAGAGAGAGAGAGAGTGTGTGTGTGTGTGTGTGTGTGTGAGAGAGAGAGAGAGAGAGAGAGAGAGAGAGAGAGTGAGAGAGAGAGAGAGAGAGAGAGAGAGAGATTGGTAATTTTTCCGAGATGAAATAAAGGAAAATGAAGTGGCTCAATTACAATGTAAGAGCTTTATTTATTAAACATAACTGTTTATACTGAGGTTTTAGTGAGCATCTACCTAAGTTTTCAGGCGTTTGTCTTCGTCAGGATACTTATTTCATCTCTCTCTCTCTCTCTCTCTCTCTCTCTCCTCTATATATATATATAATATATATATATATATATATATATATACATGAATGGAAGTTATTATTTTTCAGAATCAAAGGTGGTCAAAAATGTAGCGAGTTGAAAGTTGCATTTACCGAGAGACAAATGAAGAATTTTTGGAACTTTTTTTTTTCAGAATACAAGGTGGTACAAGGTGGTAAAAGAAAAGTAAAAAAAAATCTCGATACACTTTTTGATATATATATATATATATATATATATATATATATATATTATATATATCGTCGTGTCTAGTCGGTGGTGTCAGCGAAAGAGCCTGATAGAAGGATCCACCCTCAAAATTGGCGGCAAACTGAGCCTCGTAATGTGTGCTCTGATTGGTCGCTGAAAAGGCCTTAGCCATTCGCATGAGGCTTCTCATCAGGTTATGGCTAAGAGACCCTTGGGGTTTTGGCTATGGTCAAAGAGAGGTTACTGTGTAGGTAATATTATTTTCTACATTCTCTTCTCTCTCTCTCTCTCCTCTCTCTCTCTTCTCTCTCTCTCTGTGTCTCTCTACCTATCTATCTCTTTGTCTCTCCCTCTCTCTCTCTTTTCTTCTCTTTCTCTCTCTCTCTCTCTCTCTCTATATATATATATATATATATATATATATATATATATATATAATATATATATCTGTCTCTCTATCTCATATATATATATATATATATATATATATATATATAATATTAAATATTGTTTAAATAGATAAAAGTGGAAATCCCACGGATGAACCAAAGGACAAGGAATGGTCTATAATTCAAGTTGTAGTTGCAGCAGCGGCTTACATATCAAAATATCAATCATCAGATTGTTTTAAAACCTTGAATAATTTCAAAGAGAGATCTTCTTAAAATGTCTGTGAATGTTCCCATTTGTAGAATAGGATAACTTATCGTTTCTATTGATTTTATTGCTATGTTTAGTCCAATGAATTCTCCAAATAATCTTCCGGGTATAAATCATTTAATTAATGGAATCTTCCTTCTATTGATAGTTCGGCGTGGCATAGATTGATGAATTCATTGATTGTCTTATTTACGGTTAATTGAAAAGGCGAAACCTGTTGCATATACAGAGTAGGGTTATTTCCTATAACTCACACCTAGAAAAAGGGGAACCACTCTGATTGGCTGATAATTTATGTATTCATTCATTGATCTACTATAATAAATAATATTTGCGGTTAATTGAAAAGAGGAAGCCTGTTGCATATACAGAGTAGGGTTATTTCCTATAAGTCAAACCTAGGAAAAGGGGAACCACTCTGATTGACTGATTATTATTTATTTATTGATCTAC
>CM042169.1:69766105-69778605 GCA_023376005.1 Doryteuthis pealeii
CAGTCCCCAGTTTGGCAGTTATTTTTTCTAATTTAAGTATTTAGTTATAAGAGGAAGTAAAGAATAAAATGACAGTTATTTCATTCGTTGTTAATGGATTTCAATTTAAGATTCATTTGAAGAGATTTTTGCTTATATTCATTAAAATAACACAAACAGTTAGAAATCAATAATACTAAGCACATATTTATTAAATTCATTTTTTAATATTAATATGCAATTAGCCTTCCAGTTCACACTGTAAAACCGCTATTTTGTTGTATATATGAATATAATGCATGTTGTCAGTATGTTAGACATAGTTAGAGTATTAATAATGTAAGACAATTTTATTAATAATTGAGGTTAGATAAAAATAAAATCATGGAGAATGTGATGTCAATACTAAGAGAATTGTGAACTTGAGTAGGAATATAGTTTCGGTTACAGACAGAAAACACACAATCTCCATTATAATATAGATTTCCAGTGCAGTAAAGAGGGCTATGCAACAATAAAATAATAATAAGAGCAAAGAAAACTAATTGCGAAAATAGAAAAGGCAATATGCTCT
The DNA here is from genome assembly GCA_023376005.1 of Doryteuthis pealeii. Classification (NCBI taxonomy): domain Eukaryota; kingdom Metazoa; phylum Mollusca; class Cephalopoda; order Myopsida; family Loliginidae; genus Doryteuthis; species Doryteuthis pealeii. The sequence continues at coordinate 69,766,659 of CM042169.1, forward strand.
GCCTGAACTGGAACTCACGCGCGCATATGTTAGTCAGATATTTAGTTACATGAAATGTATAGTTAGGAATAAAGTTTGGATAATTAATATGTTCTTGTAGTTGATGAATGTCTTGGTACAAAACTAAGAAATGACGTCCAGGCAGCAGGGAACATACCAATAGAAGACAGACCCGAAGTCCCCAAGAAAGTCAGACTTAGAAGCATTCAGAACAAGTCAAGAATGATAGAAGAATACAAAGACGATCAGAATACTAAGACGGCCAAGAAATAGAATAAAGAAAGAGGTATGCAACATTATAATTTTGTAGTGACAGTAACGAAAGGACTATGCAAAATTTTCTAGTTATCTAAAGATAAGCATAATGTTGACCATTCCGTCTTGTTATAAAGAAAGAAAGGGAAGAAAAAGAACTGCTAACAGAGAAAACTAATTGTAGATAAGCCTGCCCCCGTGTAGGGTTCCAGTGGCATCCGTCTGAATCTTTACAACTTAATAGCGTCTATAACAGGGGGCTATCCCCAGGCATACCTGCCCCTTGATTTAAAGGGGCATGGCTGGTTTATTGCCAGTGCCTGAGGCGCTCCCTGAGGGGGAATGCGACGGGATCGACGAATTTCCCACCTACCACCATAAGCTTCGGCTTGTGGGTGGGCCGCATAAGATATCTTGTGCCACACCCTCATAAGTATGGGTAAATAGCAAGGCAGCTGGGGCTTTGAACCATGGCTAGGTAACCAGTCTAGAAGGAAACTCTGAATGAACATGTTAAACTCCACTTAAAAATTACCTTGTGTCACATCGGCTCGTGCGGATGGGTGATATATATTATATATTATATATATATATATATATATATCTATAATATATATATACCCTTATAAACATCGGTATATAATAGAGCGAAGACAGAGAGAAATACTTAGATTAGGATAATTTATGGTCTTACTTGGTAATTATGTTTCTTCTGCTGGTTACTGCTTCCGCGCCATCTTATCTTCGTTTGCCTTTTCTGCTGGCTTCTTCTTCTGTTCTTCTTTGGCTGAGCTAGGTTTGCTTGCTTTTTAATAATTAATTAATATTTTTGGTTTGCTTGATCAAAGTTTATTATTTATGAGCATGATTTAATTCCGCCGCGTGGAGTGACCAACCGAGACCTATAAGCATGTCCACACTTTTCTGATGGCCTGAATCCGAATCTAACTTTCCCCGAAAAATATCTGTCACGTGTCTGTCATGGCGTGTTTCCAGGGATGAGAAAAATGATAATCGTCACCAGTAATTGTCCACGGAGATTCTCCTGATCAAAAGTTAACGAGCGTTATTTAAATTCTTAGCTATAACCCTGTCTTGAATGCAACAAAAAGAAAGCCAAACACTTGGACCTTGCTGGAGAGCTAAAAAATACTACAGGACATGAGAATAAGTGTATTACAGAAAACGTTATCCCATATGACATATGAGACTAAAAAGGTTTAAAATCATGCTTCGGTTTTTCTATGGAGTTTTTGACTTTATATTTTAGATTATTACTTGTTTTATTATGTTGATGTTGTTAATACAAACTTCTTTTTTGATTCTTTCCCTTTTTATTCTTATTGTCTTTTTATTTTGTAACTCAGTCGCAATCAATATAAGACAACAAGGAACAATATAAATCAGGAATATCAAAAGTTAATCTGTCGGTGAGATATCTATTATTATGCAATAAAAAATAAGACTACTAAAAAATAAGATGAAAGAAAATACGAGTAAAGACGTACAATAATATATATAATAATATAATAATAATAAAAGAAGAGAAGAAGAAGAAGAAGAAAGAAGAAGAAGAACGATAATAAGAAGAATGATGCAGATGAAGGACACAAATGATTAATAATAATAGAAAGATGAGGAGAAATGATGAAAGAATATTAAAAAGGAAAAAGAAAAGAAAAAGAATGAATAATAATAATAATAATAATGAATAATATAATAATATAATAATAATAATAATAAGAAGAAGAAGAAGAGAAGAATGAGAATGATAAAGAGAGGACAAGAAATAAGCATGATGAAGAAAATAATAATAAGAAATGAAAGACGTAAATGATAATAATAATGATGATGAAGGGAGAAAAATAAGAAGAAGAATGATGAAGAAGAAGAATGAAGAAGAAGTATGAATAATAATAATAATAATAATAATAATAATATAATAATAATAATAATAATAATAATAATAGAGAGAAGAAGAAGAAGAAGAGAAGAAGAAGAATGATGAAGAAAAATTATAAAGAATGATTATGAGGAGGAGCAAGAGGAGAAGAAGAAGAAAGAGAAGAAGAAAAAGAAGAAGAATGATAAGGAAGAGGAGAAAAAATAATGATGTTCATGAAGAAGAAATAAAAGCAAAAAGAATGAAGCTGAAGAATGATTAGGAACAAAAAGATGAAGAACAAGAGAAAAAATGAAGAAGAAGAAGAAGAAGAAGAGAAGAAGAAGAAGAGAAGAAAAGAAGAAGAAGAAGAAGAAGAGAATGATAGCGAATGATAGAGAATAATGAAGAATGCCGTTTAAATAATTCATCCATTATTCATTCAATCAGCCAGCAATGCTTTATCTAGAATGCACACTTTTTCAAGCCATAGTTTCATTAGTTATTTTGTTTGTCACTAGATACCCATCACTTAGACCATGAGCTTGATATCAATAACGAAATGGCAAAAATACGTATAGAAAATTTCCAATATGAGAAAGTGCAATGCACACAAAAAATTCATCGAGGGAAGAATGTGATCGCAGTCGCATTACTCGATAAAGCTGATCTCAAAAATGTAACATTATTGATACCGTTCAAAATATGGCGATATTTAAGTGCGTATACTGTTGTGGCTTGTTAGGTCAGAATAAAGACACAGGATAAATGATTTGGTTTGATTTGTTTTGTTTTACGGATTCAACCTCAGTGGGTCATTTTAAGTGCCGATAAAGTTTGAAATAAATATTCTTAATGGTAATAGAACTTTTTATAAATACATTTTTCTATTTAACCCATAGATGGACCTAACAGGTACTACCACTCCGGGTCAGAGTGGACCAGGAGCAATGGTGATGAAGGGTGCTCCACATTCCCCAAACGTTCAAAACTGGAACCTCACCATCAATAGAGTTTAACGTCATCCCAGGATGTTAGACCTGCAACCACCACCTTCTAGCACCCATATGATAAAAAAGGGGTTGGGGCTTGCCATAAGGGCATAGGGTTGGAAAAATCATATAGGCATTAGGGCTTGACGTGACCAGTCTGATTGATCGGAGGGGGCCTCTCCGACCGCCCGTCTAGCCGCAAGATAGGTCTAAAGTGGAGTATTGCATATCATGACTGCCATCTGCCCGGGCTCTATCCTTAAGCATCACGGGTCGCCACCGCACGGCCAACGGGTGGCCCATTGGGGGAGTCTTACCCTCTGCAGAGGTGCAGTCGGTGCATTCTAACGCCCCAGCCGACAGGGCGGCAAGTATAAATGAGTTAAACAAATATATTTACAAAGAACAGTAGTACAAATATATATAAATGATGTTAAACTCGCCAGGCGGTCGATCAACTGTCTAAGCAGACCGCTGGAATATTGGCTCTTGCCTAAGAGCAGTACCCGCTGCTATGTATAACTTGAAGTTCATGCGTGCGGTGGAAATTACCATACTGAAGAATAATCAAAGTTCCAATTACCGTCGAATTGGAACACATGGCAACAAACGGTTGTAACCCAATACAAACCGCGAATAGTTGCAAAGTCTACTGCGAGAATGACAGGGTATTTATAAAACTCCATAAAATCATTCAATCAAGTAGCCATCAAAATCAAGGATGGAATCACTCAAATCCCAAATCTCGAATGGATCCTTCTTGATTTCTATAAATACCAACTGTCTTGGACACTGCTTAAGTTATACTCGTTAGCAGCTGTTATTCAAACCAACAGTAGACTTCTGACCTCAATATCATTTTTTATCCAGGTGAATAAACTATCAATTTCAAAGTTTAATTACGTAGACAACTCAACATAAAATAATATTTGGAATTAGTAGGAAATAGGTCCTCCAAAGGATCATACCCACATTAAGGACACCAAGGAACACCAAGGAACAACCAAAGGATCATACCAATATTAAAGAACCCAAGGACAAAGCAAAGGATCATCCCCAACAATTAAGGGACACCAAGAAGCAACCAAAGGTCTCTTCACTAAGGATCATGCTCTGCTTAGCACGAGGGATCTCCGCTGGACAGTGCTCTTGCTTGAAGCTAAGATGGCCACAATCGTAATGTGAAGAGCCTGACCGAAACAGTGCAGAGTTCTTGTGAACATGGCTATTGAACCAAGCTGATTTTGCACAGAAGTCACTCAGTGTCTTTGATAAGAAGTGATGCCACCAGACCACAAAGATGCTGCATAGACAGTACCAATCAAAGGCTCGAGTTCTTCACCCTCATTGACTAGGATTCACAGCTACAAGGGAGGATAACCTACTGAAAAGTTTTTAAGCCGGGAGAATAAACCACGTCCAATTTCAAAGTTTAATTACGTAATACCAACACCAACATAAATAACAAACATTTGCAACTAGTATAGAGTAGGTCCTCCATTTTTAGTTTCAGTGATTGTATTCGATTTTCCACGGATTTGATCAAGTTATCAACAATCGTCTGATCCATATTTTGCACTTCTTTAACAATGTTTAAGGGTTGGCCAACTGACGTGATTCTAGCATGATCCTCGACGTTTTCAATCAGGTGCTCCAAACGTGTCCTATTGAATTCATTCAGGACTTTGGGCTAACTAAAGTAGTGAGTTGATTCCTATGATTCTTACAGACATTTACTGCTTTGCTCACATGGGCGCCATCTTTTGAGAAAAAAATGTTACACATTCTTGTAAAAACTGTTGATTTCAAATAGTGGGTAGTTTTGTTTAATTCAATCGTAGAGTGTTCGGCTGGAAATATCAAGGTTCTTCGTCAGATACCGGCCCTCGCCAACTCAGCATCTGAGCAGCACATGGATCTCAATTGCAAATTTTCCTGTTATGCCTGATTGTGTTTGCAGTGTTCAGTGAGTATTGGCAGCAACCTCTAATCTCCTTATTTTGATTTCCGGAGCAGATCATGATGATAGAAGTTATTCTCTTCATGATTCAGGTGGCTCCAGTTATCCATTCTATCTGTCATCACGTAGAGATTGATAAAGAGTACAAACTTTTAGAATGGTGGCGTAGTGTGCGTCAATACCTCCAAGCTACGGAGTAAAATTCCTAAACATAATTATGTCAATTTATCCGAACACCCTGTAATATATATATATATATATATATATATATATATATATATATATATATATTCATTAGATTTGACAGTATATGAGATATATTTGATATTTACAAGCATACAAATTGCGTGCACATCAGATCAGACTTCTGCACAGACACATACACACACACACACACGCACCACACACACATATATATATATATATATATATATATATATATGGGTGTGGGTGTATGTGTGTGTGTAGGTGTAATATAAAGATTCATACATGTATGTTTACGAGACGTAGAAGGGCAGCTTTTAAATGATAAGTTGTGTGCGTCAATACTTCCAACCTACAGAGAAAAATAACCAACATAAGTATGTCAAATTTATCTCGAACAACATATATATATATATATATATATATATATATATATATATATATATATGTGTGGTGTGTGTGAAGGTGTTTGTGACTACTCACTTTTCCACCTATGCAATTATTAAACTCTGATATACAAGCATTATCAACGATATATATATATATATATATATATTATATTATATATATATATATATATATATATATATATTATATAAGAATAAAATATTTTAAAAATATAACAAACACAGAATGTATGATCAGGAAACAATTTTTAGTGTCAATACTTACGCATTTCGGTATATTGTACCATCTTCAGGACACTGTTAAGTAATGTTTATGTGAGGGAGAAAATGAAAGATGCTAAGTGTATAGTGATGTGTGAAATGTGATAACTATTACGGTTAGTTTTATATGCCGCGTTTGTTACGAAAGCCAATGACGTGTTCATTTCATGTGCAACAATGGAAGGTGAAGATCATATAATGACGCATTGCATTAACGTGAATAGGCGGAGAACGAAAAGTTAACAAAGATATGACGTATTTTATATGGAATTTTTGATGTTAGAAAATAAGAAGATTAAACAATATATAAATACATATAATCCATATATACGCATATCCACATATAATATACATAGACATATATATTATATATACACACATACACTCACATACACATACATACGTATATACATATACATACATATACATACGCAATACACATACGTACATATATATAATATACAAAAATGCATACATGCATGCATAGACGTATCAAGTTATACTGTTGTGACGGGTTTTGCAATCTTTAACCACCGATTATTGATTTGCCTATGTGTTTGATATTTTGAAGAAGCCAGGCCTTAGTTAACATTGTCAATGTTCTTATAGCACTAGCTTCAAAAATCTGTCTAAGTCTTTTGTCATGAATGTAGGCCAACATATATGCATTTTTGAAATGCAAAACATATGTTTGTCATTTAAGCATGTTGAAAGAGACAATTATTTACGTCACGTATTCTAATACTACGTTTGTGTTCGTAAATGCGCTTACTAAGCTTCTCGATGTTTCTCCAATATACCCTTGTAGCAGTTATTACATGGTATATATGTATACGCCTGGTTTCAATTTTATGTGTTGTCGGGAGTTTTTTTTTAGTTTTTTGCGTATTTTTTGGAGGTTTAGGTTGCCGGTTTTTATGCTAGGTTATTCAGATTTTTGTATATGGTGTTGTGGGTATTATTGTTAGGTATACATATGTATTTTTCAAGGTGGGGGTAGAATCCTGAGGGTTGTTTGGGTGGTGTTTTGTGATCGGTTTTATAATATATATATATATATATATATATATATGTGTGTGTTGTGTGTGTGTGTGTGTGTGTGTAAGTAATTCTTATATATATGTAGATTTAAGAGGCTTATGTAAAAAACTCGAAACAGACAGCCTAATAGCTAAGTGCTCCTTAACCTTTAAAGACACCAGCAAATATTTAAACACTTATGCATATGTTTTGATGCAAATTAGTTTTTGGTAATTAGGAATGCGCTTCGTTACTATTGCACGGATGAAAACAGTTTTAAATGCAACACCAAAATAATTACATACATTAATTTAACTTACTTCAATCTTAGAATCTTACGATGAATTGATAACGCGGTTAGTCATTACGAAATGTCGATAAATTATATACAGGCCGTGTCAAAAGTATTGATCTCTTAATCTAATTTCAACTACGTGTGGTGTTTCTTCTAAAATATATATATATATATATATATATATATATTATATATAATATATATATACATACATACATACATACAATATAATATATAATATATATTATATATATATATATATATATATATTGTAAAAATGGAAAAGGATTGAATCGACAATATGAGAAAAAATGAGTAAGAAAAAAAGTAAATGGATAAAATGAATTTAATCGATATCAATTAATCGAATATCACTTACACATGTGTTTCGGTCAGTTTATGTGTGTGATAAATATTTCGCACACATACAAAGATCGACATTCATCAAGGTGACATTTATTAATAAAAAAAATAAATGTTCCTCTGATGAAGGTCGTTCTTTATGTGTGCGAAATATTTTCACACATATAAACTGACCGAAACACATGTGTGTTGATATGATTAATGTGATATCGATTAAATTCATTTTTATCATTTACTTTTCTTTTCTTTACTCATTTTCCCTCATATATATATATATATTACTATATATATATATATATATATATATTATATATATATATATATATTAATCACAAAAGTCCAAGAAGAAATCTTCTTACGACTCAAGAGTTTTATCTAAAAACTGTCGCAGTTTGAGAGCTAATGCGTGCTCTTAATGTTAGTCACCGAGCAAATATATAAATAAAGAAATAACAAAAGACTTAGAGATTTAGCANCTGCGGTGTTGTGTTGTCTAACCTGCTTTTATCTTTGACATTGTCATTTTTCGAGGATAAATTCTTTTTTCAAAGATCACTGGACTGAAGTAGTCTAGTTATGCCATATTATTTGTTCAATATACTAATATATATATATAATATATATATATTAATATATATATATATATATATATATATATATATGTCACAATCGCGAACGAAAATGTTATCGTTACTGTGTATCGTGCTTAATAGATAAAGAAAAGTATACTAATACGATGTTAGATTGAAAAGGTCACATTGAAAGAAAGAATAGAGAAAGAACAGAAATTAAGTTCGATATAATTAAACTAGTCTTCTTGGAGCGCACAACATTGTCTAGGTCAGACCCATGGGCCGAGTGTGTCTGGAATAACTACCGGAGCGAAACTTTGAATTTCTTCGAGAGCAAGGCAAGACATTCAGCTTGTCAAAATACGCCTCTTCTGCGCGCCAGTTTCCGTTTAACCCCCAAATGTAGCGGGAAAAAAGAACCGACATCGCCATTGGAAAGAGACAACGAAACAGGTTTTATGGCATATCAACCTCAGTGGGTCATTTAATGCCGACAAAGTTTGGAAATAAATTCATTCGTACTGGATACTCAATTTTGTTTTTATAAAACATTTTAATATCTAAACTATTTTTGTGGGGTTTTAAGGGTTAAAAACATATAAGAAAAACGACTGGTAAAAATGGATACACATGTATTGAACAAAAAGGAACAAATAGAAATTACAGAAAAGACAGTGGAGATTGCGTCCTACCATACAGTTGCGAACTGACTTACGTTGCTTGACAAACCACAATTGTCCCTGCTACTTATAGTAGTAGTTGGCGCATTCCATTTATGCACATAGGGTATATCACCTATTACACCCATAAACGTTGTAATTATTAGATTAGTATACTGTGCAATATTCACAGGTCCTCCTAGTTCATACATTATTTATCAACGATCTTAAATACATGTTTTGTTGTTTTAATTTTTCAATGGTCCATGGAATAGTCTATAAATATAAGTAGTTGCTTTTCGAACAGTTTATACCTATGAGAAAACCGAGGCTTGACTTTATCAGCCGATTGATCGGAGGGGGCATCTCTGACAACCCGTCAAGACTAAGTAAGGTTCTAAGTGGAGTGTTGCATGTCTGGTCTGCACCAGACACCTGGGTTCCACCCGTAAGCATCACGGTTCGCCACCCACGGCCAACAGGTGGCCCCATTGGGGGAGTCTTCACTCTCAGCAGAGGTGCAGTCGGTGTATTCTAATAGCCCACCGACTGGGCTGTTAAAGCCCGTGGGTAATACACTATGTATGTATATACAGATATTGTATTGTACAGCTATTTTGATGACAAGGCATCTCCACTATTATATATATATATATATATATATATATATTATGGACTCTCCCGTCGATCGACGTATGAGTGTTCATACAATGACCATCCACACAATGATGTGTTTATAGTGGTGAAGGCTTGTGTTGGACCATCCACACTTTTTGGCACAGTCGCTAGGAAAGAATTGGTGCATCAAGGGTTGCCACAAACCCAATCAACGACCGACCTCAGAAATTTTGAATTCAGAGTTATCCCTCTCCGAGACTGTTTACCTACCCAAGTCTGAAGGGCCCAGTCTGCCCTACTATTTAACCCATATATATATATATATATATATATATATATATGTATAATTTGTTGAGTTTTTTTTTAATAAATGCTTATTATAGACAGCTACCCAGGTTGTCTTGCTAGGTCGCAATCATCACGCTGTCAAATTAGATCTTATTGTTTTTATTTGAAGATCCTTTCTTGATGTTACATTCTGAATTAAGAATTAAGGAAGAATGTCCCCTAAATCAAAAATGTAACATTGAATCAGTGGTATATGAAGCTAAAGTAATAACTACAGTTGCGAATCAATCTATAACTACAGCTAAATATGTTGGGATGACCCAGGGTAAATTCAAGCAAAGGTACTATTCACATGTAGAATCTTTCAGAAAAAAAGATTAAAAAAAAACAACTTCCCCTGCAACAAAAATATGGGAGCTAAAAGATAAAGATATCCCTTATAAGATAGAGTGGAAGATTTTAGAGCATCCCAAATGTTACACGAACGGCTCAAACTATTGCAATCTATGCGTTACAGAAAAAATTAGGATATTAAAAAAATTAATTTCGAATAATAATAATAATAATAATAATAATAATAATAGAAGTCTAAATAGAAAATCTGAAATTTTTAAAGCATGTCCACATAAGAAAAAATTATTCCTAAATGCATGGATAAGAGAAACTCAACATTCACCCTGAAAAACAAATCTACAATTTTTTACAAAAAATCTGAATTTACATTGAAACCTTCTAATATAATACTGATATATAATTCAACAAAAGAATGGATTTTCGTTAATTGAAATTAATTTACAGGAATTTACCATCTATGAAAAACTTTTAAAATCTAAACTCATACTGACATTATCAAATATGATACTGGACGCATAATTCAAAAGAATGGATTTTCGACAAATGAACACCACCATCCACCTTTAAATTATATTGAAAAAATATTAAAAACTTTACCATATATATAAAAAAAATTTTTTGAAAATACATACATCTTTTAACATACGGAATGAATTTTTTTTTTTAATTTTTCAAAAGAAAAATTTTCTATATTTAATGACTAAAGGGAGGTAACTTCTTTAGCATTTTTTATAAAAAAATGCAATTTTTGAAATAATTGAGCTTTTAAAAATCCGAAGCGTAATAGCGTCCACAAAAGCAACCGACGTTATTGGCAGTCCAGTATATAACATCAAGAAAGGATCTTCAAATAAACACCATAAGATCTAATTTGACAGCCTGATGATTGTGGCCTAGCAAGACAACCTAGGTAGCTGTCTATAATAACCATTCATTTAAAAAAAAAACTCAACAAATTAAATAAATAATAGCTCTCACAATTTGTGGTTGAGCACTGTATTTTCCTCGTTTCATCACAAAAAAAATTGTTTTATATATATATATATATATATATATATATATATACTTGGTGTGGTACCAAGTTTCTTATTCACAAATATATATATATATATATATATATATATATATATATATATATATATATATATATACTAGCAAGTATTTAAGTTTTAATGTAATGAAATATCGTATTAAACTAGAAAGTCTAATAAGAATGCAGATAAAAAGATTTAACAGAGAGGGGGTATAATAGAAAAATAGAAATGAAACTTACTCTTCTATCACTGCCGTCTTTCATTGCTGAATTTTACTTATTTAACAATTTAGTTAAATTAGGAAATAAAGAATGAAATTACACTAATTTTTTTTCTTGTTAATGGATTTCATTTAGAATTCATTGAAGAGATTTTTGCTTATATTTCATTAAAATAAAACCAAACAGTTAGAAATCAATAATACTAAGCACATATTTAATAAAATCACATTTTTAAGATCAATATGCAATTAGCCTTCCCGTTCACACTGCAAACCGCTATTTTTTGTATATATAAATACAATAGCATGTTATTAGTATGTAGATATGGACAACACTAATAAAAAGGTGAAGCAATTTTATTAATAATTGAGGTTTAAATATAAATAAAATCATGAAGAATGGGATGTACATAACTATGTTAATTGTGACTCGATCAGTAATATAGTTTCGGTTACAGACAGAAAAACACCCAATCTCCATTATAATAAGATATATATATATATATATATATATATATATTTCTTTTCAAACTATTTTTCTTGTTCTTGCTGCTTCTGATAAC